>ML789311.1:353978-397152 GCA_009831015.1 Picea engelmannii
TACTATGAATAGACACATGTGTGTTCTATCCTTGTTCTAATTGCCTTGAAGACTATCAACAGATTATTGGAGATGATCATTCAGATGAATGATGAACAAAGATTTTCCAGACGGAAAACAGTTCAGAGCTTTTACTCCTCTTGCATCACTCTATGGTGAGAGTGACTTATCTAGCATCATATCCAACTACTCAGATGAAGTATGGTTTTGAGAGATGATGCAGCTGATGGTGATGGTGATCTAGTCATGAAATAGTCTAGATGACTATACTGATGCTATCGGGTAAATGGTGTGTTTTGTGCTCAAGTCCATTACCTGTAAATACCTCTCTAGCTAGGAGGGAGTGTTAATATTATGGTAGATGCGGGAGGTATTTACCCCCACGTGTGAACCTGATGAGAATAGAAGACTCCGGGAAGCAAGAGAAACCCTAATGAATTGGCTAATAACCCTAGAAGCCTTGTCGGCTCAATAAGATAATTTATATTAGGCTATTAGCCTCTAAGAGAAGAAGTCAACCAGAATTAATAATAATATACTGAACAGACACATACCCAGAAGGAGAAGTTGGCCCCAGCAAACTAGCAAGATTACTATAAATACAGGGTGCCAATTCTCATTTGACAACATCTCATAATTGCAGTTTTCCTAGTTGGTGTGCACTGCAGTTGCAGTTGGTGTGCAGGTTTAGAGGAGGGTTGCAGGTGCAGCTGCAGCTGCAGCAACAACTAGTTTCAGTATTGGCTTGGATATCTCTTGGCTAGGGTTTGGAACATCTGATCAGTCTTTTGTGATGCGATGTCCTTGGGGATTGATGCGCTACTCTTTGTTTGGATATCTAGCCTAGGGTTTGCTTCTGGAGGAATTCTCAGGTCAAGGTTAAGGTGCTCGGAGGGAGGCTTCGGTCTGTGGTTGGGTGATGAGGGTATCGTCAATGGTAAAACGAGCACACCATCTTCTATATTCTAATAATATCCTCTCTCAGAATACAATATTCACACACACACACACACACACACACACACACACAACCATAATACAATTCCTTCACAAAATAGGGCTGCCTTATTGGGAAAAAAGAAACCTAACATAACTTCTTCCGTAAGATATGCGACCTTATAATGAATGGTCCATATTGACTACATTTTCCAAAAAATTCTCTTTGTGGGTGCTGCTCCCAAACCCCTGCTAGAGGAGGGCTCCATAAAGTGTTGTTTCCCCCCTTAGACACTCCCCTCCCTCCATATGTGGGGGGTAAAGCCCCCCCATACCCCCCCTTCAGGAAATGGGTTCCAAACGCAGTTGAGAACAAGACCTCTTAATCAAGAAGATAATCAAGCTCCACAACCAACACCTATCCTTGCGTGGCTTCAAAAACCTTCATCGCACTATCACCTTAGTGGTCATTGACCAACATAGATGGAATCAATAGGAGGTTATATGGCTAGAAATTTTTTCTTTAGAACCCTTTCAAATTGGGAAGATGTGTCATAGAGTTATCGGACACCCTTGCACAAAGTCATGGCACACTACAGACATTAGGTATCCTCGCACACTAATTGGACATGCCAAGAGAAACTTGGAAAAAATATTGTCGAAGCGAAGAAAAGTTGGGGTTTATTACAAGTGATCTACTTAGATTGGAAAGTGACTTGGTTGGCTTTATATACTTGGGTGCCTTGGGCAACATGCAAACCCAAAGAGATGGGTGCTCCATTACTTGGGGTTCTAATGATCGGTGGTAATGCATTCAGGCACAAGTAACGGTTGGGTGTAATTGTTTTACGCACAATCATTGGGTTGATGGCATGTCAAAACAATTCAGAAGGATGCAAAGGCACTTTCAAGCACAAGTCACCAAAGGATTTGAAGGTTTCTTTAAGTGCAAGCAATTGGTGGGAAAGTTACCTTTGGGTGTGCACAACCAAATTCAGTGGACAAATTGCACATTGGATCCACTTTGAAAAGGAGTAGGTTGAGCAACACCTTAGAAGGAGGAAAGAACTAAGGCATGACTCATATATAAAAAGGATGACTCAAAGTGCAAAACCATGGAAGGAAGAAGAGTCTTTCATACAAAGGGTGGATAAGGAGCTTTGTTGTTGTGTTAAGTTTGGGGCTGACACAATAGGGAAAATTGGACACTCGCTGAGTGAACTATGTGAGAGTTAGGGCCTGTATGAGGCATGCCTACAAATGCTTCAAGGGTTTGATTGTGCAAGTAATTTTTTCAATAGGTTGTGGGCAATATTACTTTGGATAGATTATACATTTGTAATAGATTTGTAGGCAAAGGTTGCACTCCCATGTTGTAGCTTATAACATTTTTCATATAAATAAAGTTAAGGCATTCACCTTCGGTGCTTCCTATACATTTGTGTTGTGGTCTCTTTACTTGAACGAATGTTATGTTCTTTGCAATGCATTGTTTTGGCTAATTACTGTTGAGATATTGGCTAAGTATAAAAGTATTTTTTGGATGTTTTAATACCATGTTTGGATGTTCGCCTACTAGTGGATGAACTTAGTTATGTAGAACTTGGTTGCATTTAACACAATGTAGCTTAAGGAGAAGTTATGTGTAGAACTTAAGTCAAGACATGTAATATGGGTGTAGTTGGAGCAGGTTGGCCAAACCCTTGTGACTGAGGCAATATAGTGCCACACAATATTAGGTGTTGAAACAAAGTTGTGTAACTCCAAGTTTGTAAAGAAAAATTCAAGCAATATTGTAGGTTAATGATAAAGACACTCCTACCTACACATACATTTGAGTTGTCTTCATATATATAATAGAAATCCCTAAATAATATTTCTTACAATCAATTAGAGTTTTATACTCTAATAATTAAATACTAAAAAATAATTAAGAAGAAAAGTAAGTTCTTGAGCTAGTGACGTGTCCATGACACTTTAGAGAACTTACCATGGACACTTAACATAGCATGCACCATGATGGGCAACAAGTTAACATTACAAATTTTAACATTCCTTTTTAAGATTGACTTGGGAGGTGTCTTCACATGTGCCATCACTCCTTTAATATGGTTTCATCCTTTAATGGGGTTTCAACTAGAGAAACCATGTTAAGAAGACTTGTAAAGGTGTTTTTGGGAAGCACCTTGAATATAATTTTTAGAATGAACAAATTGGGCCCCAACCTCTATGAAACAGGGCATCCACACCTTTGTGGATGAATGTGATATCTGTGAACGCAATAAGGGAGAAATAATCAAAGCTCCAGGCATACTCCAACCGCTTCGAATCCCCCCTGCTATTTGGAGGGATATTTCTATGGAACTCATTATTGGCCTCCCTAAATCAGACAATAAGTATGTCATCATGGTGGCAGTTGATCAACTTTCCAAATATTCTCATTTCCATGATCTTCAACACCCATTCTCCACATCCACAATGGCTCAAATTTTTCTGGATCATAGATTAAAAATTCATGGCATGCCTCATTCTATTGTCTCTAACAGAGATCCAAATTTCACCAACAATTGTTGGCAAGAATCATTTAGGATCAAGGGAACCCAATTTCATATCAACACTGCCTATCATCCCCATACTGATGGCCAAACTATAGTTGTCAACATTTTTTTGAAACATATTTTAGGTGTTTTGCATCTGACCGAAAAAATCAGTGGGTTCAGTGGTTATCTCTCGTTGAATGGTGGTACAACACATCTTACCATAATACTACTCACATGACTCATTTTGAAGTAGTCTATGGGAAAAATCCATTTTCGGTCTTCTTATACATGCTAGGTATCTCCAAGGTTCGGGAGGTTGAAAACACTCTCACAATCCGAGAAACCATTCTCCGTATCCTCAAATAAAATTTGTTCATGGTTCAGAATCACATGAAGCAACAAGAAGATTAGGGTCGTTTCGAACGCCAATTTGTTGAAGGGGAATAAGTGTTTCTTCATCTGCAACCTTATAATCATACTTCACTCAAAGATGAACATTGTCAGAAACTTGCTCCCAAATTTTATGGTCCTTACACTATTCTCAAAAGATTGGGGCCCATGGTCTACTAGTTATCTCTACCTAGTCATTCTAAGCCCCATCCTGTTTTTCATGTCTCATACTTAAAGAAAGTGCTTGGAACTAAGTGCCAAACTAAAACTAGTCTCCCTGAGTTGGATGAAGAAGATTCCATTTCTTTGCAGCCACAGTCAATCTTGGACTAGCGAAAACATCATCTTTGTTAGCAAACCATCAAGGAAGTTTTAGTACAACGGAAAGATACAACTCCAAAAGCTACCACCTGGGAGTCGACCACCATCCTACAACAATTTCCTCATCTAAAGCCTTGAGGGAAAGGTTGTTCTTCAAGGGGGAGGGCATGCTAGGGACCTAACCTCCCTACCCCTCATGTAGATAGAATAATATATTTTCCATGTAATAAAGGCCGACATTAGTTAATAAGGCCTATTTAATAAATGTGAACAAGTCAATGTAAGAAGACCTAATAGAAGCTTCCGCTTCTAGAAAGATCTTCCACTAGAATGCTCTTTAGAAGATAGAATTAATATAAATAAGAGTAGGAGGCATGATAAATCCTTGTCTTGGGAATTGTTGTAATATAGCACTACTCTACTGGAGGTTTCCCCCTCAAAGAGGCAAGTGAGTATTACTTTCTATCAATAAAGGTATCATCTTTGGTGTTTTGGTTCTCTACATTTTGTTGTTCCACTGGTATTTGCTATAGTATTTCTATTTATGGCTTATTATAATAGATATGGTACCTAACATATTACATCCCCAAGGATGTGACATGAGACCTAGAAGATGCCATGCGAGAGGCATGCCTGCGGTAGCTTTGATATTTTGAGGTAAAAATTGTATATACAAATACCTATATGGTGATGTGCACTGAGGAAAATGCAGAAATAAGGGGGAGGAGAATGTAACACCCCAATTTTAATCCTCATGAATTGCAATATATATATATATATATATATATATATATATATATATATATATATATATATATATGATTTAGGTTGTGATCCAGATAACATGGTCGAGGGATGATGTACGTAAATTATATATCAAAGTTATTAATAAAAACACATTGTTGGTCGCAATATGAGAGGGATGATAACATTGAGGGGCTATGGTTCCACAAGAGAGAAATTGACATACTACATTGGTTGACTCGATTGACACTTGATTGACTTGAGTACCTAGTCGACTGACATATTCCATTGGTTGGTCAAAGTCGAAAGATATATTATTTTATTTGAACCAAAGTTTCCATTAACTTAACTTATGCTAAAGGACAAATCAATCTGGGGATGCACGCCAAGGAGTTAGGTGGAGTCCCTTGGTTTCCAAGTGTAAATTTCATAACATGCATACTAATCCCTCGGGTTTGGGGAGTTCGACTATATTTTACTACCCACTCATTTTGGGGGGGATATTCACTCTCTTTGCATGCATTGAGTTCAATATTATCCTATACAAAACCAACACCATTTGAGCTGCAAATGGAATGATTGAAGAGAAATCTTTATCGGTAATTAGGCTATTATGCCTATGATAGAAGGATGGGGATGCCTATTACATGAATTTGGTATGAAAATTTCCCATGATAATGGGAATACTATTGTGACTCCACATACAATTGGATTTCTTGGAGCCCTCATCTTTGATATTCTTGGGCAGTCTGCATTGGATCCCATCCCTTGGGTTGTGTAGGTTAGGGAAGAGAGTTGGGTGGTTGGAAAGGTTGTAGGAGTCTATATGTTGTTAATTACTGAGTTTTAGGTTGTATGGGTAAGCTTAGACAACCATAAGAGCCATTTTCCCTTGTGGACTCATAGCCCCAACATGAGGGTGGCCTACTATTGAGAGAACTAGAATGGTTGGGAAAATGTCACTACTACACAACCGGTTGGTGAAATTCCTTCTTAAAACATAAGTGTTATAGTTATTGCATGTATGTTGGATTTTTTTTTATTTTTATTTTTATTTTTCCGTATTTTACTATTAAATATGATGTGAATGTAAATAAATTGCATGTTGTTATAATTCCATTGAATGCACTTGAATGCATGCACAAGAGCATGATATTTCCATTGACAAATGCATCCACTAGAGTCCATTGAATGCACTTGAATGCATGCACAAGAGCATGATATTTCCATTGACAAATGCATCCACTAGAGCATGATATTTCCATTGACAACCTCGACCATTAGTTAAAAATTTTTTCTTTGATAATAATAATGTCAACAAATACTTGACAGTAAGGAAATTCATCAAACACGTGAGTAGTTTTTCCAAAATGACGTGAGTAGTTTTTCCAAATTAACATGAAGAGATTTCATCAAACACTTAACTGAAGACTTTGAATGGTATGAAGATCCTATAATTACTTGTGAGATTTTCAATGACAGCGATGGCATTCTGAACACTTGTGGCCATGACCAAAAATCACGCATACAGCGCCATGTCTCATCCACATACTATTTATCTCAATCATTGTATGCCAAAGCATAGCATTATCAACTAATGTTGGTACGTTTCACCATGTTCTTGTTTCAATAGCAGAATTCCATCTGTCCAGAATTTCGGCTATCTATCTATCTACCTTGTCCAAAACAGTCTTAAGCATTGTCGAATCTCTTTCACGACAAAGTTACTGCGGAAAAAGACATGCAGTGGAAATAATCTTCACCATTTTAAGTCTTGAGCGATGGCTGCTGATTCAGCAGCCCGACGTCTTTGACTTCTGGTTTCATGGACGAAATGTAAAAGTCCGAGTAAGAAACTTCCAGAACGTCCGAGTCTTTACCGCAGAGTAAACATTATAAGAAGATTTGAATTTTTTCTTACGATTATTATCATTGGAATTTGATTGAATTAAGCAATTTCAACCATTGATATCTGTCATTATAATAACTTTTTTGACAAAAGTGATCAGAAAAATGTGACTAAAAAAAATTCCAAAGGTTTAGAATACGCTTTATCATTATCTCGACTTCGGACGAGCGACGGTTGATGGATCGAAGCTACGCTGGCCACGCGAGCTACGAAATGGGCGGATGCATCGGACTTCCGAGACCACGGCAGATTGAAGATTTTGTTTAAGCCACGTTGACATGAGCGGTGCTTTGATGCAGTTGGATGGAGAGATTCCGAGACCGGCGGTGGAACTAAACATCCAGAACGTGGGATGACTAAACTTGATTCCAAAATAACGTGGGTGAGGTGGAATTTTTATTAAAACTTATAATTTCACTTAATCAATATGAATTCGAACCATAATTTTATTATAATTCATCTTAAAATAATCTACTTATTAAAAATTTAAAATAAAATAAACTAATCACCATAAAATTCAAAAACTTTATATAACTTTAAAAGCTTAAAATAATCTACATATTTAAAATTTAAAAATAAAATTAACTAATCACCCTAATATAAAACTTTATATAGACTCTAAAGCTTAAAATAATCTACATATTTAAAATTTAAAAATAAAATAAACTAATCATCCTACTATAAAACTTTATATATATATATATATATATATATATATATATATAGCCTTAATGTAAAGTGCATACTACTAATCCAAAACTTTAACTAAAAAAATAAATTTATATTCCTTTACATAAACATTTAAATTTATATTCTTATTTATTATTATGCTGAAAGGTGTACACCTATTGACAATGGGCATATTTAATAAGTTTTTAGTGTTTAATTAATTTTGTATGGACAAAATTAAATATTGATGGAATATTTTTAGTAGTCCCAATAAATCAATGATTGTGATTTCAACCACTAACTTCCTCACTATTATAAAGACATTAGTTTACATGTTTATTTTTTTACTTTTACTTAATTATATTTAAAATTTACTATGGTGGCTAGCTGATTGCCACCTTTAAGTAATTAACTTTTCATTTTGCTCTCAGTGATTGTGTTTCATTTTATTTTTAATAAATTTATTGAAATTGAAATATAATTCTAGAATATAAAAAAAGGTTATTATTTTTTTAATAAATTAGATATATATATTTTTTCTACAATTTAAGTGGCATATCAAATCAGAATTTCAAACTTGACCAAATTTCAATTTATGGTTGAGTTTCATTTTCTTTTCTGCACCAACCCAAACCTTTAGATCACTAGCCACGCATTTGTGACTGTGCTAGTTTATTGATATTCCAAAACTTTACTTTACCTACAAAAGTTAAATTTATATCTTTTTAAACTCAGTAAATAATAAATACTCCCTGTAATACTCAGGATTTTTGAATTGTTCAAAATTCAAGTCAATGCTAGCTTAATGTAGATTTATAGAACTTAGGGGGCACGCCAATTTGGAATCAAACTCTACATACATTGTGTTTTAAATTTATATAAAGCAAGCTGCCGTGAGTCCATTTCTCTGCAACGAAATCGCCGGAATTTCAATTCTATCAGTCGTGTGGATTGATCGGGTTAAGAATGAAGAGCAGACGATTAGCCCTGGTGAACCGTTCGAAGGATCCAGTTGCGAATGGCGGAGGTTTTAATTTGCTCGTCGTGGGAAACTCTGAGAATCCGAGTTTTGCTTCCCCATTTTCTGGCGTCAGATTGGCCGATAACGGCAATAGCCCTCCCGATAACAACGATGATCTCTATGGCGGCGTCAACGCTCGTTTTAGCCCATCCATGGCGATTATCCTCGTCGTGATGGTAGGCGTATTTTTCTCCATAGGGTGTTTCTCTATCTGCTTCCGCAAATGCAGCAGCGAAGACGAAACCCTGAGAGCTTCGAGACGAGGGGCGAGGGGGGCCAATGCGCAGGCCCGGAGGCAGAACGAGGGCAACCGTGGTCTCGACAGAGCCGTCATCGAAAGCTTCCCGGTGTTCAGCTACGATCTCGTGAAGGGCCTCAAGGTGCAAACCAAAGAAACGCTCGAGTGCGCGGTTTGTCTCAGCGAATTCGAAGACGACGAGCAGCTCCGCTTGCTGCCCAAGTGCAGCCACGCCTTTCATCCGGACTGCATCGATACGTGGCTCTTCTCGCACACAACGTGCCCTGTCTGCCGAACAAGTCTGGAGCCCGCTGACGACGGGAACCCGACGGGCACCGGCTACGGAATCATCGAGCCCCCCGAGATCACACCACCGTCCGAGGTAGCGGTTGTGGTAGATGGAGCGAGGAACGGGAGCGTTCGCAGGGACAACGATGTCGAGACCCCCATGGCACCGGAGAGCGCTGATTCTCAAGGACTCTCAAGGATCGATCAAGGCAAGAAATTCCGTCGCTCGTACTCCACGGGGCATTCTCTGGTGAGGCTGCGCAAAGACATGGATCAGTTGGCCACGGAATGGTATATTTGCACGGCAGAAGGGCTAAAACCAGGTCTGCAAAGGAATTGTAGCCTCACTGCGCTCTCTCACCCACGCTCTCAGGGCCCGTCCACCTCTGAAATCCGTCCCGGTTTCTCAAAGCAAGCTTCAATGAGCGGCACCGCCTCGTGCAGCCGAGACACCGGTGGATCGGGGCGTCGTTGGTATGAGCGTGGTTTGAGATCAGAGCGATTGACCATATCATCAATGTATCCCTCTTCGTTTCTAAGGTCATATTCGGAGCAAAGGCCGCCATCTTATTCCAGGAATCAAGAATCCTCTGCCGGTTCTCAGAAGGAACGCAAGGTATATTTGCAATCTCTAAAGCACACACTAAAGAGGCTCACCGGCAGAGACAGAGAATGGGCAGATAATTCGCACAGCGGGCGGGGGTCTTCCAGGAGGGTTGCAGAGGAAAGCTGGGCTTCTATTACTGCACCAACATAAACCCTCATAATTTTGCATAGGATATATCATTCACTGAAGGGATAAAATACTGTGCAAACCTATCTTCAATTTTTTTTCCCTCTCATGGATAATTCAAGAGTTATTACAAGGAAATATTTTTTTGTTATGATTTTTTTTTAAATATTACCTTGTAAATTTATGTTTAGTATGGAAGGAATTTCATATCTCCCTCTATGTTTTGCATGGAAGGAATTGCATATCTCTCTCATAATGTATTGTAAAGAGCTGGTTGCTAATATATTGAAATATATATTTTTAAATATCATGTGTCAACCAAGGAAAGAATTACATATCTCCCTTATATTAGGTTGTAAAAAACACCTTTAGATGTAATAAAAATCCATTGGGCCACCTAAGAGACTCAATAGAACAAGTGCTCAATTGGATCCTAACAATTGCTATGCATTGCAACCTTTTGATGTTAATATAATGAGAAAACATGTTGAGTAGTAAAGCTAAAGCTACAATTACACTATAGCATTTGTTGAGATATTTCACAAAGAAATATGCAATTAACTTAGAAAAACAAAGTAGGACTAGAATTCTTGAGTGGAGTATACTAAATGTGATGGTGCAAGACTTGAGTTGGGAGCAACAATGAATTGTTGAGACAAGGAGGTGAAGGAGCACTATTGAATGATTCCCAATTCAAGGCATTGAAAAAGAAAGAAAAAATTTCTACTGAAAGGACCTGCCCTTCATCAGTGCCTTGATGTGCTCTTCAAGAAGCTGATATTGTCTAGCAAAGTCTTTAGTTGTTGGGCCAACTACTGCAAATAGACTCGTGAATACATCTTCTAGGTTTCAAATGAGGTCATTAAGTTTTGTGAGGAAGTTTTGGCTTCATTGATAACCATGACACTCTGCCTAAATCTCTCAACAACTACGTAGTATACTTGTCTAGGGGTGTGCTTTTTAAATAAATTTTCGAGGGGTGGGATTCCATCGTCCCCTCATTTTAAAACAAAATTTTTTGGGGTGGGTTTCCACCATCTTGTTGTAAAAACAATCTAGGGTGGGTTTCCATTGTCCTAGTGTAAAAAAAAACTACAAATTCTTGATGCTTAACTCTAGTGTGCATTCTCATTGCTCAATGAGTAGCTTGTAGTGTTCAAAATTCAAATCTCTTTAATTGAGGACCTCATTACTCTTGTAGCTAAGGAACGTTTATTGGCATATAAACTATCAACTTCTATCTTTAATGCAACAATGTGTGCATAAATCTTCTTTTGCTATTCAAAGTCTCCATTGTGCCTTGCTTCCAAATCCATCATCTGTGTGCTATTATCAATCAAATCTTGCTTGATACTCTTAGCCTGATCAATAATGAGAGGTTCTTGTTCTACCAATTGTCTTTGAGCTTATGTGAGAGTGGATTTATCCTCCATGTAAGACCCCTGGCTAAAGACGTGTGCACTCAACTGACTTGACATTGTGGAGACCTGTAGAAGTTTGGGTTGTTGAATGAAGGAAGCAGTATGAGCACCCCAAACATAATGAAGTGTGACAATGGTGTCTTTATATCGGGCGAGCCGAGACACCTTGGGCGTGCGAAACCCCAAGGGAGACTCAACTGAGATTCCTTGTGACATAAGTTAGATGACAGACAGTTTGATGAAGGGTTTAGGAAAATACTTGGGTACTCAACCAAATAGATGAATCATCTAAGGCATGGGGAGGGAATGCCTAGACAAGTCAGCTCGACTTGGCTAAGCATCGTGCTCACCCAAACAACAGGTCGACTGGATAGATGGTGGCGTCGGTCAGGAGTTCGGTGGGTCGACCATATGATGGAACGAGGTTTTCTGTGGATTTGCTGAGCAAACCACCCGAATGTGCCCATATGAGTGGTTGGCCCAACATTGCGAAGGGGCACGAATCAAGGGTCATGTCAATTCATTTAGACAGATCATTTGGCGAGCCAAAACCTACAAAGGAACAAGGGTGGGACCACAAGGAAAGAAGATTTGAAGAACATGAGATAAATATCAACTTTGTGATTCCAAGGAAGACTTAGATGAAGAGGGGTGAGCTCTCTCAAGGAGCCAAGTCACTCCACATGGGAGAACTTGTGCTGCCTTAAGGAGATTTTGTGGATAGAGCTGGGGAGACCTTCTTTTGGGATGAGTTTGGGGAAGTCTTGTTGTATGTATGTAGGAGGCATGCTAGGAGACAAAACTGTAGGTATGTATGAAGTCTTGAAGAAAATAAGAGATGGCGAGTCTATGGTGGACACACTTTTGGGGTGCTTTGCAAAAGTTGCAAAAGATGTTATGATGAACGAGCCTTGATGTGATGAATGTGTATGAGTATCTTGGTGATCTAATGTGAGTCGTGTGATGCTGCCCAAGATGTAAACTGAGCCGGTAGTGCTCATATTGTAATAATTTTGTAATAATAAGACTTAACCAGGTGTTAGGAACGGTTTGTGTTGCCCACATTATATATGTTTTTCTCTTGTTTGTTTCCCAAGTGTTCTCTTGATTTCATGGATGCATGCTTATATATGACTAAGTGTTAATTTGTTAGAAATTGTCTAAGAATACAAGAGTTGCACTAGAGTAGTAGTGTGAATCATCAGTAGCCTAGAATAGAGTATGGGTATTCTCTAGGTGAAGAGGCATAGTCCGAATGAATCATCCTTGGTGTTTCCAAGAAGCTAAGTGAGAAATCCCACAGTGTCGCACACCCTCAAGAGGTGCACAATCACAAGATTTGTCTAGGCACACTATGGGGATGTGAAATATGGTATCATAGATTGAAGCACACTCTACTAATATGGTGGTGAAAGTGGTGATAGAGCGCAACATGAAGACAATTTGTAGCAGAGATAGTTCAGTGGGAACGTTCACAGAATTGGTGAACTGTTCAATGGAGAGAATTGGTTCATCACAAACTTTGCATAAAATGTGAATTAGTTCATCATAGACTTTGCATAAAATGTGAATTAGTTCATCACAGACTTTGCATAAGACTTATGATAGAGGTTCGGTTGACAGTGCAGTGGAAGGTTGGTCTAGGCGTACAACTTGTATAGATTGAGAGCATATTTTGTGGGGAAACGAAGCACTTGGATAGGGTGGGTGATCGTAGAAATTGTCACATAATTGATCGTAGGGATAGTCTGGGCACATAATTGGTTGGTTTGATTCACTACAGAAGTACGTTTCATACATGTTGTGCACACCTTGAAGAGACCAGACACAAAGTTCGTTGGGTGAACCAAGCACTTGGGAAAGGAAGTTGAATGTAGGATTTGTTGCATGACTTGTCGCATATATAACCACATAAGCAATCGAAGAAGCGAGTTGTTGATCATTTTTTCTGTCAAGGGAAAATGACCAACATTTGAAAGAAAA
Source organism: Picea engelmannii (assembly GCA_009831015.1). Taxonomy (NCBI): domain Eukaryota; kingdom Viridiplantae; phylum Streptophyta; class Pinopsida; order Pinales; family Pinaceae; genus Picea; species Picea engelmannii. The sequence continues at coordinate 367,172 of ML789311.1, forward strand.
TCTTTTGGGGAACAAGAAAGACTCTCCTCATTTTTATAGAGGTGGTTCTCCTCTCTTGATATATTGGAAGATTCTTTGTATGGTTGTAGATGAATGAAACGGGTAAGTGCTAAAGAGAAAACCCCAAAATTTCTTCCAACAATTCTCTCATTTAGAAAATATTATTCATTAAGAACATCATTTTATTCATGGAAATAAAAGTGAATAAATATAACTGAAAGATATTTGTATAGAGTTTGCCTTCGACAGATATTTGTCCTCCTTTTGAAATGATGTGCACCCATAATGAACTATGACTTTGCAAGATGAAAGAAAAGTAAAATGGACAGGTCATCATATAACTTTAGATTATCACTTCATTACAACTCAAAAATGATTTTGATGGAAAATACATTTGAAATCTCATGCTTTAGACTCAAAGTCTGAAAAATCACTAATGTAATTCCTCAAAATAGTTTTTTTTGGGATAAATTAATAATAATATCCCAAATGAAATAGTATTAAAATGTCTGAAACATGAGGGCTAAAACAACCTCAGCAAGATTTCAATGACAATTACATAAATTTAAAATAAACCGCATCTACCTTTTACAAGCAGAGATTTTGTTCCTTTGGACTTGAAATGTCACATGGAATGTATGGAAGAATAGTGAGAGAGTTGAGAATAAAAGAATATTAAGGAGAAACTCAAAAATATTGATTCACAAAACTTTGGAAGGGCCAAAAATTGCTTCCAACAAAAATACCTCTATGGAAAACTCTCTAATAGACCATTACCAACCTTTGAATCTGCTTCTCTTTTCCCTTTTGTAATCTCTTCTTCATCTTCTTGAAACTGTTGTTACGTTAGGGTTTTATGTGTCCCCTTTTGGTGCAATGAATTAATCCCTTTGGTAAATATGAGATTTGATATCCATGCCATCATCTGGGACCCACCTTAGAAGTTTATAAATTTCTTTAAACAAAGGATTTTCCAAAAATAACTTGTTTCTAAGACCAAAAATAGTCCTGATCGTAATTTAATTTTTAGGGCCTGATAAATGATATTTCATCCATTGAAACAACTTCCAATGTGTTCTTCATCTATTTACCTTTTCGACAATCTCGTTTTCTCAAATCATATGTTGGGATCAAAAGTTATTGTTGGAAATATTACTATTTTTGACTGACTAGCTCAGTAGTAGTTTACTGGAGCTAGTTCTATTTTAGAATTTCTATTTTAGACTATCATTATTATGCATGCTTCCTAAGAAAATCTCACTGCTTGTTCACTTTTCTTAATTATGGAATGTTCTTTCCTATATGAGTGTATATCACTCATTCATCGTATCATATTGATCAACTCATTGGAGTAGTGTGAATATATTTTCTCATTCTTCCATATTGAATCTCTCGTCATTTTCTTGATAAGATTTGTTTGTATTTTCTTTAGCTAGGTCTCCTGTGCAGGTTTCCATGAAACATTGACATGGTATCAAATTCAAGCTGCTTGGAGAAAACCAGCCAAGACAGAGAAGAGGGAAATAAGAGTTTCGACGAGCGTAATATGTGTATCTGATAGTGTCTCATCCTCTCCTTATCAAAAAGTGCGACAGTAGAAAATTCTCGCACCCTCTCTGTTAAGGTCCTAACCCGCACATAGGTAGATCAATGTATTCGGATGTAATAAAGGTCAATATTAATAAGACCTTTCAATAAAATAGAATAAGGCGGATGTAAGAATACCTAATAGAAGCTTCCGCTTCTAAAAGGATCTTCCTCTAGATGCTTCTTTTTAGTATAAATAGGAGTTGAGGGTATGAGAACCCTAGCTTGGATATTATTGTAATAGAGCGCTGCTCGACTGGAGGTTGCCCCCTCGAAGAGGCCTGTGAACATTGCTATCTGATTCNGGGGGGGGGGGGGGGGGGGGCGCTCCCCCGCAGCACTGGTTTCCACCATCTTGTAAAAACAATCTAGGGTGGGTTTCCATTGTCCTAGTGAAAAAAAAACTACAAATTCTTGATGCTTAACTCTAGTGTGCATTCTCATTGCTCAATGAGTAGCTTATAGTGTTCAAAATTCAAATCTCTCTAATTGAGGACCTCATTACTCTTGCAGCTAAGGAACGTTTATTGGCATATAAACTATCAACTTCTATCTTTAGTGCAACAATGTGTGCATAAATCTTCTTTTTCTATTCAAAGTCTCCATTGTGCCTTGCTTCCAAATCCATCATCTATGTGCTATTATCAATCAAATCTTGCTTGATACTCTTAGCCTGATCAGTAATGAGAGGTTCTTGTTCTACCAATTGTCTTTGAGCTTATGTGAGAGTGGATTTATCCTCCATGTAAGACCCCTGGCTAAAGACGTGTGCGCTCAACTGACTTGACGTTGTGGAGACCTGTAGAAGTTTGGGTTGTTGAATGAAGGAAGAGGTATGAGCGCCCCAAACATAATGAAGTGTGACAATGGTGTCTTTATATCAGGCGAGCCGAGACACCTTGGGCGTGCAAAACCCCAAGGGAGACTCAACTGAGATTCCTTGTGACATAAGTTAGATGACAGATGGTTTGATGAAGGGTTTAGGAAAATACTTGGGTACTCAACCAAATAGATGAATCATCTAAGGCATGGGGAGGGAATGCCTAGACAAGTTGGCTTGACTTGGCTAAGCATCGTGCTCACCCAAACAACAAGTTGGCTGGATAGATGGTGGTGCCGATCAGGAGTTCGGTGGGTTGGCCATATGATGGAACGAGGTTTTCTGTGGATTTGCTGAGAAAACCACCCGAATGTGCCCATATGAGTGGTTGGCCCAACATTGCGAAGGGGCACAAATCATGGGTCATGTCAATTCATTTAGACAGATCATTTGGCGAGCCAAAACCTACAAAGGAACAAGGGTGGGACCACAAGGAAAGAAGATTTGAAGAACATGAGATAAATACCAACTCTGTGATTCCAAGGCAGACTTAGACGAAGAGGGGCGAGCTCTCTCAAGGTGCCAAGTCACTCCACATGGGAGAACTTGTGCTGCCTTGAGGAGATTTTGTGGATAGAGCTGGGGAGACCTTCTTTTAGGATGAGTTTGGGGAAGTCTTGTTGTATGTATGTAGGAGGTATGCTAGGAGACAAAACTGCAGGTATGTACGAAGTCTTGAAGAAAATAAGAGATGGTGAGTCTATGGTGGACACACTTTTGGGGTGCTCTGCAAAAGTTGCAAAAGATGTTATGATGAACAAGCCTTGGTGTGATGAATGTGTATGAGTATCTTGGTGAGATAATGTGAGTCGTGTGACGCTGCCCAAGATGTAAACTGAGTCGGTAGTGCTCATATTGTAAGAATTTTGTAATAATAAGACTTAACCAGGTGTTAAGAATGGTTTTTGATGCCCACATTATATATGTTTTTCTCTTGTTTGTTTCCCAAGTGTTCTCTTGATTTCATGGATGCATACTTATATATGACTAAGTGTTAATTTGTTAGAAATTGTCTAAGCATACAAGAGTTACACTAGAGTAGTAGTGTGAATCATCAGTAGCCTAGAACATAGTATGGGTATTCTCTAGGTGAAGAGGCATAGTCCGAATGAAGCATCCTTGGTGTTTCCAAGAAGATAAGTGAGAAATACTACAGTGTCGCACACCCTCAAGAGGTGCACAATCACAAGATTCGTCTAGGCACACTATGGGGATGTGAAATATGGTATCATAGATTGAAGCACACTCTACTAATATGGTGTTGAAAGTGGTGATAGAGCGCAACATGAAGACAATTTGTAGCAGAGACAGTTCGGTGGGAACGTTCACAGAATTGGTGAACTATTCAATGGAGAGAATTGGTTCATAATAGACTTTGCATAAAATGTGAATTAGTTCATCACAGACTTTGCATAAGACTTATGACAGAGGTTCGGTTGACAGTGCAGTGGAAGGTTGGTCTAGGCGTACAACTTGTATAGACTGAGAGCATATTTTGTGGGGAAACGAAGCACTTGGATAGGGTGGGTGATCGTAGAAATTGTCACATAATTGATCGTAGGGATAGTCTGGGCACATAATTGGTTGGTTTGATTCACTACAGAAGTACGTGTCATACATGTTGTGCACACCTTAAAGAGACCAGACACAAAGTTCATTGGGTGAACCAAGCACTTGGGAAAGGAAGTTGAATGTAGGATTTGTTGCATGACTTGTCGCATATATAACCACATAAGCAATCGAAGAAGCGAGTTGTTGATCATTTTTTCTGTCAAGGGAAAATGACCAATATTTGAAAGAAAATCTTTTGGGGAACAAGAAAGACTCTCCTCATTTTTATAGAGGTGGTTCTCCTCTCTTGATATATTGGAAGATTCTTTTTATGGTTGTAGATGAATGAAATGGGTAAGTGCTAAAGAGAAAACCCCAAAATTTCTTCCAACAATTCTCTCATTTAGAAAATTTATTCATTAAGAACATCATTTTATTCATGGAAATAAAAGTGAATAAATATAACTAAAAGATATTTGTATAGAGTTTGCTTTCGACAGATATTTGTCCTCCTTTTGAAATGATGTGCACCCATAATGAACTATGACTTTGCAAGATGAAAGAAAAGTAAAATGGACAGGTCATCATATAACTTTAGATTATCACTTTATTACAACTCAAAAATGATTTTGATGGAAAATACATTTGAAATCTCATGGTTTAGACTCGAAGTTTGAAAAATCACTAATGTAATTCCTCGAAATAGTTTTTTTTGGGATAAATTAATAATAATATCCCAAATGAAATAATATTAAAATGTCTGAAACATGAGGGCTAAAACAACCTCAACAAGATTTCAATGACAATTACATAAATTTAAAATAAACCGCATCTACCTTTTACAAGCAGAGATTTTGTTCCTCTGGACCTGAAATGTCACATGGAATGTATGGAAGAATAGTGAGAGAGTTGAAAATAAACGAATATGAAGGAGAAACTCAAAAATATTGATTCACAAAACTTTGGAAAGGCCAAAACTTGCTTCCAACAAAAATACCTCTATGGAAAACTCTCTAATAGACCATTACCAACCTTTGAATCTGCTTCTCTTTTCCCTTTTGTAATCTCTTCTTCATCTTCTTGAAACTGTTGTTACGTTAGGGTTTTATGTGCCCCCTTTTGGTGCAATGAATTAATCCCTTTGGTAAATATGATCTTTGATATCCATGCCATCATCTGGGACCCACCTTAGAAGTTTATAAATTTCTTTAAACAAAGGATTTTCCAAAAATAACTTGTTTCTAAGACCAAAAATAGTCCTGATCGTAATTTAATTTTTAGGGCCTGATAAATGATATTTCATCCATTGAAACAACTTCCAATGTGTTCTTCATCTATTTACCTTTTCGACAATCTCGTTTTCTCAAATCATATGTTGGGATCAAAAGTTATTGTTGGAAATATTACTATTTTTGACTGACTAGCTCAGTAGTAGTTTACTGGAGCTAGTTCTATTTTAGAATTTCTATTTTAGACTATCATTATTATGCATGCTTCCTAAGAAAATCTCACTGCTTGTTCACTTTTCTTAATTATGGAATGTTCTTTCCTATATGAGTGTATATCACTCATTCATCGTATCATATTGATCAACTCATTGGAGTAGTGTGAATATATTTTCTCATTCTTCCATATTAAATCTCTCGTCATTTTCTTGATAAGATTTGTTTGTATTTTCTTTAGCTGGGTCTCCTGTGTAGGTCTCCATGAAACATTGACATGGTATCAGATTCAAGCTACTTGGAGAAAACCAGCCAAGCCAGAGAAGAGGGAAATCAGAGTTTCGACGAGCGTAAGCTATGTATCTGATAGTGTCTCACCCTCTCCCTATCAAAAAGTGCGATAGTAGAAAATTCTTGCACCCTCTCCCTATCGAAAGGTGCAACAGTCACAAACACACCTTTGAAATTAATTTTTTTTGATCTGTGTCACAGTGTCACACTTTCTGAACTACCAGAGTGTGACACTAAGGTCAATGTTGCAATGTATCCTTAAGTAGGGTGTGACACCTTTCAAAAATTGTTTTTTTCTACAGTAATTTCTCAGTTTTTCAGTTGCAAATTGAGAGTAATTTTTAAGGGTTTTGAGAACTAGTAAGAGGGATGGATACGACACCAGTTCTTTAGTCAAATTTGGTGATAATCCTCACACTGTAAAATTATTTTGAATGGAATACAAAGGCCGAATTCCAACTCAAAAGGAAAGGATTATACAATTTGACGATGGCGGCATAAACGAAACCTACATCAACGATTGAGAATACCAGATGGGCGAATCGTAAGGATGAGGCCACATGACTTCTTCTTGAATTAATTTCAACTGATTTATGGTTTCATGTTTCCACATGAAAGATTCCAAATGATATCTGGACCACCTTGGAAGGTCTCTTTGGAAACTAGGATGAGAGAAAAGGTCATATGCTTGAGGTAGAGTTGAATACCTTGGATCCTAAAAGTTTTGATAATATACAAGATTTCCTTACCAAGTTAAAATATTTGATATTGAGCTTGGAATATTGTGGTATAGATAAGTCCAAACAAGAGGAACAACTTATTCTAACAATATTGGCTAAACTAGGACCAAAATATGTTGTCTATGTGTATTATTCCATATATAAAATAGTATGCCGAAAAAAATTATTTTCTCTATAAATGGTAGAGAAGCAATGATATAATCAAAACAATACCAGAATAACACCAGAAAGAGCACTTTAATTACTGAAAGCAATGTTCACTTGCCTCTGTGAGGGGGAAACCTTCAGTAGAGCAGAGCTCTATTACAATAATATCCAAGACAAAACTTCTCATACCCTCTACTCTTATTTATACTAAATATGTCTATCCAAAAGAACAATCTAGAGGAAGATCCTTCTAGAAGAGAAAGCTTCTATTAGGTATTCTTACATTTTACTTATTCTTCTTTATTGCTAGGAATTATTAATATTGGCCTTTATTACATGGAGATATATTATTCTACCTATGTGAGGGGTTAGGGAGATTAGGTCCCTAAGATGTCCTCACCCTTAAAAACAACCTTGTCCTCAAGGCTTGAGATGAGGAAATTGCTGCAGAATGGTAGTTGGTTCCCAATTGGCATCTGCTGGAGTTGTATCTTTCCACTGGAATAACACTTCCTTGATGGTGCGTTGATGTAGACAATGCTCACATTGGTCCATGACCAAATTCTAGGCCATGGACAAATTCTCTTTGAGGTTACGAAGAATATCCTCTCAAACTATAAGTGTATGGTCAACCGCCTGGACCTTCAAGACACCTGACAGGTATGAGAGAATTGAAGGTGGATTTTGTCCATATACTGCTTCAAAAGGAGTCATTCGGGTAGTTTTCTAGTAAGAAGTGTTGTACCACCATTCATCTAGTGGTAACCATTGAGCCCACTGATTTTTACTTTCCGATGCAAAGCACCTTAAATATGTCTCCAAACACTTGTTGACAACTTTAGTTTGACCATCAGTCTGGGGATGATAAGTTGTGCTGAGATGCAATTGGGTGCCTTGTAGCTTGAACAGTTCTTGCCAAAATTTGCTGGTGAAAGTGGGATCTCGATTAGAAGCAATAGAATGAGGCATGCCATGAAGCTTGAAGACCTGATCCATGAAAAGTTGAGCCACAATGGGGGTTGTAAATGGGTGTTGAAGAGCACACAAATGAGCATACCTGGAAAGATGATCAACTACCGCCATGATGACTGATTTATTGCTCGATTTAGATACAATCCATAGAGATATCCCTCCAAATAGAAGGTGGAACCAGAAGTGGTTGTAGTGTGCTAGGAGATTTAAATGTTTCTCCCTTTTTGCGTTGACAAACATCACATTCTGCCACAAAATTACGAACGTCCTATTTCATACCATCCCAGAGAAAAGAACGTTTGACCCTATCATAGGTTTTGGTAAACCCTGAGTGCCCAACTATGGGTGTAGCATGAAGCTCGAAAGTACTGTGGATTTAAGTTGTGACTGTTTACTTAAATACAAACGACCTTTGTAGAGAAGCTCATCATTTTTCCAAGAGTACCCTTGGAAACTGGAGAATTGGCCTGCAATTGTTGGATCAGATGCGAAATTTTTGGATCGTGTAGCCATTCTTGGAAAACATCTTGGAGACAATCTAGTATAATGAAGGAGAGGGAAAAAAGGGACCCTTCATCTTCATATTTTCTTGAAAGTGCATAGATAACCACATTTTCTTTTCCTTTCTTGTAAATGATCTCATAATCGTATGCAAAGATCTTAGTCACCCATTTTTGTTGCTCCGGGGAGGAAGGAAATTGTTCTAGAAAATAATTTAGGCTTTGATGATCTGTCTTAATTTGGAAGCGTTGCCCCAATAGATAAGGGCGCCAAAGAGCCACTGCATGCAGAATAACCAACATTTCCTTTTCATGTATTGATTTTCCCATATGTCTCTCATAGTTGTTTGATGGTAAAGGACAAACGCTAACCCTCTTGCATAAGGACTGCTCCAATTCCTCTCCTGGAAGCATCACATTCCAAGACAAAGGTCTTTGTGAAATCAGGAAGGGCCAGGAATGGCGTGGTGCACATGGCCACCTTCAAGGTTTCAAATTCCTGAGCAACTACGAGAGTCCAAGTGAAATAATTCTTTTTAAGGAGAGCAGTGAGACGTGTTGCAATATTTCCATAATTCTTAACAAACTTGCGATAATAGCATTTTAAACCCAGAAATCCACGCAAGCTTTTGAGAGTAATTGGATGAGGCCAATCCTACATATGTTTAATATTTTTAGGATCCACCTTGACACCTACCTTGCCAACAAGATGACCCAAGTACTCGACTTCCGAAGCTCCAAAAGCACATTTAGATTGTTTGAGGAAAAGTTGGTTCTGAGAGAGTAGATGTAGAAATTGATCCACATGAGAAAGATGGGTTGTCCATGTTTTACTATAGATGAGGATATCATCAAATAAAAATAAGACAAAATGACGAAGAAAAGGATGGAAGACATGATTCATGAGGCTTTGGAAAGTGGAGGGAGCATTACACAAGCCAAAGGGCATGGCCAAAAACTCATAGTGGCCCTCATTAGTTCGAAATGCAATCTTAGGAATGTTGGCCTTGTTCATACGTATCTAGTGGTAGCCAAAACGAAGATCAAGTTTAGTAAAGAACTGGGCACCACTCAATTCATCCAAGAGGTCATCAATGATAGGAATGGGAAATTTGTCTTTAATGGTGATTTTTTTGAGGGTGCGGAAGTTAGGACACATGTGCCAAGAACCTTCTTTCTTAAGGACCATGAACACAAGATAAGAGCAGGGGCTCATACTAAGATGGATAACACCTACGTTGAGAAATTATTTAACAATTTTCTCATTTTCATTTTTCTGGGAAAAGGGATGACGATAGTGACGGATATTGGGAGGAAGGTTTTTGGGGACAAGGGGAATGGAATGATCATGAACACCACGAGAAGGAGGGATTCCCCAGGGAGTGAAAAAACAAATTGATGTTTGTAGAGGATGGATTGGAGGTCTTACGGCACATAGGGTGTCTCAGTGGCTTGAATGGCACGTAGTTTTGCAATAATTCTAGAATGACCTTTTTTGAGAAACTTTTCCATATGATGGGAACTGATGATCTCTGGGGAACCGACGGTGATGCCTTGGAACTTATATTTTTGTCCCTCTTGGTAGAATTGCATGGTTAATTCCTTAAAATCCATGAGAATGGGACCTAAAGTCCTTAGCCATTCTACACCCAACACAATGTCACAACCGCCCATGTCGATAGAAAACATATGAGACTTCATGTTGTACTGACCAATTTGGAGACACACATTTTCACAATGCCCCCCACATTTCATGGACATTCCATGGACATTCCATTGGCAATCATGATTTGAAAATTATTGACGACACATATATAACAATTAGTTTCTTGGGCAATGCAATGATGAATAAAATTATGGGTGCTTCCACCATGAACAAGAATGATGAACTTCCGATGCTTAAGGTAACCAATTAGCTTGAGGGTTTGGGGAGCAGAGAAGCCAATGAGAGCATTCAGGGAAATGACCGATTCAACTTCGGGAGGGTTGGAGGGTGGGGTCATGTTAGTGGATTGAGATGAATCGACCACAAGAGGGGCCTCAACATCATCTTCTGAAACATCCTCCGAGATGGCCATAAAAATCTTTTGTTCCTTACACTTGTGCTGAGGAAAATATTTGTCATCACAATTATAACAAAGGACTTTGAGTTGGTGTTCAGCCATTTCTGCCCTGGTCAATTTATGGATCTTTAGTGTAGTAGAAGGAGGAGTGGGAATGACTGGTTTAGTGCGAGGAATAAAGGAGGGTTTTTGGGTTTGAGAAGAGACAACCTGTTGTTCTTCCTTAGCTATTTTAGTAGCTTCCACCCAAATCTGAGGCCAAACCATGATGACATGGACATGAATCTCATCCTTGATGTCATTTATTGCTGGGTAGACCATGGAAATATGACAGAAATGTGGTTCATGACGGAAGGATGAACACATATACCCTGGAGAGGAACGGGAAGACATACAGATTGCGCCCAATAAAGGATAAAGAGGTGAAGCCGGGAGTAAACAACACAATACTTCTCATGAGTGGGAAGGAGCTTCTTATAGAGGTGGAGAAGAAAGAAGATCCACAATTCTTTGTGGTCAAAAAGCCAAGGATTGTTCTGACTAGCACAAGAGTGGATGATTTGCCGGATGAAGTTCAGGAACTGCTAGAAGAGTTCTCTAACATCATAGTGGACGAATTAACCCATTCGTTGCCACCAATGATAAGTGTGAGTCATCACATAGACCTTATACCAGGAGCTAGTTTGCCAAACAAAGCTGCATACAGGTTGACGCTGCAAGAAAATGAGGAGGTAAAGAGACAAGTCCAAGAGCTATTGGACAAAGTATTGGTCAGAGAAAGTTTGAGTCCATGTGTTGTTCCAACAGTACTCAGTCCAAAGAAAGATGGAGGCTAGAGGATGTGCACCGATTCAAGAGCGATCAACAAAATAACCATTAGGTACAGGTTTCCACTGCCGAGAATGGATGATCTGATGGATTGCCTGAGTGGGGCAAAGTATTTTTAAAAGATAGATTTGAAAAGCAGATATCACCAAATTCGCATGAGGGAAGGCGATGAGTGGAAGACAACCTTCAAAACAAATGAAGGATTATATGAATAGCTAGTCATGCTATTTGGCTTGACGGATGCACCGAGTACCTTCATGAGGTTAATGAATCAAGTGTTGAAGGAATTCATTGGTAAGTTTGTCATTGTTTATCTAGATGACATATTAATTTTCAGCAAAACGAAAGAAGAACATCTGAAGCATTTAGCTGCAGTAATGAAGAAGCTACAGCAGGAGAAGCTGTTGATCAACATGAGGAAATCCTCATTTATGAAGACAGAGCTCATTTACTTAGGTTTTGTTATTTTAGCTAATGAGTTGAGGATGGATCCGGATAAAGTAAAAGTGATCAAGAATTGGCCATCACCGAGAAATATTTTCGAGGTGAGAAGTTTCCATGGTTTGGCTAGTTTCTACAGAAAATTCATCAGGAATTTCAGTGGAATTAGTGCAACGATGATGGATACAGTAAAGAAGCGGCATAAATATTTTCACTGGACAGCTAAGGCTAAAAAGAGCTTCAATCTGCTGAAGTGAAGGATCACGGAGCAACCAGTGTTAGTGTTTCCAGATTTTCAGAAGACGTTTCAGGTGAAATGTGATGCCAGTGGGTATGCCATAGGAGCGGTCTTGAGTCAGGAAGACATGCCAGTTGCATATTTCAGCGAGAAACTCGATGAGGCGAAACTGAAATACTCCACGTATGATAAAGAATTTTATGCTATCATACAGGCACTGAAGAAGTGGAGGCATTACTTGATCCCAAAAGAATTTGTGTTATACAGTGATAATCATGCATTGCAGTTTGTGACTCAATAGGAGAAGTTGAATCAGAAACATGCAAAATGGGTAGAATACATGCAAAATTTTACATTTGTAATTAAACACATTTCAGGTACTGCTAACAAAGTGGCTGATGCTTTGAGCAGGAAATTTTTGTTGCTGTAGGAGTTTCGGGTCAAAACTTTAGGTTTTGAAAATCTCAGGGACATGTACGCAAGAGATGCAGACTTTGGAGAAGCGTATGAAGTGGTTGAGAATCCAGTTCTCAGAGACAGAAGCCCTTAGATGGATTATATGATCCAGGAGGGATTGTTGTTCAGAGGCAATCAACTGTGTATTCCAAAATGCTCCATGAGGGAGAACCTATTGAAGGAGAAGCACAGTGGAGGTTTAGCAGGGCACTTTGGCCATGACAAGACATTTGCAAAGCTAAGCGAAGCATAATTTTGGCCAGGGATGCGGTCGGAAGTCAAGAAGTTTGTCGACAAATGTAGGATTTGCCAGCATTCAAAGGGCAGGAAGAAAAATGCAGGTTTTTATCAGCCATTGTCCATACCGGAAAGGCCATGGGAAGCGATAAGTATGGATTTTGTATTGGGATTGCCTAGGATGCAAAGAGGTGTTGATTCCATCTTTGTGGTCGTGGACAGGTTTTCAAAGATGGCACATTTCATACCATGCCAGAAGACCAGCGATGCGACGCACATCGCAATTTTTTTTTTCAAAGAGATCGTTAGACTTCATGGATTGTTGAAAAGTATAGTTTCAGACAGAGATACAAAATTCATAGGGCATTTTTGGAGGACCTTATGGAAGAAGATAGGAACTAACTTAGCATTTAGTTCTTCTTATCCTCCTCAGACAGATGGAAAAACAGAAGTGGTAAATAGAAGTCTGGGAGATTTGTTAAGAAGCTTGGTGACAGAGCACCATAACAACTGGGACAATATATTGCCACAGGCCGAGTTCGCATACAACGATTCGGTGAATCGAAGCACAGGTCGAAGCCCATTTCAGGTTGTATATGGAATGCATTCGAGAGGAGTTTTTGAATCACGGGATTCAGAACAGACTGCGACTAGAAGTGCTAGTGCAGAAGAGTTCACTGAGGCGATGAGGGAACTTCATAGTCAGGTGAAGCAGCGATTGCAAGATTCTAACCAGGAGTACAAGCGCAAAGCAGATCAGCATCAGAGGCAAATTTAGTTTGAAGTTGGCGATCTAGTTCTATCACACTTGAGGAGAGAAAGGTTCCCAAGGGCAACATACAATAAACTCAAGATGAAGAAAATCGGGCCATGCAGAGTCTTGAGAAAATTCGGAGAGAATGCATATGAGATTGAGTTGCCAGATGGCATCGGAATATCTCCGATATTCAACGTCGCAGACTTATACCCATATAGGGCTGGAGAAGCAGAGACTGGAACTGAGGAACTAGTGATCTAGTGGATGAAGCAGATGCCAGTAGTAGAGAAGCCACAGATGGAGTGCATACTGGATAAGAGAGTGGGTAAAAATACCAGAAGAAAAGAATACTTCGAGTATCCGGTCAAGTGGAATAATCACCCAGTCGAGGATGCCAGCTGGGAGACCGAAGCGATGATACAGAAGCATGGACAGACCGTGCAGGAGCTCATGGACAGGAGCCCATGAAATTTTTCAAGCTGAGGAGTATGATGTAGGAGCATCGCTAACTTCATCAAGTGAGCCAACACATCACGCGGAGATCAGCTAGACAAACCAACCCAAACTTTTGAAATACTTTGGGATTATTGCGCAAGTCTTTAATGAACCATTTATGAAGGTGCATTTGTATATTGTATTGGACCTTGAGCCTTTAAGCTCTCGTCCTTTAGTAGATAGGAGGAATTTAATCTAGTTAATGCTGTTAGATAGGACATTTAATTCTAGATTTGATAGCGTAGATTCTAAGAGGGAAAACGGATATAGACACCCTCCTTTGTACATTGTAACACTAGCCGGAGCATTATTGAAGCTAGAGCATTCAGAAGAGAAGAGCATGCAGAGAAGTGTATGAAGAACACCCATGTACAGACGTTGAATTAATAGAAAGATCTTTGATTCAATTCCATGGTTTGTGTTATTCTCTGTGTATTTATGATATTATGCTCATGAATGTTTGCTTTCTGTTATACACTTGCTTTTATATGCTGTGTATGTGATTTCATGGCTGAATAGAAGTCTGAGAAGGAATGTGAATGAGTTTCAATTGTTTCTCTAGTTGAGACAAGAGATTCCTGCAAGGAGTGCAGTTGAGTTGTTCGCAAGGAGTGCATTGACAGAAGGGTTCAATTAGAGTTAGTTTTGTTCTCATTCATCTTAGAAGTGCAGGAGCACAATGCCATGCAAGGAGTGCGCAGTCCAATCTAAGTCTCATAATTGTGATTCTGAGCAAGGGTGTGGAAGACTGCTGCTGCAGGAGTGCGCAGAGTCGAACAATTTCAACCCTTCGACGTTGTTGAAGATTTGATGAAAGGAGTGCGAGCAAGAGAGTTTCTTGCTGAGGAATTAAAGTTGAAGCAAAGCTCAGAAGGGATAGGTATTCAAAGTTGTTGAAGAACAACAGAGTTAAGTTGCGCGAGCAGGCTAAAAGGAAACATCGCAGGTTGGCGAGCAGGCAGGAAAACTCAATAGGAAGGCACTTCGTCAATTTCATGGATCCACTGAAGGGAAGAACGAACGGTCGAAATCCGTTGAGGATATTTCACAAAATTCCATGGGTCGTTGGATCCTACGGAGGTGCGAGAAGGTTATTGGCGCAGACGTGAGGAGTTCGAAGCTCAGGAGGAAGCAAGCTGTCTATATCGAGTCATAGAGACCGTCAGATCTACTCGTGACATTGCATATCGGCATATCGCAAGTTGAAGCACCAAGTTGTTGTAACGAGGATTATGATATCGCGATACGCGATATCCTGACAAGTCTAGGATCATCCATCAGTGAGGACGCGTGTCAGGAGATCCCAGTAAGTCGAGGTTCGGAGAATCGGATTTTTCAAAGGCAGGAAACACTTGCAAATTGGAATCGCGATCCGCGATATTCCGATGGTAATGTAATAGTGTGGGACCACAAGAGCTAGTGGAGTACAGGTGGCATTGTATCGGGGATCGGGAAAAGACAAGTCCCGAGTCCATCGACATCAGGATTTGCGATCCCGTGAGTTTCGAAATACCGATAGAAGGATAGAAGGTGGAGAAGTCAAGTCCACACGTGTATCGAGGAATTGGTATATCGAGATTCGAAGGTTGGAATTTCAAATTTTTGACATTGCGAGTAGTGATTTCCTGATAGGGAGAAACTCCGATAGCAGGGGAGAAAGTCACTGATTGACTGACACATCGGGTCTTGGAGACTCGTGAGTATAGCGGTTGACAGTGAACTCGCGAAGATGCAAAGTTCCAATCCTCCCAGTACATAAAAGGAGGATTGTTGTGAGGAAAATCTGTGGGTAAGGAAGATTCCCGATCAGGGATCAGAAGAGCCATTGACGTTCTTCGAGCCGAGGAGAAGAGGGCCCTGAGGAGGCGGACGTGCCAGTGAGGGTGCGACTGCGCCAGTCTTGTAAGGTGGATTCAAGCCAAGCTAGTTTTTTCTTGGTATTAGGTATGATATCTGAATCAATGTTTTCACATGGCTCCATAGGATGATCAGGTAGTTCCTTTTCATCATTTACATTTTCTATGCTTTCTTCGTTAAGTTATTCAATCTTTTCTTCTTCTATATTTTCTTCAATAGATTTCCTGAAGGCCATCCTTTCATTGAATGTTACGTCTCTGATGACCTCGATCTTGTGTTGTTCAGGAATATATATTTTGTAATCCTTGGATGAATCACTATATCCAACGAATATCCCTTTCTTTCTTGAAGGTTCTAGTTTATTCCTCTTGTCCTTGGGAATGTGGGAGTAAACAGGACATCCAAATATTCTTAGATTTTCCACATTAGGTTTCTTACCTGAGAAAGCTTCTTCTGGTGTCATGTACTTCAATATATGATGAGGACTTCTATTCTGCACATATATTGCTGTCATTGTTGCTTCTCCCCATAAGAACATGGACAGACCTTAATCATTTAGAAAGGCTTTTACGGTTTCTTCAATGGATCTGTTCTTTCTTTCTGCTACACCATTTTGTTGAGGATTATGAGGAATAGTCAGCGCCCTCCTAATTCCTACTGATTTGCAGAATGCAACAAATTCCTTTGATGTGTATTCTCCACCATTATTGATTCTTAGCATCTTGATCTTCTTATTTGTGAGGTTTTCTATTTATGCTTTGAACTCTTGAAACTTGTTGAATGCTTCGTATTTTGTCTTCAATAGGTATAGTCAAGTCTTTCTTGAATAGTCATCTAAGAAGATTACGTAGTAAGAAGATCCTCCTAGATATTTTGCTGGCATCGGACCACAAACATCTGAGTGTATTAGATCTAGAATCTCCTTAGACCTATTATTGTTTCTTGGGAATGGTTTCTTGATATTCTTCCCAAGGGCACATCCTTTGCAGATTCCTTCGTGTGTAGACTGTAACTATGGTATTCGTTCAACCATTCTCTTGAGAAAGGGTAATGCTTGATAATTAATATGAGCATACCTTCTGTGCCACAGTTCATTAGGGTTGACTTCATCATGTACAAGAGCTTATTCATTTTGTTCTAGTAGTCTGTACAAATTTCCTTCACGACTTCCGATAACCCTAACCTTCTCTATGTTGGAGTCTTTATTCCATGATAAAACTTTTCCATCCATGAAATATATTATGTTTCCCTTGTCTTCTAGGTAAGATATTGATACAAGATTCTTTTCTAAACCAAGTACATATAAAACATTGCTTAAGTGAACGTAATTACCTATTTTCATTTTGATGGTGGCTTGTCCAAATCCTTCCACGGGGTAAGTGATTTTGTCTCCAAGATCTACCTTGTACGAGGTCTTCTTCTTATTTAGATTTGAGAGTCTGGATTGATCTCCCACCATGTTCCTAGAATCTCCACTGTCGATTATCCACATGCATTTTCAATCATTCCAGTAAGTGATGAGTAGTGTAAAAGACTGATTATTTCACACGTGTCTTCGGTTGACTGGTAACTAGTCATGCCTTGATCCAAAACTTCAACTTCATCATTTTTTTCTTCTGAGAGAGCCAAAAGGTGCAATGAGTTAGGGTGCATCTGAATATCTTATTTTTGAGTGAGATGCTCTATTGCAAGGTGTCGGATCTGAGGTTAGGGTTTCTGCAACTGCTTCTGCTAGTAACCCTAGCGATAGTGTCTTTGGAAGTTGCTCCTACTAGTAACTCTAGCGGCAATTCCTCAGCGAGATCAATACCCTAGCGACTATGCTTCCTTCTAGAATTTAGACTGAATGAAGGAGGTGTGGGCCCATAACCTATTAGAATATGAAGGATTGTGCTTGTTTTACCATTGACAATACCCTTTTCACCCAACCATAGGTCGAAGCCACCCTCCGAGCACCTTGACCTTGATAGAGAAGAATACTGGAAGAAATCAATAGCCAAGCAAGGCTGATGCACCAAGCAAGAATAGAAATCAAGCTGATCAGATAGTCCCACCCAAAAACTAGCGCAACACCTTCCCCAGAAACTTGTGCACAAAACTACCAACTGCAGTGTGCAGAAACTACTCTCTACAATTCTGAGAAGTGTGAATAATGAGAACTGGCGCCCTGTATTTATAGTGGTATGGCAGACTTACTGGGGCCAACTTCTCCTTCTGGGTACTAATTAATTCATATTAATTGTATTTCTGCAGCCGACATCTCGTCTAGGGTTTCCTTTACTTCTTTGCTTCCTTCTGGAACACTCTAATCTCGTCATAGGTCACAATAGAGGTTCATAACTCCTGAAGCTACCATAATATCAACAGTGTGGAAGTCCATGTTTACTTATTCATATTTTGATTTCTAACATTTCGATTGCAGGCTGTAATTTATTTGCTTATAAACTATTTAATTATGACATCATGTCTCTTTGTCATAAGTTGTAAATCACTCTGCAACATAGCAATTTATACAAAGTCCATGTTTACTTGTTCATATTTAGATTCTTAACACTTTTCTTGCAGGTTGTAGTTGAATTGTTTAGAAGTTGTTTAATATTGCTATCATGCCTTTTTCTATCTATTTCATAAAGCTGTAAATCATTTTCCAGAGTAGCTATTTAGATAGTGTTCATTTATCAAGTTGTGATTTTCAATTACTCTCTGTAGGTTTGCTTAACTTGTTAATATTTTTTCTATCATCAACATGATAAGATAGAAGTTGATTTTGAGTTATGATATTCAATGGTATCTTAGTTAATTTTGAGTTATGATTTTTAATGAGATCCTAGTTATGAATTTGGATTATGATTTCTAATTAGCACTAGTTATGAGTTTGCAGGTTTTCTTGAATTATTTATTCTGAACAAAGTATTTTTGAGTATTAGTGTGATAGAGAGAATGATTGATGATTGAATATCTTCTGTACAATGTTTGCATATCACATGGATTACAAGAACATATAATGTTTCTTTTATGATGGAAAAACTTCCTATAGACTGCCTTATCCATACTCTCTGAGGAATACATTGCCTCAGCCACGAAATTGCCACGGGTTGGGGATTAGTGGTTCAAACGCCATCAACTGCCACATCCAATTTATAACAAGGTGTTCAATCCTGAATACCAAAATGTTTTTGGAGCCAAAGGGTATTTGAAAGAGTGGATCAAAGACAAATTTATCAACCCTCTGATTATAATTACTAGGCTCGTCACTTGTGAAGGTAGCTACACTGTTTTTAAACCCTGTCATTTCCGTCTTTTGGCCCATTTTCAATTCAACAAACCCCTAAATTTCCCCTTCTATTTCCTGAAAATCCTAGAGAAGATGTCTTCCCAGGTCTGTAAAAATGTGTCCAACCCTCACAACAGTTTATTTCACCATGGCCTCATTAAATTTCTTGTTATATTAGAATTGAAAAAACAGAGTAAGACATGGGAAGATTTCCTCTACCAATTTTCGAATCCCCATCTCACAGTTAAGACAAGAAAGAAATCGGTTAGTTCAGGGGCTATCACCCCACCTAATCCTCACTCTCTGAAAACTCCAAACCCTCCAGTTCAAACTATCTCCTTTTCTGATAAGAAAGCCAAGAACAATATTGATTCCCCTGGAGCCTCATCTGGTAAGAAAAATAAGAAACCTGCTGATAATTCCCAATTTCCTTCAACACCTATTGATTCTAAACCTAAGAAGCTACAAGATTCATTTCATCAAGATTTTCATTTAGTTCATACAAAGAGGATATGATCTAATCGATTCAAGGGGAAATCCTTTCGAAGAAGCACTCGAAGTATGAGTGGCAAGCCCAATATAAAACCTCCAAGTACTTCAAATCTTATTCAATTATCTTCCGACCATGAGATCCCCCACAAAAAACTTAAAGAAGTTTCTACAGAGGATTCCAAGCCTGATAAAGAAATCAAATATGAACCTATTATACCAAGTCTTCCTAAAAAAAATGTTGTTACTCCCTCCTCCCATATGCCTACACCGTCTTCTAAAGTTGATATACCTTCTTCATATATAAAGGAGCCTAATCCTTCCTCTCTTGAGCCATCTAATCAAACCCCAACTATTGAGAAATTGCAAAAAGAGAATGCTCAACTACTTCAAAATTTGGTAGAACGAGAGACTTTGGATCGACATTTTCACCATGACAATGTTGTCTTGCAAGAAAAAGTAAACCCTCTTCAGTGATTGTTCGATCATATGAATACCGCCAATCACAGTCTCAGGATGAAATTGAAACATCGCACAAGGCCAAAGCCAAAGTCCCCATAGCATGAGGGAGAAGCTTGTAAAGCTAATCCACCCCCTCCTTCATCAGTATAACTACGTCGAGTGATCCATTTTTGTTTGTAGAGGGACCTGCAAACTCTTAGGCATGGGAGAAATGTTGATTTGGTGTTTTGACTGTTTTTCCAATGACCAAATCCTTTTTGCATATGCAAATTATACATTTTATGCTCTTATTTAGCAATTTTTATAGGTATTATCAAGATTTGTGCATCAATTCTCCATGGAACAGAACGAGGTATGTGTATTCGTCATTTTGCAATGGTTTATGTTAATTCATCTTCAGTTGAATGATTACAATGATCTAACATTTCTTTTTTTCTTGCAACATGCCAAAATTGTGGTCCAACCTTCTATCCAGTCCTTTGTCCTGTCCTTCGTCTAGACCTCCATATGACACTCCATCAAGCACTCCATCTAACACTCGGAGCATAGTGGAGTTGGCAGTTGGCATATCGGCGGGATTCGATGGGAAAATCAGGAACATAGGTTTTGTGCCCACTCATGCCCTTCAGCTCTCGATCTCGTCACATTCAGACTTGGGTAGTTGCAGCGGTCGCTATTTTGAGCGCACAAGGATATTGGTCAAGATGCTTTATGTTAATGAAATTTAATGTATTTCTATTTTTAGAGAGTGTCAACCCTTCTAGTGGTCGACCTCTCAAGATCTGTAACTCTATACATATTGGTTTCATATGCCACGAAGAGACACAGATTTTATTTCTATACACAAACATTATCTTCAATTTTGTTGTACACTTTGTTTTTGATGATCAATACCAATGCTGCATTAATTCTGTGACTATGTTTTTCTATTGAAGTAGTGCCATGAAATTCTAGGGGGGGCACCAGTGGTATAGGTAGTTGTTCATATTAGTATATATTTGCATCTATATATTTTCCTTTCATATCTCTTCAATTTTGAATTACTTGTTTAAATCATGTCATTGTATATCTCTTCTAACTTGTAGCTCACTTCCTAAATTTTGTGTGTATCACAGTGCATGTGTGGAGATCCATGTTTACCTATTCATATTTTGATTTCTAACATTTTGATTGCAGGTTGTAATTTGTTTGCTTATAAACTATTTAATTATGCCATCATGTCTCTTTTTCATAAGTTGTAAATCACTCTGCAGCATAGCAATTTAGACAGAGTCCATATTTACTTGTTCATATTTAGATTCTTAACACTTTGCTTGCAGGTTGTAGTTCACTTGTTTAGAAGTTGTTTAATTTTTCTATCATGTCTTTTTCTCTCTGTTTCATGAAGCTGTAAATCACTTTGCAGAGTAGCTATTTAGATAGTGTTCATTTATCAAGTTGTGATTTTCAAATACTCTCTATAGGTTTTCTTAACTTGTTAATCTTATTTCTAGCATCATCATGATAAGATAGAAGTTGATTTTGAGTTATGATATTCAATGGTAGCTTTGTTAATTTTGAGTTATGATTTTTAATGAGATCCTAGTTATGAATTTGGATTATGATTTCTAATTAGCACTAGTTATGAGTTTGTAGGTTTTCTTGAATTATTGATTATGAACAGAGTATTTTCCAATATTAGTGTGATAGAGCGAAGGATTGATGATTGAATCTCTTATGCACAATGTTTGTAGATCACATGATTTATAATAACATCTAATGTTTCTTTTATGATGGAAAAACTTTCTATAGATTGCCTTATCCATACTCTGGATTTCTCTATAGAAGTTAGCATTGAGTTAATTCCACTTGAATTTTCATTAGTGTTTATATTCCATCATGATGTAATTCACCATCGTAGTCACAATCATCACATTTGAATACTGTCACAACACTCTTTCTTTCAGTTAGGTAGATTAGTGTTTATTCACTGCAAGATATAAATAATTGTGAGTTTTTTCTTTTCTTGCTTTCAGTTAGGTAGATTAGTGTTTATTCTCTACAAGATAGAAATAACTTTGAGTTTTTACTTTAAGAATAGAGTTCACTTGTAAAGATAATTTTGACAGATTATTTTCTTATTCAGAGATTTCTTGTTCATCTAGAGATAGATTAGATAGGTCAGAGATAGATTTTGTTCTTTTCTTATTCATAGATAGATTAAATAATTCATAGTTTATAGTCCTAGTCCTAGATTTCTTAAAGCTCATTAGTTAAAGGTTTCTTTGTATATTTAACATAGAATATGATGTTTAAATGGATTTTTAAAAGTCATAGTTTTAAAGTAGAATTGTAAATTGAAAAGAGTGTTGACCCCTAGGGTAAACCATCTTCTTAGATATGTAATCTTTCCATTAGATTTTATTTCTTCCTTGGTACATATTGTGTCACAACTCTAAGTTTACTTGCCTCGGGTTGAAAATTTAATTAAGGGAAATCAATACATATAATTTACCCATCATTTTTTTGGCGTCATTGCTAGGGAGTTGTCTTAATGTAGAAAACAATTAGGAAGTAGATTATTTATGAGCATTAGTACTAGTTTGGTGATGGGGGAACTTTGATATGAGAGGTAAGAACCTACGCATATGGTATAGTAGGTTCCCCCAAACCCAATAGTAGTTTTTCTTTTTGACTGATTTCATGAACAAACCTAGGGACCCAAAGGGTAGATATATCAAAACCAAACCAAAACTTATGATCAAGGTTCCTTCTAACCTTTTTGGAGGAAGGAACACTCCACCCATAAACTCCACAGAATGATACCGGAGAGTAAGGGATATCTCAACCCAAAGAACTAAAAAAGTCTCACAAGAGACCAAAACTGGGGAAGCTAGAGAGAAAACAATTGAGACATCAATAGTAGTGGGACAGGAGGCAAGACCACTCGAACCTTCATTAGAACCAACCAACAAAACCTTTTCCTTTTCATCACCATCAGGAGACTCTAACTTTATAGATATCATTAACCCTGAACAGGTGAATGATCTCTTTGGTAGTTCAACCAATATAGTTGTATCCCAAGTTGAAACAAAAAATTTGGCACCAATAGTTTCAATAGGCTCGAGTAAAGTCCCAGACATCCAAATAGTAGATAAATCTTCCTATCGAAGGAATACCCTACCTGAAAAAGAACCTTGGAACACTTTTCTATCTTCAAGGATAAAACCATTCGGGTATTCTCTCTTTTGGAATCAAATCAGTATGGATGATCAGCAGGATCACAACCATGTGAGACATGATGAGGGAGAAGAAGTTGGAAACCAAACAGAAACCACCTTTGGGTTTCCAATTTTGGATACCACACAAATTGTCAACATGAAGAACATTCCACTCCCTGCACTTCCCACCTTTTATGGCAAGAGAAATGAGGACCCAGATACCTTCATGTTTGAGTTTGACATCTTGTGTAGAAGCTATAACTACTTGCAAGATGCTTAGAAATTAAAATTTTTTCCTACCACTCTCAAGGATTTTGCACTAAGATGGTTCATGGGTGTTGACGGGCGAAATCGACCGTCCGTCAACTGAGAGAGTGGAACTGGTCCGGGGTTGTCTAATAACCCAAGCCGTTTGGAATGAACCACCCTGACGGGTTTAGCAGCTCCGTTAGTCGATCTAAGGTCCTAAGAAAACAAAAAAGAAAACTAATCTAAACTAACTAATCTAACTAATCTAACTAAAAGAAAACAAATGAAACAGACTAAACTAAAACTTAACTAAAACTAACTACTAAACTAATCTACTAAAAACTAACTATTAAACAAACTAACTAATACTATACTCACTACTATATGAAATGTAACTTATTTACAAAATGTACAATGTTTATGATTTACAGATTTAAGTAAAACCTAAAAAAATTCGTTTGCAATCTGCCCCAAGACAGAGAAAGATATTTTTGTTGATTTTATGATTTTATGAACAAGAAATAAAACTTACTGAAATTAAACAATCTAATATATTAATTCTACCTATAAATCTAACTAAACTTATATCTAAACTAAACTACTAATAAATACACTAAGCAAACAAATAACAAACAGACCTGGAAACACTCCAGATTTGTTCTGTGTATGATGACTTCGAAGCTGGTTGGAGGAAGGAAACTCGCACCGGATAATCCAGAAGATTCTCGTAAACGATAGCTGCAATGCTCTTTGAGTTTATTTACAAGACAAACAAGACATAAAAAATCATAACACTTTTAAGATTTATAAATCTCTGCAATTTGGTAAACCTGTTATGCAAAAACTTATACTTAATAATTCAATTGATGAAGAAGAGAAATCTGTCGTTCATAAACTGAATCAAGTAATTTCTATGTCTTTTTAAATACTGGAAGAAATTAGATATGGATTATATTGATTAAATCATATCATTTGCAAGAGACTAAGATAGCTAAAGTAGTCATTAACCAAATGCAAATTGATACACATAAACATGAAACAAAATATTGATATTATGAAAAGCTAAATCTGTAGCAGAACATCAAATTCTGTCTTAGTCTGTATTAAAATTCCATATCCTTGTTCTCCCACAAATGAGGATGATCTTATTACAAAAATAATGAGTATTTATAAGTTTTTCCACAGGGTAAAACCTCTCCGTGGAAGTTATAAAACAGTTTACATAATCTGGGAAGATATTCCCAAGATCTACTAAACTAAGAAACTAAAATGAAACCAAAATATTTCAAATATCCTCTAAACTGTCCATCAAATCCCATGTAATTTCGAATTGACCTGAAACAGGTAAGAAATGGACAAGTTAGAGAGATATCTTATTAATAAAACAATAAAAATTTAATTCTACATACTTAGCTATAGAATCATCTGATTCTGTAGCTAGTCTAAAATAAGATACATAATCAGAATTGAAATTAAATCAAATCTTTTAAGAAATTCCATTCAATTTACATCCAACAATCATTTGAGAATGGATCATAAATTGAAATTGATATTCTATTATGAAATCAAACAGGATCCACATCCTTAACTGAGTACAGAGATAGCAATACTATGTTTCGATTATAGTCATAAATCGGGTAAATGAAATCATATGAAATAGAATCGTAATCATTTCTCAACAAATTG
Organism: Picea engelmannii; assembly: GCA_009831015.1. Taxonomy (NCBI): domain Eukaryota; kingdom Viridiplantae; phylum Streptophyta; class Pinopsida; order Pinales; family Pinaceae; genus Picea; species Picea engelmannii. The sequence continues at coordinate 392,014 of ML789311.1, forward strand.
AATCCATCTGTTATGAGATCATTTTGATATTCAATTGAAAATAAAACAAATCACAAACACATCGTTACCCTTGTGAATTGAACAGGATTATCACGATAACTGTATAACAGGCGATCTAGGCTGTAAACGAATTCAAGCGATTATTGACTCATAACAAAATCATAACGGGATTAATCGAACAGGATTTGTTATAGATTTCGATCGTTGATCATTGCACAGTAAGTAAACATGATCGATTAATTTTGATCATAATCGTTTCAATCAAACGAATCATATCAGGGTTTGACCAATTCATTTCACAAATTTAAAATACAGAGTATCAATTATAATCCGAACTCGACTCCTAGGACAAACTTGCCAAATTAGAACAAAAGCGAATCGATTAGCTAAGATTTTCACATAGTTGTTATGATTTGGATTCATTTCCAATTCGGGTGCGAATTTTATTTGAGCGTAACATTTTCATCAAAGAGATAGAGTCAATATCCTTAACTTGGAAACAATCAAAGATAGAACATCACACGACACAACATCGTAACAAGTATCTTCCCGAAAACATTTACCAGTCATACCAATGATAATGAAATCGAATCTGAGCAAAATCGTAACAATCAAACTCGATCAAATCATTTATCAACCATAGCATATGGATCATAACAAAACCAAATCTGAACATGATTATGTTCCAAACTGAATATGAAAAATTTCCTTTTCAAATCGGATACAAACCCATTCATTTGAAGGGAAACTATTAATTTTGTCACCTTAACGAGGCAAGCCAATCAATTAAATTCAAGCAAAGATGACTCAAATCCAATCAAAATCTATTGATTTCTATACTGGGAATAAGCATATCGTATATCGAATCGAAATTTCTTTTTATTCAAAACAAAGCTATATATAGAATGCACGCAATATAACAGAGCCATTCAAGATGTGAACAGAGCTGTTTAAAAACTGAATTGAAAACATTATAACAACCTAGATTATTTACAAAAAAAACGATGTCAAAACCATACCTGTGTAGCGACGAGGCTGCTTGCTTATACTAGCTTGGAATTTACAATAGTCGTGGCTGATTCCACGTTTTTAAACAGGATGGAGCCGGTTGTCTTTTGTTTCTTATCTGTCGTTTGGAGCTTGGCCTTTTGACTGGTTAGCAGTGCAATCTGTTCTTCCAATGATTGAATCCTTGACTGAAGTATAGGAACATCAATAAAATATCGCTCTAACCATGAATTGCATTGGTCACAGGGTGACTGTGTGGGTTTAGACAGAGCAGGCGGGGGTTTGGGCAAATGACCGAGGGTTTCACAAGGCAACTTAAGGCTTGGGTAGTTAGGTTCGTCCTTTAGGCAAGGGGTTAGGTTTGATACAAAATCATGTGGGGGTTCCGCACACAAACCTTGCGAGTAGGGGTATTCGTTGGCCAAGAAACGCTCAGCTTCCGAATCAGAGTCCTCACTCAAGACGATAGGGTTTGGCTCAACATGGGGTTTTGGCTTGTTTCTTGCCATCCGTGAAATCAAACGTGCATTTCTTTTCCCTTTGGCATTTGCAGCAAGGTTTGCCTTGAGCTTTTTGCTCATAGGCTTTGTAATGGCTTCTGCAGTCTTAGCTACAGTGTTAGGTAAGTCGATAGGAGGGTCGACCGAGGGTTTAGGCAGTAGGAGGTGTAAGGGTAGAGGCAGTTAAGCCTTAGTCTCAATTACCACAGGTTTATCAACCTGTATAGGGTCGATGTCCTCAAAGCCATTACGGGCAATGAAAGCCTTCCAACTATCATTCAGCAAACTCAACTGATAAACAACAATGAGCTTAATAAGCCCATGATGAAAGAGGTTGTTATCAGCCCTGTGCCTTTTATACTTTTTGGACATTTTATACAGGCTACGATGCAAATAAAACGGCATGTTCAGAGGATACCCTATAAAAACCATCAATAGACGCAGGTGGTAAAGGAACACGAACCAGTATCGACCTTCACAGGTCACAAATTGCTTGATTATCATTAATAAATCGTGCCATCGTTGTTCAAGCATAGTTATGGGCATACCTCTATCACAGGAGGTGATTTTGTGCGATTGAAACAATAATGCCCATGACACTTCCTTGACCTTGCAATTCTTAAACCAACGCTATCCAGAGGTAGGTAACCCCGTGGCTGAGCTGATGAACTTTTCATCAATCTCCAACTGTATATCGCTGACCTTGGCTTGAAATCTATCGAAGGTCATGGAAAAATGTTGAGCTACGCAAAGGTTAAAACCCTCAAAACGTTTCACGAAGGCAAGCCATCCACTGTCTGTCAAATCTTGGCGGGCATTGTCAAACATTAACAGGGCTTGACTGCCATTGGGTTCAACTCGCATGACTGGTTCCATGGAGCTGAATTCATGGTAAGGGAAGGGTTCGAATTCACCAACACACACAGTAACAGAGCTACCCAAACCAACAACAATGAACGAGCAAAACGGGTAAGCATAAATGTGTGCATGCGAAGGTGGTGGAGTCTGCCATGCATAATGTTTATTATCCAAGTACAACCGCCAAATTTCATAGCTGTTCACTTCATAATAATAGTTCTACCATTAAGTCATGTGTACAATCAATGAAATCAAAGGTGAATCACCAACGCGCGCAAGTATTATACCATAGTGTTTAAAAACCCGACATACAAATCAACTATGCGCCAATGTATATAATCAAAAGTTTAATCAAAGTGCCAAAACAACATTCATATAGTTGACAAGCCAATAAGTTAGGAAGGATTAACATAAGGATTATATCATATATATATATAAAATTTAATCATAACCCCTATGTATTTTCATAGAATCAATGATCATGCAAGTCATATAAAGTGTAAATCCAAATACTCAATGCCTTACAAACTCAATAAAATCAATTTATGCAATCAATATAAGAATGTCCAATGAGCACAGTTCGAAAGTCCTTCCAGCCACATAACGATAAACAAAAGGTAAGTGCAGTAGGCATATCGATAAAAAGATCATGACAGTTTAGATAGTGATCGAAATGTGACCTCGAAAGGAGAAGTTTTCATGCTTACAGTCGTGAAAACTTAACGAAGACAAATGTGTAAATGTTGCAAGAAATGAAAATGTTGTCTATTTGAAAAATGCGACGAAAAACTTGATGTTTGCAAGACATAGGTGTAGGCATCTTATATGATCATAAAAAAGGTGAATTGGCTGCCAACAATGGCGACACACTGGAAGAAGCAGTTATCTCTGCAAAAGGTACAAATTCAGATTAAGATAGCAAAGATAATTCCGACTGAAAAATAACAACCAAAAAATCGTACAAACTTCATCATAAATCATTTTTTCAGTAGTGTTTCAAAAGATGAAACCAATAACAATCTTAAGGTTAGCAAGTCACGATATTAAAGATAAAATCTTCAATACTGTTGGCATGGCCACTTCTTCCAACAGGCGTCCATAGCCTCGATAGGGTTGCCATTTAACCCACTCTGACATCTGTATCCTGTCAAGAAGTTCTGGATCAACATAAAGGACATTAAAGAGGTTTCTTATATTTTTTGCAGATTTTCATGTACCCGACATTGCTTCACTGCTAGCAGACTTGTTCAGTATCCCGACAGGTTTACAAGCATTTCCCACAACTCTTATTAATAATTTATTTTGTTTTGTTTTTTCATAGGTATATAACTGAGCGGGGTGACGCTAAAAATCTTGATATTTTAGCATATTTTTTAAGACCTCGTCAGAATTTTTTACAACTGTCCTTTATTTAGCTCCAGAGATGTTTTATTTAAAAAACACTTCCTATGACAGGGAGACATATTTTGATTCATTCCTTTATGGAAAAGGGACAACGTAAAAAGATAATAGATGATCATGACAAACTTTGCTCAGAGATTGACATCAGTAGACTTCTTTCAAACAACAAAATTTTCCAACACAAATATCAATTTCAGCAATATATCTTTGATGTTTGTACATATTTTTCAAAAGTTATTTCAGTGAAGAAATTTTCTATCGTCTTTGTCTGAATAGCTCAGTGTACAAGTATGTATATTTTTCAAAAACACAAACTGATAAATTCAAATCAAAACAGAAAGCAAACGAAAATGCAAACAACAATGAAATATTTACATAATATACAAGGGTAGTTATCAAGCAAAGTATCTTTTCAGGGCTTGGCCATTCACCGGATAGGTGTCAAGCTACCCTTCAAGATTCTGCAATCGAAAGGAACTAGGACCCAACTTTTCAACAATAAAAAATGGTCCAATCCATAAGTTTTGAAATTTGGTATGCTCACCCTTTCCTTCGTGTGGTTTGTCCCATTTTAAGACGAGATCGCCTACTTCAAAATTCCTATCAGAAGCAGAATTAGAATTGAACCATCTTTTAATCAATTGTTGATGTTGATCTAACTTACGCTTAGCTTGGGCTCTTACCTCTTTCAACTTCATCAAAGCGTTAATTCGGATTTCTAAAGGGGGACAATCTTCTTCTTGGACTTTTTGTGACAATTGAAGCGAAGGAAGAAGAATGTGAGGTGGCAGAATTGCTTCTCTGCCATAAACGAGAAAAAAGGGGGAGTTACCTATAGCAGCTTTGGGCGTTACCCTATCAGCCCACAGTGCGTTCAGCAGTGCATTGTGCCAATTCTTGTGATTTTCAACCACAGTTCTCTTGATAATTTTAATCAAGTTCTTGTTTGTTGATTCTGCTAATCCATTTCCCTGGTGTTAGTAAAACAGGACCACGGAGCAATAAAATAAAACAAATGAAGAAACAAAACACATAAGACACACAATACAAGAGAGACACAGATTTACGTGGTTCACCCAGTGTGGGCTACGTCCACCAGAGAAATTGCCAGGTCCTTCCTTTATTATTATCCAACAAAATGAAGGGATAAAACCTACAGCAAAAACCCACTGTAACTTCCTCTTCTTTCTCTCACAGTCTCCTCTCTCAGAATACAATATTCCCCCGCATACATAGCCGCAATACATTTCCCTCATAAAAGAGGGTTGCCTTCTAGGGAAAAAAACCCTAACATAATCTCTACCGTTAGATCTGCGACCTTATAATGAACGGTCCAAATTTACAATGAAATTACAATATACTTTTACAAGGC
>ML789311.1:415392-436133 GCA_009831015.1 Picea engelmannii
TGTTGAAACATTGTTTTAATGAATTTCGCTTTGCTGAAACACTACTGACTCTGTCTTAGTTTATTGAATGGAATTTGTAATTATTTTTATCAGCGATCTTGTGTGATGATTTTATGAGGCTAGCAGAGATTTAGTTAAAGGTTCCTGCTCAGACAGAAAGGAATCGAAACATCATACCCTCTGTAGAATTCATTTACTGCTGCAAGTGTGCTAGCTAGAAGTTCGGTTAAAAGGTTCATGCTCAGACAGGAAGGAATCCAACTACCTCGACTTCTGTAGATTTCATTTACTGTTGCAAGTGTGCTAGCCAGAGATTTGGTTAAGGGATTCCTGCTCAGACAAGAAGGAATCACAACACCTTGTCTTCTGTAGATTTCCTTTGCCTCTGCAAGTGTGCTAGCCAGAGATTTGGTTAAAGAGGTTCCTACTTAGACAGGAAGGAATCGCAACATCTGGTCTTCTGTATATTTCCTTTACCTATGAAAGTGTGTTAACCAGGGATTGGGTTAAGGGTTTCTACTCAGAAAGGAAAGAGCCACAACATCCTGTCCTCTGGAAACTTTCATTAGTGCTAACCAGAAACTGGGTTAAGGATCCCTGCTCAGAAAGGAAGGGATCCGACTGCTCTGTTCTCTGTAAACCTCAACCTCACCGGTGTGCTAAACAGAAGTAAGGCTCAAGGCTCCTACTTAGAAAGTAAGGAACTAGGTGGCTTTGTTTTCTGTTAAGATAGAGTTAATTGTTTCCTGCATTACTGTTTTCATGAAAGAGTGTTAATGCTGAAGTCTCTGTTGAGAGTAAGAGTCCTGTTCTCTGATTGCAGAATAGTTTCTCTTTCCCATTGCAAATGTTATTATAAATGTAATCCAGGATTCTTAGGTTGATCTTTAAAGGTTTGCAATAGGGAAGCTACTTTCCTATGATTTAATTTAGAACTTCAGTAAGTGAGATTAGTATAAGTTTCTTTACTACAACACTAAGCTGCTTTTGGAATTGAGCATATATAGTGTGTGGCTATCTTTGAAATAAAAGACTTCCCTGGGTTGATAATTTATGTTTCACTTGGTTGTTTGAAATTAATTAAGCAATTATAGTGACCAACACCAGTTAGCTCTCTTCTCTCCTAAATCCTTCTGCACTAACAAGTTCCTTACGACAGGGTAGGGGACAATGACTTTCGTCCTTGACTTCAAAAGATAGGATCAGAAATGTTTGACTGCTTTGAAAATAGCGTAGGCTTGCCGATCAACTACTGGGTAGTTAAGTTCAACACCTTTGAAAGAAGATCTCATAAAGGCAATGGGTACTTCGTTGTTCTCGGAATTCTTCTGAGTTAGGACTGCGGCATAGGAACAATCAGAGGCGAAAGTATAGAGTGTAAAATCTTGAGAGAAGTCAGGGATCATGAGAGACGAAACATCTATTATGGCCTTCTTTATCGCATTAAAAGCTTGATTTTCTGTGGGTCCCCAGTGATATTGGGTGTCTTTCTTAATCAGGTTCTATAGAGGCCTGACCATTTCGGAGAAACTGGGGACGAATCTTCTCACAAAGTTAATCTGGCCTAAGAAAGACTGCATGGATTTTTTGGATGTAGGAGGGGGAAGTTTTGCAATGAATTGAGTCCTTTTGGGGTCAATAATCATTCCTTCACTAGACACAATGAATCCTAGGAGTTTACCCTATTCTACTGCAAAGATGGACTTTTTGGGGTTCAAGGAGATGTCGTATTTACGACATCGTAGCAGAATGACTCGTAAGTGAGATAGATGATCGTCTTTATTTTTAGAATAAACAATCACATCATCTAAGTAAACTACGACGGACTGATTGATTAAGCCTCGAAAAGCAATATCCATTGCTCTCTTAAAAGTGGCTCCGACATTAATCAATCCAAAGGGCATTTTGCGATAAGCATAAGTGCCCCACGGAGTACAGAAGGTAGTTTTGAGTTGGTCTGGTGGAGACATCAGGACTTGGTTGTATCCAGAGAAACCATCCAATAAAGATAGCCTCTCGGAACCAGATACATGTTGAAGGATCTATTCCATGGGTGGGACAGGATAATTGTCTTTGTCAGACGCTCTATTAAGGTTGCGGAAATCGACGCAAAGTCGTATTTCCCCGTTTTTATTACGGACTGGGACAAGGTTGGACACCCATTGAGTGTGCCTAATAGGAAAAATTATTTTAGCACTTAGGAGTTTATTCAATTCTTTTTGAACGGTCGGTTCTAGTTTAGGGTGCATTTTCCTCAGTTTCTGTTGGAAGGGTAAGGTTTGGGGCTTCATCGGGATGACATGTTGTATGATATTAGGGTCGAACGTTTTGAGATCATCATAGGTCCATGCAAAGACATCCTTAAATTCTTTAAATAATTTAACAAAAGCATCTTTTTCTTGTCTAGAACATCCCAAGCCTAGGTTAATGCACTGAGGATTTTCACTAGTTCCTAAAATAACTTTTTCATAAGACAACGAGGAACTATTGGTTTTACAATTGACCGTCTTTTTAAATTTATCTTCAAAATAATAAAACTTCTCTAATCTAATTACAGATTTTGGGATCGATTTTACCATATCCGATAGAGCTTCAGGATATTTCGGATCAGGTATTACCATGAAATCGCGCAAATTGTTGTCGTGTGTGTGATCGTCTATCACCACGCCTTGGAAGGTTTCTTCCATGTGCAGAAAGTTGATAATATGCTGATCATCATCAAATACTCTCCAGTTTGTGACGTTATCGGGAATGGATGGCCGAAACAACAGCTCAACGGAGAATGCGTCTGGGGACAAGCCTTCTGCAAGAAGAAGTTTACAAGCTACATTAGCTAATAAATCTGCTTCAGAGTTATTCGATCTAGGAATGGAATTTATATTGAAAGCAGAAAATTTATTCATTAAATTCCATACCTCAGATTGGTAGCTTTTGAGATGCGGAGAAAGACAGTGGATAGAATCTCTCACCTGTCTAACCACTATTTCAGAGTCACCAAATACGACCAGGTTTTGAATGTTCATATCCAGAGCTTTTCTGAGACCTTGCAGTAAAGCCTTGTATTCTGCAGTGTTGTTAGTACATTCAAATTCTAGTCTACAAGCCATTAATGTCTTGTTACCAGCCAGATCGATAATGACGCAGCCTGCTCCAGCTCCTTCTTTGGACTTTGACCCGTCGAAATACAGAGACCAAATTTGATTTGCATCGAGTTCATGAGATTGTTGTGTGGAAGATGTGGGTTGCACAAATGCTATGATCTCGGACTGTTGTTCTAGATTGGTGATAGGTGAAACCTCGGCCATAAAGTTGCCGAAGAAGGTGTCCATCCCTTGGACTTCAGGTGAATCAACATGAGGTGTATATGGTTCATTAGGATCATTTAAATCTGTGACCATGAACTTAAGGTAACACTCACGATTCACTCTGATCTTGTTAGGCTTACCGTTCTTTGGAAGCCATAAGTGAGACCAATCTGTCACGAAGTAACCATGTAGCTGCTCTGACCAGTCCCTGCTCAAAAATAGACCATACACTTCTGGAATATTCACAACGATTATATCAATAACCTGATGAACCTTGGGGTTAGACGATAATCTAATCAATACATTTTTTAGTTCGCCTATAACTTTGACATTTGTCCGATCAAGTTGTATGATTTTTAAAGTAGATGGTTCCACTTCAGCGTTAATATTTTGGCAGACAGACCAAGGCATCACATTGGATGATGCCCCTGAGTCCACCATACAATTATGCACATTTCTGTTGAAAATATCGAAAGTTAAAAGAAAAGGAGGTACATTATTGCGAGTACTAAGAGTAGTAGCTCGTGGCTTCTTACTCGCAATTTCTAAGGCTACTTTATTTACATTATTTACAGGGACTACATGAAGACTTCCTTTATCTTGAGGATCAGGATTATTTTTAGTGGAAGTCTTTTGCGGAACTTTTCTTTGCACAACCTTGTTACCAATTGAATTACCATTCTTGCCATTCTCTGAAATATTTTGCAACATTTTTTGTAACAAAAATGGAAACTTCAACAACTCATAAATAGAAATGTTAGCCCTTAACTTTTTAAGATCTTCAACAACATCATAATCTAAGTTGGGGTTCACATTGCTCTGTTTAGTCTCTGCTGATTTAGATGGCTTTGGAGGCGAAGTTGTAGTGTTCTCGGTAGAAGGCTTGTTTGTTGTCTTACTCCTAGTGTTATAAGGGTGAATAGTCTCGAAGTTAGCTTGAAATATGTTGTCCGAGAAGTGTCCAAATATGTTAGGAGAAGACTCTTCTTCTTGAACTGTTTCCTGTTCAACTTGCTCCTGAGGAATCTCAGGGGGCATCAAGTTATCTTGGGCTTCTAGAATTGTTTGAAGAGCACATTGCAAACTTTCTAGATTTAAGCCTTCGAGATTTGTATTAGGTCGGTTGGTAGGGAAAGGCTTTCAGAAAGGGGGTTTGTAGGGCCCTTTACTCGAGGAAGCTTCTTCGGTCGACCTCTTCAAGTCTATAACTTGATTAGATAGTTTTTGAACAACTTTAGTTAGGTTTTCCAAATCAGAGTTTTCAGGTTGTGTTTTACTTTGTGTGGGTCTGGGGAGGAATTCAATCTTCTTTTTGGAAGAAGAAACAGTCTCAGTTTCGTTGCTAGAAGAGTCCTTAAGACTAAGTATGTCTTTTTCTATCTGGCTGGCCTCCTCGAAGGCTTCTAGCAATGTCGCTTTCTTAGATCGTTTAACCCAAATAGCTATGCTTTGATGTAAAGCTTTAGTGTAGTAAGCTATTATAAGACTCTCAGCAGGCATGGAATCCACAGGGATTCGGTTTTTAAGCATCAAGAATTTTTTATTAAAATCTTTAACTTTTTCTTTTGGGTTCATTTTTAAGCTAGAAAGGTCCATGACCAAGACTTCTGGAGGCTTACCGTCTCCGAACTTTTCCAAAAAACACGACTCAAACTTTTCCCAAGACACAATGGTATGGGGCTCTTGGGCAAAGTACCATGTGGATGCATTACCCTCAAAAGTATAAGGGAACAACCTACAGGCAACATCTTCATGTTCAACATTACGGAGTCTTATGGCTAACATAAATTTTTTGATATGATCTTCAGCTATCTGTTTTGAGTCAGGATCAAACTTGGGAAGCCATTTCGCCGGGTGTTTAGGTAAAGGATGTTGGGCTCCAGGTACAACTACAACATCCTGATCAAGCCAGGGTCTAGCAAGGTTGTTCTGATTTTCCATTGGGGTAGTGGGTGTGGAAGGCTGAGAAGGTGAATCGCCTTCGTCAGAAGAGGAATCTCCTCTAGAAGAGGAAGGAGATGAGGGAGGTGGTGAAGGAGGTATCCCAGATCCTCCTGCAATAGGATTTGTGATTGGATCTGTAGGATTCATAGTGAGGTTAGTGTCACCTAATTGTTCTATGATATCAGAGAAATCCAGAGGTTGACCCCACGAACGGTTTGGTTTCCAAATATGATCTAAGGCACTATGTGTTTTAATAAGAGATTGACGAACAATCTCTTGTATGTCACCACCTATAGGATTAGGGGTTGCTGGCTCAACTGTGATCTGTGGATCGTTGGTTGAAGTAGTTGCTGTTTGAAGGGGAATATTATCATGTGAACGGCTTCTAGTCACTATAGGTGAGCGATTAGGCGGGGGAGGAGTCTTGCGACCACCTCGTGCCATTAATTAAGTTCAGGCCCTCCTTCTAGCGCCATTTGTTGACGGGAGAAATCGACCGTCCATCAACTGAGAGAGTGGAACCGGTCCAGGGTTGTCTAATAACCCAAGCCGTTTGGAATGAACCACCCTGACGGGTTTAGCGGCTCCATTAGCCGATCTAAGGTCCTAAGAAAACAAAAAAGAAAACTAATCTAAACTAACTAATCTAACTAATCTAACTAAAAGAAAACAAATGAAACAGACTAAAATAAAACTTAACTAAAACTAACTAATAAACTAATCTACTAAAAACTAACTATTAAAACAAACTAACTAATACTATACTCACTACTATCTGAAATGTAACTTATTTACAAAATGTACAATGTTTATGATTTACAGATTTAAGTAAAACCTGAAAAAATTCATTTGCAATCTGCCCCAAGACAGAGAAAGATATTTTTGTTGATTTTATGATTTTATGAACAAGAAATAAAACTTACTGAAATTAAACAATCTAATATATTAATTCTACCTATAAATCTAACTGAACTTATATCTAAACTAAACTACTAATAAATACACTAAGCAAACAAATAACAAACAGACCTGGAAACGCTCCAGATTTGTCCTGTGTATGATGACTTCGAAGCTGGTCAGAGGAAGGAAACTCGCACCGGATAATCCAGAAGCTTCTCGCAAACGATAGCTGCAATGCTCTTTGAGTTTATTTACAGTACAAACAAGACATAAAAAATCATAACAATTTTAAGATTTATAAATCTCTGCAATTTGGTAAACCTGTTATGCAAAAACTTATACTTAATAATAATTGATGAAGAAGAGAAATCTATCGTTCACAAACTGAATCAAGTAATTTCTATGTCTTTTTAAATACTGGAAGAAATCATATATGAATTATATTGATTAAATCATATCATTTGCAAGAGACTAAGATAGCTAAAGTAGTCATTAACCAAATGCAAATTGATACACATAAACATGAAACAAAATATTGATATTATGAAAAGATAAAGTTGTAGCAGAACATCAAATTCTGTCTCAGTCTATATTAAAATTCCATATCCTTGTTCTCCCACAAATGATGATGATCTTATTACAAAAATAATGAGTATTTATAAGTTTTTCCACAGGGTAAAACCTCCCTGTGGAAGTTATAAAACTGTTTACATAATCTGGGAAGATATTCCCAAGATCCACTAAACTAAGAAACTAAAATGAAACCAAAATATTTCAAATATCCTCTAAACTGTCCATCAAATCCCATGTAATTTCGAATTCACCTGAAACAGGTCAGAAATAGACAAGTTAGAGAAATATCTTATTAATAAAACAATAAAAATTTAATTCTACATACTTAGCTACATAATCATCTGATTCTGTAGCTAGTCTAAAATAAGATACAGAATCAGAATTGAAATTAAATCAAATCTTTTAAGAAATTTCATTCAATTTACATCCAATAATCATTTGAGAATGGATCATAAATTGAAATCGATATTCTATTATGAAATCAAACAGGATCCACATCCTTAACTGAGTACAGAGATAGCAATACTCTATTTCGATTATAGTCATAAATCGGGTAAATGAAATCATATGAAACAGAATCGTAATCATTTCTCAACAAATCGAATCCATCTCTTATGAGATTGTTTTGATATTCAATTGAAAATAAAACAAATCGCAAACACATTGTTACCCTTGTGAATCGAACAGGATTATCACGATAACTGTATAGCAAGCGATCTAGGCTGTAAACGAATTCAAGCGATTATTGACTCGTAACAAAATCATAACGGGATTAATCGAACAGGATTTGTTATAGATTTCGATCGTTGATCATTGCACAGTAAGCAAACAGGATCGATTAATTTTGATCACAATTGTTTCAATCAAACGAATCATATCATGGTTTGAACAATTCATTTCACAAATTTAAAATACAGAGTATCAATTATAATCTGAACTCGACTCCTAGGACAAACTTGCCAAATTAGAACAAAAGCGAATCGATTAGCTAAGATTTTCACATAGTTGTTATGATTCGGATTCATTTCCAATTCGGGTGCGAATGTTATTTGAGCGTAACGTTTTCATCAAAGAGACAGAGTCAATATCCTTAACTTGGAAACAATCAAATATAGAACATCACACGACACAGCATCGTAACAAGTATCTTCCCGAAAACATTTACCAGTCATACCAATGATAATGAAATTGAATCCAAGCAAAATCGTAACAATCAAAATCGATCAAATCGTTTATCAACCGTAGCATATGGATCATAACAGAACCAAATCCGAACATGATTATGTTCCAAACTGAATATGAAAATTTTCCTTTTCAAATCGGATACAAACCCATTCATTTGAAGGCAAACTATTAATTTTGTCACCTTAACGAGGCAAGCCAATCAATTAAATTCAAGCAAAGATGACTCAAATCCAATCAAAATCTATTGATTTCTATACTGGGAATAAGCAGATCGTATATCGAATCGAAATTTCTTTTTATTCAAAACAAAGCTATATATAGAATGCACGCAATATAACAGAGCCATTCAAGATGCGAACATAACTGTTTAAAAACTGAATTGAAAACATTATAACAACCTAGATTATTTACAAAACAAACGATCTCAAAACCATACCTGTGTAGCGACGAGGCTGCTTGCTTATACCATCTTGGAATTTACAACAGCCGTGGCTGATTCCACATTTTTAAACAGGATGGAGCCGGTTGTCTTTTGTTTCTTATCTGTCGTTTGGAGCTTGGCCTTTTGACTGGTTAGCAGTGCAATCTGTTCTTCCAATGATTGAATCCTTGACTGAAGTATAGGAATATCAATAAAATATCACTCTAACCATGAATTACATTTGTTATAGGTTGACTGTGTGGGTTTAGACAGAGCAGGCGGGGGTTTGGGAAAATGACTGAGGGTTTCACAAGGCAACTTAATACCTGGGTAGTTAGGGTCGTCCTTTAGGCAGAGGGTTAGGTTTGATACAAAATCATGTGAGGGTTCGACACACAAACCTTGCGAGTAGGGGTATTCGCTGGCCAAGAAACGCTCAACTTCCGAATCAGAGTCCTCACTCAAGACGATAGGGTTTGGCTCAACATGGGGTTTTGCCTTATTTCTTGCCATCCGTGAAATCAAACGTGCATTTCTTTTCCCTTTGGCGTTTGCAGCAAGGTTTGCCTTGAACTTTTTGCTCATAGGCTTTGTAATGGCTTCTGCACTCTTAGCTACAGTGTCGGATAAGTCGATAGGAGGGTCGACCGAGGGTTTAGGCAGTAGGAGGTGTAAGGGTAGAGGCGGTTCAACCTTAGTCTCAGTTACCACAGGTTTATCAACCTGTATAGGGTCGATGTCCTCAAAGCCATTATGGGAAATGAAAGCCTTCCAATTATCACCCAACAAACTCAACTGATAAACAACGATGAGCTTAATAAGCCCATGATGAAACAGGCTGTTATTAGCCCTGTGCCTTTTATACTTTTTGGACATTTTATACAGGCTACGATGCAAATAAAACGGCATGTTCAGAGGATACCCTATAAAAACCATCAATAGACGCAGGTGGTAAAGGAACACAAACCCGTATCGACCTTCACAGGTCACAAACTGCTTGATTATCATTAATAAATCATGCCATCGTTGTTTAAGCATAGTTATGGGCATACCTCTATCACAGAAGGTGATTTTGCGCGATTGAAACAACAATGCCCACGACACTTCCTTGACCTTGCAATTCTTAAACCAATGCTGTCCAGAGGTAGGTAACCCCGTTGCTGAGCTGATGAACTGTTCATCAATCTCCAACTTTATATCGCCGACCTTGGCTCGATAGCCATAGAAGGTCATGGCAAACTGTCGAGCTACGCAAAGGTTAAAACCCTCAAAATGTTTCACGAAGGTAAGCCATCCACTATCTGCTAAATCTTGGCGGGCATTGTCAAACATTAACAGGGCTTGATTGCCATTGGGTTCAAATCGCACGACTGGTGCCATGGAGCTGAATGCATGGTAAGGGAAGGGTTCAAATTCACCAACACACATAGTAATAGAGCTACCTGAACCAACAACAATGAATGAGCAAAAGGGGTAAGCATAAATGTGTGCATGCGAAGGTGGTGGAGTCTGCCATGCATAATGTTTATTATCCAAGTACAACCGCCAAATTTCATAGTTGTTCACTTCATAATAATAGTTCTACCATTAAGTCATGTGTACAATCAATGAAATCAAAGGTGAATCACCAACGCGTGCAAGTATTATACCATAGTGTTTAAAAACCCGACATACAAATCAACTATGCGCCAATGTATATAATCAAAAGTTTAATCAAAGTGCCAAAACAACATTCATATAGTTGACAAGCCAATAAGTTATGAAGGATTAACATAAGGATTATATCATATATATATAAAAAATTTAATCATAGCCCCTATGTATTTTCATGGAATCAATGATCAGGCAAGTCATATAAAGTGTAAATCCAAATGCTCAAAGCCTTACAAACTCAATAAAATCAAGTTATGCAATCAATATAAGAATGTCCAATGAGCACAGTTCGAAAGTCCTTCTAGCGACATAACGATAAACAAAAGGTAAGTGCAGTAGGCATATCGATAAAAAGATCATGACAGTTCAGATAGTGATCGAAATGTGACCTCGAAAGGAGAAGTTTTCACGCTTACAGTCGTGAAAACTTAACGAAGACAAATGTGTAAATGTCGCAAGAAATGAAAATGTCGTCTATTTGAAAAATGTGACGAAAAACTTGATGTTTGCAAGACATAGGTGTAGGCAACTTATAGGATCATAAAAAAAGTGAATTGGCTGCCAACAATGGGGTTAAGAGAGTCTAGTATTAGGTCTTGGGAAGATATGAAAGCTACATTTCTTAGGAAATACCAAGACTATTGCAAATCTAAGGATTCTTGTAATGATATTTTTAAAATTCAACAGTTAGAGGACGAGAGCTCGAATATTACATGGAACGGTTTGCTTATACCTCACATAAATCAAAATACCATGACCTTCTAGATGATGCAATCAAGACTCTTTTCCTTAAATGAATTTTGGAATAATATCTAGAGACACTTAACCTGATGGCATCAAGTGACATATCCCATAAACCATTCACTGAAATCTGTGAAATGTGTAGAAATTGCTCGAGGAGTAGGGCCAAAACTGGGAAGAGTGCTCGGGATCCTTATAGTAGAAACCTAAAAGCAGTTAGTTTTGGTGGTATTACAAGGGTATAGATAGGAAACCTATTGGAGAACTTCAAAACTGATATTCTAAGTACAATAGGTTCCCAGTTGGACACCTTAAATATTAAGAAGAAATAGGAGGAAGAAAATGCAACAATGTGCGTATTTTGTCCAAGGTGAAGGAGTAATAATTCTTCAAGGGAATGCCCATTATACAACATTTCAGCTTGTGGATTCTGTACTGAAGATCACCCAACTAAAAAATGCCCATCACTGGCTGGTTTATTAGCCATTTATAGAAGTGGGGATCCCGGGGAATCTTATTATGCACCTAGGAGGCCATGGAAGCCTAGGAGTCATCCTATCTACCGGGATATACCACCTCAAGTTCCACCTTATTATCAATAACCACAACAGTGGAACTCACCAAATTGGAAAAACTGGTCTCCACAGTATGCTTCACACCACCCTTGGCTACAAGGATGGAGAGGAGGGCATACCCAAGGAAACACTTAGGTTCCACTTGTTTCTATGCCTACTCATCCTTACCCATAGTTTCCACCGACCATCCAACAACTTTTTCCAGGTTTTGTTCCCCCACATTTACCTCCTATTCCACAACAACCTCGTCAATTTCAAAATACAAGCCCCTCAAGACCAAAATTATTACCAACACAACCTGTGCCTAACCCAAATAATAAACCAACTTAACCTATTCACAATGTTGAGCTGCAAACCTTCCTGACATATGTTATTTCTCATGTTCCACTACATGAGATTCAACTAAGCTCGGGAAAAGTTCTGTATAGACAAAGGCCTTCAATAGTCATCTGAAAAGAAGAAGAAGATGAAAATCCTGAACAATCCACAAATGAAACTAAGTGGGAAGATGTTATAATTCCTAAAGACCAGGAACAAAAGCTTCCCCAAAGCGAATCTTCACAGATTACAAAAGCCCCTCCTTATCTAGAAATATTATCAATTGAGAAACCAATGATTCAACCGGAATTTGACATTTTAAATGAATTGAAGAATATATGTGTCAAAATTCCCATGTTACAAGCTATAAAGTACATTCCAATTTACAGTAAGGTGATCAAGGAATTGTGTACCAAGAAACCAGGTAGGAAACAAAAATATCCTCCAACAGTACATTTGATGGGAGAATTGTTTGAATACATGTCAGAGAATCCTAGGGTCGCAAAGTATGCAAATCCAGAGAATCTCGTAGTAATAATAACCATTAATAAGGTTCCCATTGGAAATAATCTCATAGACCTAGGGGAAACCATTAATGTTATGATTTTTACTATCTTAGAGGAATTATAGTTGAAACCCCCCTTAGACCTACCCCAACTATTTTGGAATTAGAAGATAAGAAAAAAGTTATACCTGAAAGAATCTTGGATGATATCATAGTCACATTAGCATCATGGGAATATCCAATAGACTTTATTGTCATTCATTCAAAGGATCCTACTAAAGGGTATCCCGGTATCTTGGGAAGACCTTGGTTGGCCACAGCCAATGCATTTATTGGTTGTAGAGAAGGTGAAATGACTATCTCAAATGGACTTTCTATATAGAAGCTTACCATATACCCATTGGATCAACCTGTTTTAGAGAATCTATGGTGGCTTGAATGTCCATATGAGAATGAGAACTGGGAAGAACCCATGTTTCCTAGTGATCATTCTTGGGCACTTCGGGAGAAAACAACTTAGAATGTGTTAAATAAATTTATTTTTGCAATCACGTGTGTTGATTTTCCACAATCTTTTTCCCAATTTAAGTACATGTTTGGTGAATAATTTCAAGAACGGTTGGGCCCATCAACTTTGTCTTCAACATATTTTATTTTTGAGATAGATGAATCTGCCATATCATATACCATGCCTTATGAGATTAGTCCTAGGAAATTCCTACATATATATTTCAGACTAGATGCAGATCAACAAGAACAATTAGTAAATGTCATTAACGACCAATCAGGGGTAGTCACCTGGGAATATACTGATATGAAATGTATACACCTCGACACATGCATTGATCACATATATATCCAGGAAGACGTAACACCTGTTAGGCAACCCCAAAGGAGAATGAATCTGACACTAAAGGATATAGTAAAGGAGGAAATACATAAACTATTGAATGTGAGTTTTATTTATCCAATATATGACAGTAAATGGGTATCCCCGCTTGTAGTGGTTCCAAAGAAAGTAACCATAAAATGGAGGATTTTTGTTGACTTCCGGGAACTTAAGAAGGCCACTCTCAAGGATTATTTTTCCCTTCCCTTCATTGCCCAAGTCTTGGATACCTTTTTAGGGAAGTGACATTTTTCCTTCCTAGATGGATATAACGGATACAACCAAATTCTCATAGCACTTGAGGATCAGGACAAGATTACTTTCACTTGTCCTTGGGGCACCTATGCCTATAGGGTCTTACCATTTGGTTTTTGTAATTCTCGTGCCACAAGCAATATTAGGGATATTTGTTGACCTCATTCATGACTGTGTGGAAGTGTATATGGAAGATTTTACAGTATATTGTAATACTTATTAGGAATCCCTAGATAATATGAAGAAATTTCTTATTATATTTCAAGAAATGAACATATCCTTAAGTCATGAAAAGTGTAAAATGTTATTGACTGAAGGAGTAGTCTTAGGGAATCATGTTTCATCTGAAGGGATTAAAGTGGATACTGATAAGATTGAGGTAATCGTCAAACTTCCACCTCTAAAGACTCAAAAAGAGGTAAGAAGCTTTCTTGGACATGTCAGATACTATCGACGATTTATTGAGAATTTTGCAAAGATTGATGCATCAATGTTTGGATTGATTACAAAAGATGTTGATTTTCTTTGGACTGACCATTGTCAAACTGCCTTTGAAACTCTAAAAGATCAATTATCTGTGGCACTAGTTCTTATAGGACCCAATTGGGCCCTTCCATTTCATATATCCATTGATGCCTATAATACTACAATAGGGGGAGTATTAGGATAAAAGAAAGACCGACAATCCTATGCCATTTACTTTGTGAATAAGAACTTGTCCCTTGCCGAGATAAACTATATAGTCATCGAAAAAGAATTCTTGGCAGTTGTCCATGTCATAAATAAGTTTCTCCATTATATCATAGGATATGAGGTATTTGTACATACAGATCACTCTGCCATTAGATTTATCATGAGAAAATATATTACCAATGGTCGAGTAACTAGGTGGCTCCTATTATTACAAGAGTTCAATATCATCGTCCTTGACCGACCTGGAAAAGCGAACTTAGTAGTTGATTTTCTCTCACGTATTAATCATGAGGGTGATAGTATTCCTCTTGATGATATTTTTCCAAATGAACATCTATTTTACATATCCGTAAAAACTCAATGGTTTGCAAACATGGAAAATTATTTGGCTACTAGAAAGTTACCAACTCATTTGTCACCTCATGAAAAGCGTCGAATTATAACACAAAGTGCTAATTACTCCTGGGTTGGCCATGACCTTTTTCATACTGGACCAGACTTGATTATTCGTAGATGTGTCCAGGAAGATGAGATACCAGAAATCCTACAAAGTTTTCATGATGGACGATGTGGTGGGCATTTTTTCGATAAACGTACAACATACAAGGTTTTGCATTCAGGGTACTATTGGCCTAGTATTTTTAAGGATGCTTCCAAATATGTGAGAAGTTGCGATAGCTGTCAAAGGATAGGAAGACCCACAGTCGCTGATGAGATGCCCTTACGTGACCAAGTTATGATAGAACCTTTTGAGAAATAGGCCCTTGATTTTGTAGGACCAATTTCACCCATGTCTCATAAGAAGAATTATATTCTAGTTTGCACATATTATGTCACCAAGTGGGTAGAGGAAAAAGCCTTGTTTAGGGCTACTGAAAAATCTTTTGTTGAATTCATTTATGAAGATATATTTACCCTCTTTGGTGTTCCTCTTGATATTGCCACAGACCAGGGTACACAATTCACTTCTAAGTTGATGAAGGAATTAACAAAAAAATATGGGATAAAGCATCATAAGTCTTCTCCATATCACCAACAAGCTAATGGTCAAGTAGAGTCAACAAACAAAGTATTGGAAACTATCTTAACCAAAACTGTCCAATTACACCATAGATATTGGGTTGATAAACTTCCATAGGATTTGTGGGCATATCGTACCACCTGGAGAAACACCACTGGGCATACCCCATACGAACTAGTTTATGGAAAACAAGTACTTCTACCAATTGAATTCCAAGTAAGGACTTTCCATATCGCTGCACAATTGGGATTAGACCTAGATGAGGCATAAAAATAATGATCCCTACAATTGAATGAATTGGATGAGATTAGATAAGATGCTACCCAACATACAATTTTAGCTCAAAACCAGAGGAGCAAGTGGCATGATAAATTTATCAAAAAGAAACAATTTCAACCTGGTGATTGGGATTTTTTGTTTGATTTCTGATTCAAAACTTTTAAAGGAAAACTTACCACTCGATGGTTGGTTCCTTATGAGGTAGTTACCATGTATGATAATGGGGTTGTTAAGATAAAAACAATTAATGATGGACAAGTCTCTTTCGTAGTGAATGGACACCGACTTAAACTTTAACACATACCCATTTCCAAAGAAGACTTTCTACAGGTCATGTCAGCTGACAAGGAATTGGCCTTGGTGGATGGGGAAGTTTCTTCTCCCTCCCCCTGTTCTTGAAACCTTTTGATTTCTGATTGTACATATGTAAATATTTTAAAGTGTGTGTGTGTGTGTGTGTGTGTGTGTGTGTGTTTTCTGTTTTGATAAACAATTTTAGAGATTTTTGCAGGAGTTCATCTAATAACAAGTGGACAACTCCAAGGAGACAAAAAGGGAAGTATTTTACTTCGGAAGAAAGTGTTTCTATATTTGAACTCTGTTCTCTGCTTAAGCATCAATTGGATAATGACTTTTTATTATGCTTAGAAATTTCCTTCTTTAAATTAGTCATTTTTACAATATTTCTATCTTCCTTTCTCTCAAGGAATATTTCATGGTAGTTTCTCATAACCTCCACCACTAGAGGATATAAGTAAGTGTCACCTTGTCTTATCAAACCTAGAGGTTACTAGTACAATTTCCCCAAGAACCCTGAGTAGGTGAGTAAAGTATCTTTATGAAAGAGTAGCAAGAAGGTATCATTAGTGGTTAACCATGGAAACATCAATATAACTTTAATAAAAAGAAGAAAGTGAGTAGGGACTGAAGATACATTTATGTTCTTTTCCAATGGTACCATCCACTACACATTAAAAATGCTTGATTATACCATATCTTTAGATTGGCTACACCCACTTAAGTATCCCTTACATCGGGACAATTTATAAGGAATACATAAAGAAGAGTCATCCTCTAACTTAAATACCTTCCCAGTCCAAAATAAAAAACAATTCAAAGCTGCCTCCCATCTTCTTGAAAAAAAAAATATTTATACACAAATCTTAAAATATGGTGGACCAGTCTCTGTTGTAAAAGGGTGTAAGAGGCTAACCTGTCAGGATATTGAACAGATCTACTGGCAACGGGTACCGGCCTATGGTATGACTAGGTAAACCCATCGGAATACTGAACATGCTTGTTGGCAGCAGGGCATTCTAGCTAGCGAGGGTGATGATTTGACAAATAATAAATAAAATTCCTAAATCTTAAAACTTGTCCTGATGTACGACACTACTTGTAGGGAAAGATGAAAATAAGTATGCATGGTTAAGAAAAGGTAAATGAACTCCATCAATTTTCCATTGGGAACTAACTTTATGACAATCCTACGACTTTATCGCCTACCTCTTCTTAATTATATGTAGGATGTTTTGTCCTACAGGTGGGGCCATATTTTAACCGTCTTGTCAGACTAATGTATGAAATTTATCTTTACACTTGGAAAACCTTAAATCTTAGGCTATTGGGAGAATTGACTGGTTTCCTATATCTTTGATTGTGAGGTGTCACAATACTTAGGAGTGGGGGAGGGGTTTCTTGAGCTGACAAATGATAAACACTTCCATCTACATTAAAAGCCATGAGAAGAGGAAGCAAGATCTCTATCAAAAATCTGTCATATTGGTTTTACAATATCCCGGGCTATTATATCAACAATTGTTTGTATTCTGATAAGTTTTATATTGTTGACATAACTTTGCGTTTTATAATCCCAATGTGCATTTTTATTTATGTTTATGCAATGGAATACTTCTTATACTCAATTGTTCATTGTGACAAGTACAGATCGATAACAACTGCTAAATATTCACTGCCATCTATATTAGAAGCTGTTGAAAAGAGGAACAATTGTTTGAATTGCTTTTTTCTTTTTAAGTAAAAAAGGTAGTACCTACTATATTAAGTTAACAGAGAAACATTGACAAAATACACAAAGATATAGTCGTCCTGAGCCACCAAAAATGTTTCTGTTTTACCGAAAACCATCATAGTTTGGAGTGAAATGAGTCTAGGAAGATAAGCTAAAAACTGTTTTTCCCTCTGTCCTGCCCGAAGGAAACCAGGACAGGTGGCCATAGTTCAAGTTAACCTTGAGCAACAACATGATGAAACATAAAACAAACTAGCATAGGAGAACTCAGATACCTGGTGACCTGTCGCCATTGCCTTTCTGACATGTGGATCTGGTTGGGATGGCGAACAACTGCGCTCACATTGGACATTTCCTCTTTGTTGGAGCATTGGAGTACACATCAAGGAGCAAGTCCAGACGTTTTCCCATGAGGAGGGCTCTGTGCTCCTGGTCTACCATGTGGCCTCGAAGTTCGAACACTAGAGCCAGATGCTATGCATGGAGGAGT
This sequence comes from Picea engelmannii, assembly GCA_009831015.1. NCBI lineage: Eukaryota > Viridiplantae > Streptophyta > Pinopsida > Pinales > Pinaceae > Picea > Picea engelmannii. The sequence goes on from ML789311.1 coordinate 433,172, forward strand.
GGACCATGCAAATTATTGTTTCCTGCCTCGTCGAAGGTTTCATTCCCCACTTCCACGTTCATCCCTTCTCTGGCCTCGTTCACGTTCAGTCCTGCTCTGGTCGCGTCCACATTCATCCCTCCTCTAGTCTCGTCCACATTCATCTATGCGCAGGCATTGTCCCAAGCCTCGTCCTCGCTCGTTGCCTTCTCAGCATGGCTGGTGGAGTTGTAGTCACCTGTCCACGGTATCTCTTCGACAAAGAAAATTTGGAATTCTTCTGCCGGCTCTCCCTTCATACCGCTTCCAGCATGTATTTCAGGCACCGTGGGTTGGGGTTCCAGGGTGGTTGCTAAATCCTCCAGGTATGGAATTTCTTCGACATAACAGGTTGGAAACTCATCCGCAGTGCCTCCCTTTAGACAGCTTCTAGGCTCAATTGCAGGGGTGTGCGTGGTATGCTCTATCCCAGGCTCAATGATAATGGCATGGAGTGCCAATCGGTCGGCTCAGGCTCTCTGCCGGAGGATGGAAGTCGCCATTGACAGAGCACGCTCAAGGTTTTGTCTTCTTTGCCTCTGTTCTTTGTGGGTGTACCAGGCCGAGCCTCGACGAGGCCTGCCTCGCTTCCTTATCATTGCTGATAAGGGGTGGATAGAGATACCGAGAGAATGAACCAAAATGAGAATGAACCAAGACGAGAATGAACCAAAACTACACCAGAGCTCCCAACCGGCAGGGAGGTCCAAAACGAGAGTGAACCAGCTCTGTCCAAGCTCTCCAACTTTCGAATTTCCAAATGACGACATCGCATGGCTTCCTATGAACCCTGTCATATTGAATGCTAGCTGTGCTAGTGCGTTCGTGCGAGGGACAAGTCCCTCCTATGTATAGCGGCTGTAATGGACGACTACCATTATAAATGCTGAAGGGATGGGGAGCGGCCTACAACATTTAAGCTATGGCTTGATGCTAAGCCATGTGGCAAGGTGTCGCTGCGTGTCACCCCATCCAGGGCCAATTGTTTGAATTGTTACAGATCGATGAAAAGGCAATAAAAAATGGATAATCTTATCCTATCCATGCTCCTGTTCACCATGCCTGTCAGAAATTGTCAAAGCTAAGTGCTATGGGTGAACGTCCGTTTACTATGGGATAATTTCCACTTACACAGAGGACCGGATGGAGTGCCATCTGGAGGACCAGATGGAGTGCCATATGGAGGATTGGATGAGGTATGTATACACCGTAAATGATCACGATCGCGTTCAGGTATGATTGCTCAAATTAATTACGCCCGTTGCAATGATAAATTAGATGAATTAAATGGTGTATTTTTCAAATTTCATCTTGGTGATGAAATTAAAATTAGAAATTCATTTTATGATCAAATGTACAAGTCGAAGACTTGGACATTCAATAGTGGTGTCGTTTTAATGAAACTACTTCATTCCCCCAAAACAGACAACATGTACAACTTTATCCTTGAGGAGACAATCCCAATTTCCTTGGCTTCTGCTTTATCCTCCGAGACAGGATAGGGTTCCCCAAGCGACACTTTTGGACAAGTAAGATTAATCTTCTCAGAATATTGTGTTTGTTTGATTCTCTTCATCCTTTTTCTCTTCTTTAGCTGGTGTAAATATCCAACTTTTGATTTAGATTTGGACCCTTTTTTCCATGAAGTTCCATGAAGAATGAGCTCTTGCATGATGACAAGAATCTTGTAAACGTCTTGGAAGTTAACAAATCCGACACCAAAATGTTGCATTCTCATAATCCGAGACTTGAGTCCATCTATTTTCTTTTCAATTGAGAATTATTATGTCTAGAAGAGTCTTACTGAGGTCAATCTCAACACAAAGTCAAATATATGTGCATAGTCCAACTATAGTTATCTCAAACTAGGTTTTTATGTAACTTCCCAAAGTAGTCACGATATCCTTCATAACTAAGATATCCAAAATTGTAAGGGAAAATTGGGAAGATGAACCCAAACTAGCATCCAAGTAACAAGCATAGAGCTTGGATCAAATTTTAGGGACTAACGCGATATAAATAGTCCCATGCTTCCCCAAAACTAAGGATCCTCTTCTAAAAATTTCTTATAATTAGCATGATCAAAACAATGAACTAAAAAAGCACTTTGGAACAAATCAAAGATATCTCACAATTCTTTCTCCAAGTTGAGTGAATCCATAAATACAAATCGATGAAAATTTATAATTGTGATGAAGATGAGTGATCTTTGATGTTATGATCTCCACCAATAACTTATCTTCGACTTATCTGCAATATCTACAATATAAGCACCATGCAAAAAATTTGAAGTTGTTAAACTAAAAGGTTTTTCACTTTTTCTTACATCTTTGAAGGACACATACTTTGAAGTTGAAGGGACCGGAGTCCACTTCTCTATCATGTAATGGCAAGATCAAATGAATGAAATTGTATTTTTGAATGTATTGAACTTCTTCAAAAACTCTTAAACCATTTGGAATACACAATCTCAACAATTGATATCTGTGTATTTCCAATAATTTTTCTGAAATTTTGATCAGATTTTAAATAAAATCGAAAAAAAATCTAACGTTTTAACTACCTTTATCATTATCACGAGCAACGGTTGATGGGTCGAAGCTAGGCTGGCAACGCGAGCTACGAAATGGGAGGATGGGAGGATGCGTCGGACTGGCGAGGGAAGATTTCCCTCGAGCTTTTGCAGATTTTGATCAAGCCACGGTGACGTGAGCCGTGCTTTGATGTAGTAGGACGGAGAATCTAAGAACGGCGGTGGAACTAAACATCTAGAACGTAAGGGATGACGAAACTTGCATCCAAAAGAACGTGGGGTGTGCGGTCGAATGACTTGAAGACCACGGCACGATGTCTCACCGTTATCTCTTTCCGATTTACTGGTCAATGGTTCCTTTAAAAAAATAAATAATTTGTTAAATTTATTATAATTTAGTTTTTGTTTAAT
>ML789311.1:445185-482432 GCA_009831015.1 Picea engelmannii
TTACTTCACTTTAAAAAAACACTAATTCTTAACCAATCAAAAACAATTTTAAATCTTATTCCAAAATCAAAAACAATCTTAACCTAAATAGTATTCACATAAAACTAATAATCATTATAGTAATACTTGAAACTATTTAGAATAAGATCATATATTTTACAATAACATTTAATTTTAATCCCATTTAATGAGACTAAACTATTCCCAATGACCATATAACTTCATATCATAGGAATTACAAACCATTTCTTATTTAAAAATGAAAAATTATTTTTAATTTTTAATAAAAAATTTATTAAAATTTATAATTTCACTTAATTAATATCAATTTTAACTAATTTTTAAAATAATCTAAATATTTATAATAAAAAAAACTAACCGCCATAATTTAAAACTTTATATAACACTAAATGCTTTAATGCAAAGTGTATTTTTTAAAATAATCTAAATATTTATAATAAAAAAAACTAACCGCCATAATATAAAACCTTAAATAACACTAAATGCTTTAATGCAAAGTGTATGTGTATATTGATATTCTAAAACAAAACTTTACTTAAAAATTGATATTCCAAAACTTTACTTTAAAAAAAAAAACATATATCCTTTCAAACTTAGTACATAAATAGTCCCTCCCCCACATATGTAGGAAAAGGCCAGCTCTCGACTAACATTGCTTGTGCGGATTTTTTATTTGTTCAAAATTGAAGTCAATGCCAGCCTGACTAATGTAGATTCATAAAACTTAGGGACCACGCCAATTTGGAATCAATAGTGTTTTAAAATTTATATAAAACAAGCTGCCGTGAGTTCCATTTCTCTGCAAGGATCTCGTCGTAATTTCAATTCCATTTTATCAGTCGTGTTGATTGATCGGGTTAAAAATGAAGAGCAGACGATTAGCGCTGGTGAATCGTTCGAAGAACCCAGTTGCGAATGACGGAGGTTTTAATTTGCTCGTCGTGGGAAACTCTGAGAATCTTAGTTTTGCTTCCCCATTTTCTGGCGTCAGATTGGCCGATAACAGCAATAGCCTTCCCGATAACAACAATGATCTCTACGGCGGCCTCAACGCTCGTTTTAACCCAGCCATGGGGATTATCCTCGTCGCGGTGGTGGGCGTATTTTTCTCCATAGGGTGTTTATCTATCTGCTTCCACAAATGCGGCGGCGAAGACGAGACTCTGAGAGCTTCGAGACGAGGGGTGAGGGGGGGCAATGCACAGGCCCGGAGGCAGAACGAGGGCAACCGTGGTCTCGACAGAGCCGTCATCGAAAGCTTCCCGGTGTTCAGCTACGATCTCGTGAAGGGCCTCAAGGTGCAGACCAAAGGAACGCTCGAGTGCGCGGTTTGTCTCAGCGAATTCGAAGACGACGAGCAGCTCCGCTTGCTGCCCAAGTGCAGCCACGCCTTTCATCCGGACTGCATCGATATGTGGCTCTTCTCGCACACAACGTGCCCTGTCTGCCGAACAAGTCTGGCGCCCGCGGACGACGGGAACCCAACGGGCACCGGCTACGGAATCGTCGACCCCCCCGAGATCACGCCACCATACGAGGTAGCTGTTGTGGTAGATGGAGCGAATAACGGGAGCGTTCGCAGGGACAACGATGTCGAGATCCCCATGGCACCAGAGAGCACCGATTCTCAAGAATCGCTCTATGTGCTGGGCCTCGATGAGGGCAAGAAATTCCGTCGCTCGAACTCCACGGGGCATTCTCTGGTGAGGCTGCGCAAAGACATGGATCAGTTGGCCACGGAATGGTATATTTGCACGGCAGAAGGGCTAAAAGCAGGTCTGCAAAGGAATTGTAGCCTCACTGCGCTCTCTCACTCACGCTCTCAGGGTCCGTCCACCTCTGAAATCTGTCCCGGTTTCTCAAAGCAAGCTTCAATGAGCGGCACCGCCTCGTGCAGCCGAGACACCGGTGCATCAGGGCGTCGTTGGTATGAGCGTGGTTTGAGATCAGAGAGATTGACCATATCATCCATGTATCCCTCTTCGTTTCTGAGGTCGTATTCGGAGAAAAGGACGCCGGCTGATTCCAGGAATCAAGAATCCTCTGCCGGTTCTCAGCAGGAGCGCAAGGTATATTTGCAATCTCTGAAGCACACACTGAAGAGGCTCACTGGCAGAGATAGAGAATGGGCAGATAATTCGCAGAGCGGGCGGGGCTCTTCCAGGAGGGCTGCAGATAATTCGCAGAGCGGGCGGGGTTCTTCCAGGAGGGTTGGAGAGGAAAGTTGGGGTCCTATTATTACTGCGCCAGCATAGATCGATTTTAATTTTAGATATATCATGTATTCAGATGGATCAACGTAGAGGGATAAAATCGGGTGCAAAATTTTCTTCAATCTTTACAATGTTGCTACTGAAACGACCTGCCCTTCATCGGTTCCTTGATGTGCTCTTCAAGAAGCTGATATTGTCTAGCAAAGCCTTTAGCTGTTGGGCCAACTACTGTAACTAGACCTGTGAATATGTCTCCTTTAGCTGTTGGGCCAACTACTGTAATTAGACCTGTGAATATGTCTTCTAGGTTACAAATGAGGTCATTAAGTTTTGGAAGAAACTTTTGTCTCATTGATTGTCATGAAACTCTGCCTAAATCTGCTAGACCTGTGAATATGTCTTCTAGGTTTCAAATGAGGTCATTAAGTTTTGGAAGAAACTTTTGTCTTCATTGATTGTCATGAAATTCTGCCTAAATCTGCTAATCATTGATTGTCATGAAATTCTGCCTAAATCTGCTAACAGCTATGCAGTATACTTGCCCAGGGGTGTCCTTTATAAAATTTTTGTCCACGGGTGTCCTCTCGTTATAAAAAAATATAAAAATTCAGGTGGGTTTCCACCGTCCTAGTGTAAAAGAAATCTACTGTGAGTTTCCATTCTCATTGCTCAACGAACAGCTTGTAGTGTTCAAAATTCAAATCCATCTAATTGAGGAAACTCATTACTCTTGCAGCTTAGGCGCGTTTATCGGCATATAACCTATCAACTTCTGTGTTTAGTGCAACAATGTTGTATAAATCTTCTTTTGCTATTCGAAGTCTGCATTGTGCGCTGCTTCCAACTCCCGCTTTTGGTTGTCAAGATGATGATGTGTCATCATTTTCCTGTGGTGGTAATTTGATAATTTGATAATTTTTTTTTTTTTTCTATTAAATTTACTCAAAATTCAGAATTTGGTGAAAAATTGTTGAAAATGCAAATTGATGTTAATTCATTTATTCATTAAAAAATGTAATTTAAATAACATAAATTTTTAATTTCACCAAAATTTAAATGGCTAAATTCATTTTCCTGTAGTGGTTATTTGAGAATTTTTTTTTTTTTTTTTTAATTAATTTTAATTCAGAATTTGGTGAATTGAAACTGCAAATTGATATTCAATTCATTTATTCATTAAAAAATATAATTTAAATAACAGAAATTTTTAATTTCACCAAAATTTAAATGGCTAGATTCAGTGAAAAATGCCAAAAAGTAAAACTTTTAGACAACCCATGACAACACGAAGTTTGAAGAGCTATGACAAGGTGGGAGTTCCAATGGATTCTCATCAGATTATAAGGTGGAATCTTTCACACGTGATTGTATAGAATTTCACTATAAGAATAAAACATTAGTAAAGTCAAATTTGATGAGATTTTTTTATAGCAAGTTACATATAATAATATTTTTTGGGTTAGAGGTTAAATTGCAAAAGGACGTAAGTATTTTGTCTTGTAAATTGGGTGAAGGCTAAATGCTCCTTGAAAAACACATGACCTCATTAGAAGTAGGTTTGAAGATGACCACAAGGCATAAGGGATTTCTTGAGGATACTATCTAGGCTAAAATTATCTTTTGGTCTTAGATTAAGACCTAAAATTGCTTCTAATTGGTTAGGATCTCATCAACTAGAAGGTTAGTGGCCTAAGACCTAGAGCCATTTTTTAATATTCCAGATATAAAATAGTATGCAGAACATAAATAATTAGCTAGAAATGGCAGATAAACAACAATATAACTATAATAACACCACAATAATACCAAAATGATACCAGAATAACACCAGAAGAGAACTTTGATTACTGAGAGCAATGTTCACTTGTCTCTTCGAGGGGGAAACCTCCAGCAAAGCACAACTCTATTACAATAATATCCAAGACAAAACTTATCATACCCTCGACTCCTATTTATAATAAATATGTCTATCAAAAGAACAATCTAAAAGAAGATCCTTCTAGAAGTGGAAGCTTTTATTAGGTCTTCTTACATTGGACTTATTCTTCCTTATTGTTAGGCCTTATTAATATTGACCTTTATTACATGGAAACATATTATTCTACCTACGTGAGGGGTTAGGTCCCTATGATCCAGATGGATATCGATGGCCACCCACCTTTTCCAACTGGCTCAAAACATTTTTCTGACAATTTTGACAAATTATTATTTTTAGCAATTTTAACTTCTGGAGCCATTTTGAGGGCCTTAATGAAGGAGTTTAGGGATCGAGCTCCTCAATGATATCCAAAGGCATGATTGGCCCCCCAAAATGAATCTCCTCAACGACACCTTTCCAACGGGCTATCACACGCCTAAAACGGAGATCGTATGCAAAAGTTACGACCCCGGGAAGTTGATGTACTAACTTACCCAAACGGGGCCCACATGACTTTTGGCGCTTCATCTCCTAGGGTTAGGTTTTTGGATGTCTAGGGTTTTTGGAATTCTTGCTTATTGTAAAAAGGCCTTCAGAGTCTCATTGTAACCTTCTTCTTGCGAATGTGCACTGTCGTTACATATCTTTTCAGAGATAAGCCGCCACCATTCCAACAAGCTTGTTTCCGCTGCATTTTACAATTTCAGCTTATTTTGTTATTGAATAGAAAACCAATTTTATTGTATCTCTGTTATTTTGTGTTAAGCACCTGTTAATAATCTGTATCCATTTCATTTTGCTCATAAAATCTGGATCAGTGGTATCAGAGCGGTCTGCTCCTTGTCATCTTAATGCATTCCCCAACGAGGTCGGAGTACAAAGAGTTGGGTCTCGAGCTTGTTTCTCTTGAGGACAGAATCTCTCGCATGCCCAAGCGACCTCCCATGGAAGGAGAAAAGAAAGATGACGGGACAGAAGATCCTTTCAAACTGTTGATTGAGGAATCTCTCACGCAACAGAGGAACGAGATGATGGATAGTTTTGCGCAAATCCTTCGATGACTACCAACAGGCGGCACATATTCTTCAAACAGAGGCGTCGCCCCCTTCAAGGTACAAATAAACTTTGATATTCCTATATTTGAAGGTCATATAGATGCAGATGCTGTGGACAAGTGGTTGAATCTACTAGAAGGGTATTTTTATGTCCATAACTTTTCGAATAGAGAAAAGATTACTTTTGCGCTCCTCAAAGCCATTCCCCATGTCAAAGATTGGTGGGAAACTTTCTGTGAGCAAAAGGAAATAGAGGAAACCTCATTATTTTCAGTCACGACCACTTGAGAATCCTTCAGGGATGCTATTAAGGAACAATACTACCCTGTCGGAAGTTATGACGACCTGTATACCAAATGGACCACATTGCGGCAAGAAAGAGACCAAGCAGTGCCAAATTTCACAAATATCTTCCATACCTTGCGCACCAAGTTGGGTGTCAAATATTCGGAGCAACATCTGGTGCTCAAGTATCACGGTGCTATGCATAGATAAATCTAGACTGAAATGGAATTTCTGGACATCTCATCGTTGGGCGCGACCTACCGATATGCCTTCAAAATCGAGCAGAATATCAAACAAAAGATGCGACAATTTGGGTCTGGGAACCCCTCACAACAAAAGCCAGGAAAGGGTGGCTCCAACCCACCAAACAATGGACAGAGAAAATATGGACAGTATCAGGACAACCAGTCCAAGCCTCAAGCAAAGAAGGACACCAGAAAGACAAAGAAAGATACTAGGAAGTGGTGCGACTTCCCTAAGAGCCCTTGACATAACACTCCTGACTACTGCTCAAAGCAGTCGCTAGTGGCCGAAGTGATAGCCTATTAATCAGATGCAGATTCTGACTCCGAGCCAGAACCAGAAAGGGGAAGATGGATCATTGACATGGAACCTAGTGCCACCGTTGCTACCACCAAGCTCCATCTTGGTGAACCACACGAGCCAGAAGAAGGAGAGCGCCTCTTCCATTCACAGATGTGGGTAAAAGACACCCCGCTGCACTTCATTGTTGATTGCGGTAGCCAGAAGAACCTCATCTCAGCAGAGGTCATCAAGCGGCTGGCCTTGCCAGCAACGCCGAACTCACAACCCTACACCATTGGATGGCTCCGCCAAGGAAGCGATCTCCGTGTTAGCCAACAGTGTCGATTGTTGTACGACATCAAGCCCTTCAAAGATGAGGTATTGTGTGATGTTGCTCCTCTCGAAGTTTGCGATGTTCTTTTGGGCCAACCTTATTTATGGAAACGTCATGCTGTATATGAGTCTACGGCTCGTAGTGTTATTATTACTTTGAACAAGAAATTGTACATGATACCCGAAGTAGTCCCACCTAATGCTATTTCCTTGATCTCTGCTAAGCAATGCAGGAAGGTCATCTCTCAGACGAGGAAGTTTGTCTTCTTTGTGATTCGCTCTCAGAATAAGCGAAAGATCACAGCCACATCCAAGGTCTCTACGGCCAACCTCTCCACATAGCAGAAGCAAGTAGATAAGGTTGTGGAAGAATACTCAGATATATTCTCCTCACCTATAGGGGTACCAATGCATTGTTAGGTCAAGCACCCCATCGATCTGACCCCCGGCGCACCGCTGCCCAATGGGCCAGTCTATCGTCGCTCTTTATTAGAGAATGAGGAGATCAAGCGACAGATCCAAGAACTGCTCCATAAGGGGCACATCTGCCCCAGCTCATCACCTTGCGGAAGCCCAATCATGCTGGTACAAAAGAAAGATGGAACCTGGCAACTCTGTATTGATTACCGGGCTCTGAATAAAATCACAGTCAGAAACCGGTACCTAATTCCCCGAATCGATGACCTCCTTGATCAACTCACGGGGGCCAAATACTTTAGTAAGATTGATCTGAAGTCTGGATACCACCAGGTCCCGATAGAACAGACAGATGTATGGAAGACCGCCTTCAAGTCAAAGGAAGACCTTTTTGAATGGTTGGTCATGCCCTTTGGTTTGACAAATGCTTCAACCACTTTCATGAGGATGATGGACGATATCCTGCAACCATTCACCAATGCTTTTGTAGTGGTGTATCTGGATGACATTCTAATTTACAACAAGACTTGGGCCGAACACTTGCAGCATATTCAACAGGTTCTGCATACCCTGTGGTAGCACAAGCTATATGCCAACTTGTAAAAATGCTCTTTCGACATGGATAGGGTCCATTACCTGGGATACATCATTGATCAGCATGGCGTACATGTGGATCCAGCCAAGATCCAAGTCATCCATGACTGGCCAGCCCTAACAACACTCACTGAACTTTGGAGCTTCTTGGGCCTTGCCAATTTCTACCTCAGGTTCGTGTTGGGTTTCTCCCATATTGCATGGGCCCTCAGCCAAATAAACAGGGGTGGTGGTAAGGCGAAATTTGCATGGGGCCGGTCCCAAAAACAAGTGTTCGATGATTTGAAGAAGCGCTTGTTCTTAGCCCCAGTACTTTCACTACCAGACCTACAACATCCCTTTGAGATCGAGACAGATGCTTCTGACTATGCTGTGGGCACCGTTCTCACTCAGCACGACCACCCCATGGCCTATCATAGTGAGACACTGTCATATACTATTTGTAAGTACCCTACTTATGAAAAATAAATGTACTCCATTGTGAAAGCATGCCTCCAGTGGAGACATTACATTCTTGGGAAGGAGACAGTCATCCACACTGATCATAAGCCACTGCAGTTCATGCAGACACAGGGAAAATTGCAGAATGACTGCCATCAAAAGTATAAAATAGGAAGCACCAATCGCGTCGCTGATTGCCTCAACAGACCACCAGTCGCGACACTCACCATAGTGCTAGACTCTTGCGGCCATGAGACATCTGGATGGCCCCAACTCTATGAGACAGACCTTGACTTCGCCACCACCTACCAAATGTTGGGTGCAAATGCAGTTGTCGATAATTTCCATCTTCGAGATGGGTTGTTGTGTCATCTGGGCCATATTTGTGTTCCATCAAGTGAGCGAGCGAAACTGATCTAGGAAGCCCACTACAGTCGGGTGGCAGGACACTTCGGCATCGAAAAGACAGTGGCGATGCTACAAAAACATTTCTACTGGCTGAAACTTCGGCAGGAGGTCGACAAGTATATCAAGTCCTACACTGCCTGCGCTATTGCCAAACCGACCACTAAGAAACAGGGCCTGTACACCCCTCTTTCTATTCTTGACAGGCCATGGGAATCCATCTCAATGGACTACATATCAGGCCTCCCATCCATCAAGTGGGGAAATGACTGTGTTTTTGTGGTTGTTGATCGCTTTTCTAAGATGGCGATTCTGGTTGTCTGCAAGAAGAGCATCACAACATAGGCCACTTCCAAGCTCTTATTTGAATGAGTCTGGGTACATTTTGGAGTCCCACAAACCATTGTCTTAGATCGGGATAGTCGATTTATCAACACCTTCTGGTCGAGTCTTTGGTCATTGCTGGACACCAAGCTCACCAAATCCATGGCCTTCCACCCCCAAACAGATGGCCAAACCGAGGTTGTAAATCGAATGATTGTGCATATCCTTCGCATGTATAATTCAAAGCACCCTCACACATGGGATGAGAGCCTTCCCTATGTCCAACATAGCTACAATCGAGCCCTGCATAGCTCAACCGACCACAACCCCTTTCAAGTGGGGTTGGGATTCCAACCATTGGGTCCCATAGATGTTGTACTTCCCCTTGCGGTCACCTCGATCGACTCATCTCCTGCTCCAACTAAAGCTGACAAAGCCACCCGGTTCATTGAGCGGATCCATCACATCCACCAACAGGTTCAGGATATCCTACGGAAGTCCAATGACAAGTACAAACAGTGCCATGATCAACATCGGGTGTCGCATAATTTTTAGGTGGGCGACAAAGTTTGGTTGCACTTGCAAAAAGAACGCCTTACAGGACCCCATAGGAAGCTTCGCCCACTCCATTATGGGTCGTACACTATCACCAAGGCCGTGGGGGATAATGCTTTTGAGCTCAGCATTCCTCCTTTCCTTGGCCTTCACCCAGTGTTCAATGTGGATCTCCTTCGCTCTTATTTCCCACCATTATTGGACACCTCAGAAGTAGAAGAACAGTTGACACCAAAATAGCTCAACCCCGACTGCATACAACAGGCATCCAATGATCAGATTGTCGATAGACAGATCAAGGGCACTCGACAACAAAGGATCCATCTTTATCAAGTCGTCAAAGCAGGGCAGCTCCTACACCAAGGCAAGTGGCTCACCCGGGGCCAAATTCAACAGAAATTTCCTCATCTGATGGGGGAACTCAATGCAATGGAGACCATTGCTTCCTAAGTAGTGTCACACACCCACTACGGCAACTAAAAGTTTTTTTTTTTTGTCTTTTCTTCGAGGGACATAATCCATGAATTTCTATGGGGCCTAGCGTAGACCATCCCTTCCCTTATCCTCCTCCAAGTGACCACAACCTGGCCTTAACGCAAGCGCCTTTCGCAACTTGCGAGTTGGATAGTCAAGGCTTGTGACTCCTCCTTCTCCAAACGTCGATTCCCAAGATGCGATATGGGTATGGCTCCCTCATCACTAGCTCCTGCTACATATAACCATAGGCTAGGATAAACACTAGCACTACTCGCAACTCGTGACTTCGTGAGTTGGAGTGTTGAGCCCTCGTGCTCCTCCTTTGCGAATCCCCGAGATGCAAAATGTCAACATTACGTGGACTTTTCCAAAGCGACACATACACACCACCTGTCTCCTCTGCTGTACTCTACTTACAAGCTTCTTTGATGCTACCCATCGCATGAGACCTCGGCTCTTGGCATCTCGCGACCTTAGCGATCAAGGTACAACTTCTTCATCCTTAGAAACCCTAAGACACAACAAGTCAACAATGGGTTGACTCTTTCCCAGGCGACATGTTTCCACCACCTGTCACCTGCTTCGACCTTTCTCTGGGTGCTTGTTGTTACGCCATCTGTCAACCACGCGGTCTCCACCTAACGGATGTGCCATGTGTTCACACGAGCCCTCGATGCTTGGCACTTCGTGACTTCTGCAGTCGAAAAGAAATTATTTCAACCTTTGAACCCCCGATACAGGATACCACGTAGAGGTTCTGATCCAACGGTTCTCCCGTAGCTTGGATCCAACGACCATGATCACATCACAATTTTTTGAATCATGAGTTCGTGCAGTTCTACCCTTGACCACTCCAAGTCACGATTTAGTGAAATGCTACCCGACTGCCACACGTCCTGTGTCGATGGACAGTTCTGAATACTTTAGGACTTTCAGGACGTTGTTGAGTCCACTCTCCTGCCTATGCAAAGGTTAAGATCGATGGTCAATAGAGCTCTGACAGATCCTTGGATCTACGGTTCTAGATCCCATCGCTACTTGTGAAGGCTGAAAGGGTCGAGGTGTTAACACCTGCGCTCCTCCTCTAGATCCATCGGTCTTGAGAGATCTGGGGTATTTCCGAAAGGATTCTGACCGTTCGTCTACAAAATGATGGGGTATTCTCTTTCGATAATTGGACTCGCTATCCTTTCTGAGCTTGAATCACGAAATTCAACCTCTCGGAGTTTCAAACTCCCACGACTCCGAGACCTTAGAGAGCTACTCTTTCTTGCATAAGGTTTCTAGACCCAGATCACATGAACCTTCAGACGGTTCTTTGGTAATTGTCCCTGATCTTAGTCGAGTCTCTGGTTAAAGGTTTGGTACGGTTCCAATGTTTATGGGGTAATTCCTGGGGAAGAGTACTCTCAAGGAGCCTTCCCAGAATATTACGAGAATCAAGCAAACAAGATGATTCTCGGTGGAGCAAACTCATGCCCCAGACTTAATCATTTGTACAGAAACCAACTATGGCATGTAAGTATACACATGCATCCATTATTTCCAGTCTAAAACACCAGGCAATCATTCCACACAGAAATCATTATGGGCATATAAATATGAGCATGTATTCATGATATTCAATTCAAAATACAAGGCATGAAACACTTATCGGATCCACTAGGCGTGATGCAACTACTGAGAGGGGTGCTCGTTTCCACCCAATTGTAGGCTCAGTGACTCCAAACGAATTTACCACTAGCCACCCTCGAGCTAGACCACGATGCTTTGAGATTCAGTCTCCTACTCCTAGCTCAAAGAAAGTCAAGGATGAAGGTTACTCTCCTTCTCTTGATACAGAAAAATAATCTAGGATGAAGCTTACTCTCCTTCTCCTATGTTCAAAACTCCCTATGTTTCCAGAGTTTCTCCAGTTCTCTTCCACGATCTCTGTCGCGCGCTCTCTCTCTCTACCTTTTACCACACTTCCTCTCTTGCCTTTTCTCTGCAAGATTGCGTGTGGTGTGAATTTTCCCATTCGTGGTCAGGTCTGAGAGCTTTTATGGATGGGAAGTTCACCCCCATCCCCTCATTAACTCTTGAGGAGTCTCCCCACCTACCAATCTGACGGGAAATCCATTCCAGGGTCAGAGAGTTGCTTTGGTCTTTGAGCAAGTAAAAACTAGTACAGTACTGGCTCGGTGGAAGTTAAAGCAACCATTCCAGGTCCCTTCCACCACCTCTCATTATCCATCATGGTCTCTTTTAGCACATCCCCCTCCCAGCAGTCATGCAACACATATTCATAACATAATTTACATTCATCGACATTTTATACAAAGGTCTGTCAAATCAAACATTCACATCTTTGAGTTTGCCATAGTTCTTGGCCACTATAGTTATTTTTACAGACTAGGGGAAACAGGGTGTTACAATTCCATCCCCCTTAAAGGACCATCATCCTTGATGTTCTATCTATCAATATGATGTGTATGTACATAAGTAAACAAAATCGGATATGCCTGTTTCATGGCATCTTCCATTTCCCACGTAGCCTCATCTGGGCCAAAATGTTTCCACTGCACCTTGAACTATACAATGGTTCAGTTCTTGAGTGGGGTTTCCTTTCTGTCCAGTATGCATTGAGTTTCTGGTAGGAATTCTCCCTCCGGTTCCACCTGGATCACAGACTAGTCAATTATATGATTAGAATCATGTACATATTTCTTCAATAATGAAACATGGAAAACATTATGTGCTTTTAATGTGGGAGGAAGTGCTAGCCTATAGGCTACAGGTCCCACTCTATCTATAACTTCAAAGGGTCCACAATACCAAGGTGCCAACTTGGTACAAGCTCCCATCCTCAGGGAACTCTTCCTGGGCCTAACTCTGAGATATATGTGGTCTCCTGTCTTGAATTCTCTTGGAGTTCTCTTTCGGTCGGCATAACTTTTCTGTCTGTTCTGAGCGACCTTTAGATTTTGTTTTATCTGAATCACTTGTTGTTCCATTTATTTCAACATGTCAGGTCCAATATTAATTCTATTTACGGGATTACTCCAACTGACTAGAGTGTTGCATGGCCTACCATAGAGGACTTCGAAAGGACTCGTCTTCAGGGATTCTTGGTAGCCATTGTTGTAGGCGAATTTCACTAGTGGCAGGTAATCTTCCCACTTTTTTGGGTTGATGCATTACATGCATCCTTAGCATGTCTTCTAATATTTGGTTCACTCTTTCCATCTATCCATCAGTTTGAGGATGATAGGCTGTGCTAAACAATAATTTGGTCTTCGGACCAACCATCAAGGATTTCCAAAAGTTGGAAGTAAATTTCGTGTCTCTGTTAGACACGATCTCTTTAGGCATACCATGTAGTCTGAATATCTCCTTCATGAATATGTTGGCAATGTCTATTGCCTTGCAAGTTGACTTGATGGGGATAAAATGAGAAGAATTGCTCAATTTATCCACCACTACCATGATGGTGTCATTATGTTTGGTCGAGGTTGGTAATACGGTGATGAAATCCATGGAGATGGTTTCCCATTTCCATTCAGGGATTGGTAGAGGTTTTAATAATCCTGCTGGGTGGTGGTGTTCTGCTTTAACCTGTTGGCATTCTATGCATTTGGCTAAGTACTTAGATATGTCTTTCTTCAATCTAGGCTAATAGAATTGTTTCCTGGTGGCCGTGATCATCTTCTGGTATCCTGGATGACCAGTATATGATCTTTTATGTAGTTCATCCATTATGAACCTCTTCAAGTCATCACAATTTGGAATATACAATCTATTTTTGTAATTTAGCAGACCTCCATCTATCATCTGGTAGCCTTCATACTTTGTCCCTATGGGTTCTTGCTTTAGGTACAAGGTCACGGTCTGGAAGAATGTGTCTGTTTCTTGTGCATTCATGACTCTTTCCTTGACATTCGTCTCACAGGTGCTCACCGCTGTTAGGTGAATTGTTTTCATACTTCTGCTAAGGGCATCATCCACCTTATTTTCCTTTCCTTTAATATGTTTGATTTCAAAATCAAACTCACTAAGGAAGGCCATCCACCTAGCTTGTCTGGCATTGAGCTTTGGTTGGTCAAACAGATATCGCAATCCACAGTGGTCTGTCATAAGTACAAATTTCCTTCCCAGGAGGTAATGCCTCCACATTTTTAAGGTGTGCACTATGGTGGCCAGTTCTAGATCATGGGTCACATAGTTGACTTCGTTCTCATTCAATTTTTGGGATTCATAGCAGACTGCACTTCCTCCTTGCATAAGGACTCCTCCGATCCCTTCCTTGTAGGCATCTATGCACACGAGGAAGTCAGCTTCGAGATCGACGATCTTCAACACGGGTGTGTGGGTCAATAGATGTTTTAGGAATTGAAATCTTTCTTCACATTCTTGTGTCCACATGAATTTAGCTCCTTTCTTCTAGAGGGTAGTGATTGGACAACCAATCTTGGAGAATCCTTTTATAAATCTCCTATAGTATCCTGCTAAGCCCATAAAGGATATGATATCTGAAACATCCTTTGGGGTAGGCCATTCCATGATAGACCTGATCTTGTCAGGGTCTACTGCCACTCCTTCTTTAGATATGATATGGCCTACAAGATACCAGATATAATAAATATGCAGAACAAAAATAAAATGCTAGAAATGCAGAATAACAGTAATATATCCAGCATAATCTCCACAATAACACATAAATGATATAAGAACAACAACATAAATAACACTTTGATTCAGAAAGCAATGTTCACAGGCCTCTTTGAGGGGGGAACCTCTAATCGAGTAGTGCTCTATTACAATAATCTCCCAGCTAGGGTTTTCATGCCCTCGACCCTTATTTATACTAAATATGTCTATCAAGAGAAGCATTTAGAGGAAGATCCTTCTAGAAGCGAAAGATTCTATTAGGTCTTCTTACATTCGCCTTATTCTATTTTATTGAAAGGCCTTATTGATATTGACCTTTATTACATCCGAATATATTGATCTACCTATGTGCGGGTTAGGACCCTAACATGTCCGCCCCCTTAAAAACAACCTCATCCTCAAGGCTTGAGATGTGGAAACTACTGCAGAATGGTAGTTGGTTCCCAAGTGGCGTCTGCTGGAGTCGTATCTTTCCACTAGACTAGCACTTCCTTGATGGTTCTCTGACGCCAGCGATGCTCATGCTAGTCCAAAACTACTTCTGGTTGTAGCCAAATGGATCCTTCTTCAGCTAGCTTGGGAAGGTTGGTTTGAATTTGGCACCTAGTTCCAATCACCTTCTTTAAGCATGAAACATGAAAAACTGGATGTAGCTTCGACTGAATGGGCAGAGCTAACTGATATGCGACTTGTCCCACATGCTTGAGAACTGTATAAGGACCATAGAATTTGGGCGCTAGCTTCTGAAAATGCTCGGCCTTGAGGGAAGTTTGATTGTATGGTTGCAGTCGCAGAAACACTTGATCCCCTTCTGCAAATTGACATTCAAAGCGACCTTGATCTTCTTGTTGCTTCATGCGATTCTGTGCCATGACCAAGTTCTCTTTAAGGGTACGAAGAATATCCTCTCGAACTGTAAGTGTTTGGTCAACTGCCTGGACCTTCAAGGTACCCAGTAAGTATGAGAGAACTGAAGGTGGATTTTGTCCATATACCACTTCAAAAGGAGTCATGCAAGTAGCTATATGGTAGGAAGTGTTGTACCACCATTTGGCTAGGGGTAGCCATTGGGCCCACTGATGTTGTTTTTCAGAGGCAAAACACCTCAGATATGTTTCCAAACACTTGTTGACAACTTTCGTTTGACCATCATTCTGGGGATGATAAGCTGTGATGAGATGCAATTGGATGCCCTGTAGCTTAAACAGTTCTTGCCAAAAATTTCTTGTGAAAGTGGGGTCACGATCAGAAACAATAGAGTGCAGCATGCCATGAAGCTTGAAGACCTGGTCCATGAAAAGTTGAACCACTGTGGATGCAGTAAATGGGTGTTGAAGAGCACAAAAATGAGAATACTTGGAAAGGCGATCCACAACCACCATTATGATTGATTTATTCCTTGATTTGGGTAAGCCAGTAATAAAGTCCATAGAGATATCCTTCCAAATAGCAGGTGGAATCGGAAGCGGTTGTAGTGTGCCCAGAGATTTGACTGTTTCTCCCTTGTTGCATTGACACACCTCACATTCAGCGACAAAATTACAGATGTCTTGTTTCATACCATCCCAGAAAAAAGAACATTTGACCCTGTCATATGTTTTGGTGAACCCTGAGTGCCCCGCTGTGGGTGTAGCATGAAGCTTAGAAAGTACCGTGGATTTAAGATTTGATTGTTTACTTAAATACAAACAACCTTTGTATCGAAGCTCATCCTGGAGCCAAGAGTACCCTGGGGGAACTGGAGCCTTGGTCTGCAATTGCTGGATCAGATGCGGACTTTTGGGATCTTGAAGCCATTCCTGGTGCACAGCTTGGAGCCAATCGGGAACAATGAAGGAAAGAGAAAAAAGGGATCCTTCTTCATATTTTTGGGATAGTGCATCCACCACTACATTGTCTTTTCCCTTCTTGTAAATGATCTCATAATCATAACCAAAGAGCTTAGTCACCCATTTTTGTTTCTCCTGGGAGGAAAT
The DNA here is from genome assembly GCA_009831015.1 of Picea engelmannii. Taxonomy (NCBI): domain Eukaryota; kingdom Viridiplantae; phylum Streptophyta; class Pinopsida; order Pinales; family Pinaceae; genus Picea; species Picea engelmannii. The sequence goes on from ML789311.1 coordinate 461,375, forward strand.
GCGTTGTTCTAGAAAGTACTTGAGGATTTGATGGTCGGTCTTAATTTGGAAGCGTTTCCCCAAGAGATAAGGGTGCCACAGATCAACGACATGCAGAATAGCCAACATTTCCTTTTCATAAATGGGTTTTCCCAGATTCCTTTAAGACAATTGCTTGCTGGTGAAGGCCAAAGGTCGACCCTCTTGCATAAGGACAACGCCGATTCCTTTCCTTGAGGCATCACATTCCAACACAAAGGTCTTTGTGAAATCAGGAAGGGCCAGAACTGAAGTGGTTCACATGGCTATATTCAAGGTTTGAAAAGATTGAGCCGCGATTGGAGTCCAAGTGAAAGAGTTCTTTTTTAGGAGAGCAGTGAGAGGTGCTACAATCTTTCCGTAGTTCTTAACAAACTTGTGATAGTATCCCGTTAAGCACAGAAATCCACACAAGCTTTTGAGAGTCTTTGGGTGCATCCAGTCTTGCATAGCTTCAATCTTTTTCGGATCCACCTTGACGCCATCCTTGCCAACCAGATGACCCAAGTATTCTACTTCTGAGGCACCAAAAGAACATTTAGACTATTTCAGGAAAATTTGGTGCTGGGAGAGGAGATGGAGAACTTGATCCACATGAGTAAGATGGTCTGTCTAGGTTTTGCTATAGATGAGGAAATCATCAAAGAAAACTAAGACAAAATGATGGAGAAAGGGACGGAAGACATGATTCATGAGGCTTTGGAAGGTGGAGGGGGAATTACACAAGCCAAAGGGCATGACCAAAAACTCATAGTGGCCCTCATGAGTGAAAAAGGCCATCTTGGGAATGTCTGCCTCTTTCATACGTATCTAGTGATAGCCCGAGCGAAGATCAAGTTTAGTAAAGAATTGGGCGCCACTCAATTCATCCAGGAGGTCATCAATGACAGGAATAGGAAATTTGTCTTTAATTGTCAGTTTGTTGAGGGCACAGAAGTCATGACACATTCTCCAAGAACCTTCTTTCTTCAGGACCATGACTGTAGGAGAAGAGTAAGAGCTTGTACTAGGGCGGATAACTCCTGCATTAAGGAGTTCCTGGACCATTTTCTCAATTTCATTTTTTTGTGAAAAGGGGTGGCGATATGGACGGATATTGGGAGGAAGGCTTCCGGGTACAAGGGGAATGGAATGATCATGAACACTGTGGAAAGGAGGGAGTCCTTGGGGAGTGGAAAATACCATTTGATGTTTAGAAAGGAGAGCTTGGAGGTCATGCGACACTGGGGGTGTCTCGGTTGCTTGTATGGCATGGAGTTGGGAAATGACACCCGAATGAACTTTTTTGAGAAGCCTTTCCATGCGATGGGAACTAATGACCTCAGGTGAACTAGCAATGATGCCTTGGAATTTATATTGGTGGCCTTTCTGGTCGAATCCCATGGCTAATGCCTTAAAATCCATGAGAATGGGACCCAAAGTTCTTAGCTAGTCTGCACCCAACACAATGTCACAACCACCCATGTCGATAGCAAACATATGGGATTTTAGGTGGTAGTCACCAATTTGGAGACACACGTTTTCACAGTGCCCTCCACATTTCATGGAACCACCATTGGCAATCATGATTTGGAAATTGTTGACAGCATGGATGTAGCAATGAGTTTCTTGGGCAATGCGGCGATGAATAAAATTATGGGTGCTTCCACTATCAACCAGAATGATGACCTTTCGATGCTTGATGTAACCAATTAACTTGAGGGTTTGGGGAGCGGAAAAGCCAGTGAGAGCATTGAGGGAAATGATGGGTTCTACTTCGGGAGGTTCTAAGGGAGGGGTTATGTAAGTGATTTTAGGTGACTTAGACACAAGGGGAGTTTCAACATCCTCTTCCGAAATATCCTCAGAGATGGCCATAAAAATATTTTGTTCCTTACACTTGTGGCCCGGGAAATATTTGTAATCACAATTATAACAAAGGCCTTTGAGTTGGCATTCAACCATTTCATCCCTGGTCAATTTTTGGATCTTTAATGGAGTGGAGGGAGTAGTGGGAGTGATGGGTTTAGGGAAAGGGATAAAGGAGGGTTTTCAGTTTTGAGATGATACCACCTGTTGTGCTTCTTTAGCTCTTTTAGTAGCCTCCACCCAAGTCGAGGGTCGAGCCATGAGGACATGGGATGGAATCTCCTCCTTGAGGCCACAGATAAAACACTCTTGAAAGAAAGCATCAATCATGCCCTTTGTTCAAAAAGCCGAGTGCTCAAAGGCAGCTATGAAGTCTTCTACTATTACAGATTGTTTCAACTTTGTCAAACAGACCAAATGGTTGGTGTCCATGTCAAAGCATTCATAAAGCTTAGTCACAAATTGGGTCCAAGCAATATACCCTTGATGAGAAGTTTTTCTCCATTGCCACCATTGCCAACGTTCTTGATCTAGATGGAGAACACCATAGCGGAGTTTGGCCAAGTCATCTATGATGCCGTATAAAGAGAAATAATGTTCCATTTGGGTTACCTAACTAGTGGGGTCGGAGCCATCAAATTTGGTCACATTCACCCGTGGAAGGCATATGTCACGTTGAAAGTGATGGTTCTAAAAGGTATGGGAATGGGAGGAATGTTTGCCTTTGGTCTTTGGAGGTGCTTCAAAAATGGTCATCGGTAGGGATCTTCAGTTTCGTGCAGAGGGATGCAAAGACAGATTCAAGCTGGGTGGTCAGTTCTTGTTTGACTTCCTCCATTGAGGACTGCATGGTTGTATTTATGGTTGCATTGATGGATGAATCGATGGAGGCTAGAGTAGCATTGAGTTGCTTCACTTCTTTTTGGGTTTCGAGGAAACTAGATTGCAAGGTGTTGAAGCGAGTTTCCAGATCTTGGCTACAGGTATGGGCCATGAGGATGGGTGAACTGAAAAGGGGCAGGCGGGGTAAATATTTTTTCTGAAAAATGATATGGATGAATGTGATAAGGGCAGTGAGATGAATCCAATGGAATAGGTCTCAAATAATGGTGAAAAAATTTCCAGACCTTTTTTTTTACACCTGCGGAGTTATACTCCGATCTGAAGAATACTGCAGTGATGAAATCCCCAAATGCTTAACCAGAAAGAAATGTGTATTTACTTGGCAACTCGAACACAGTTGCGTAGCAATAGATCTGGTCTATTTTAATTTGTTTATGTTTCTGTCCCCCAAGGGTTAGGTATTCAAGGGTTCTACCGACAAGGGTTTGCCCTATGCTATAGCTCTCTAATATACGTGCGGGGTCCAACAATAGTACTCGACCCAATATCTCAGGGCACTAACTAAGGAGGATAGACTGTACCCTTAGCCATACTATCTGACTACCCAGGTACTAGAGAGTGTCTTCCCGAGTGTTGTTCTCGGTGACACTATAGTAGTTCAGTGGCTGATAGGTTTATCTAAAGAGGGCTTCAAGAAATCTAGGCCGATCCGTACACAGGTGTTGTCTGATGCGCTACCACTCGAAGGGGTACCAACAGGGGTTACAAGGGTGGCCAACAGATGTGCGCTTAAGAACCACTTGTATTTCCTGCGTGTATGAATTCCTCAACTGCGGGTTTATGCGCGTAATGATAGATCTCTATGGATTAAAGATGCTGGAATACGTCTCTACCCTGGAAAAAAATTTCCAACAATTTCTGCCAAGGAAAGTGATTTGATACCACTTGCAAGATACCAGATATAATAAATATGCAGAACATAAATAAAATGCTAGAAATGGTAGAATAGTAGTAATATGTCCAGCATAATCTCCACAATAACACAGAAATGATATAAGAACAACAACATAAATAACACTTTGATTCAGAAAGCAATGTTCATAGGCCTCTTCGAGGGGGCAACCTCCAATCGAGCAACACTTTGTTACAATAATCTCCCAGCTAGGGTTTTCATACCCTCGACCCTTATTTATACTAAATATGTCTATCAAGAGAAGCATCTAGAGGAAGATCCTTCTAGAAGTGGAAGCTTCTATTAGGTCTTCTTACATCTGCCTTATTCTATTTTATTGAAAGGCCTTATTAATATTGACCTTTATTACATCCGAATATATTGATCTACCTATGTGCGGGTTAGGACCCTAACATGGCCCAAGTAATGTATTTGCTTCTGGAAAAAGTCACACTTGCTAAATTTGGCATAGAGTTGATGTTCTCTTAGCACTTGAAGCACAAGTCTAAGATGTTCCTCATGTTCCTCTCTATTCTTGGAGTAAATTAATATATCGTCAATAAAAACCAGTACAAATTTGTCTAGGAATTTGCTGAGCACATTGTTCATCAAGCACATAAAAGTGGCAGGGGCATTGGTTAATCCAAATGGTACTACCACAAACTCATAGTGACCATATCTCATCCTGAAGGTAGTTTTGTGGATGTCTTCACCCTTGATTCGGACTTGATGGTATCTATATCTCAAGTCAATCTTTGAGAAGATGGAAGCACCTCCCAATTGATCGAAAAATGTCATTTATCCTGGGTAAGGGGTACTTGTTCTTTATGGTTACCTTATTGAGTTTTCTATAATCTATGCATAGTCGGAAGGTATCGTCTTTCTTTTTCACAAATAGGATTGGTGCTCCCCATGGAGACACGCTGGGCCGGATATAGCCTTTGTCAATCATTTCTTTTAGTTGTAATTTAAGCTCAACTAGCTCGGGTGTGCTCATCCTGTAGGGTGTCCTAGACATTGGCACCACTCTTGGTGCAAGTTCTATTGAGAAGTCAATGTCCCTTCGCAGAGGTAGACTTGGTACCTCTTTCGGAAATACATCTCTATATTCTCTTAGTGTGGAGTGGTCTTCGAGGCTTGTTTTGTCATCTTCAACTGATTCCAACACCTGTATCGCATATAGTGGACATCCCTTTCAACAATACTTTCTCATTTGAAGGGCTGATATTCATCTCACCAAGACAGGTTTTTGGATCCCTTGAAGGGTTATCCTTCTTCCTTCTTCACTTACACATTCTAAGGTTTTATGGTAACAGTCCAGTTTGGATTTATATGTGGCTAGCTAGTCCATACCAATCAACAGGTCATATGATCCTAGGGGTAGTATGTTAAGGGTTGCTTGGGTGGGGAATTCACCCATAGTGAATTGGCAAGCTAGTATGACCTCCACTACCTTTCTTTTGGTGCTAGTAGCCAACTATACCAACCATGGCTTGGCATGTTTATGTGGCTATAATTTACATTTATCAATAGCCTTAGGAGCTATATAACTCAAATTTGAACTAGGGTCAATTAGAATAGACACTAGATGGTTGGTGATCATACCTTCCATCTCCACCACTGAATCTTGGTGGTCAGCTTGTTTATTATCCAAGGCTGCATAAAATTGCATCACACTCTTAGCCATGTCATTGACGGTGGTAGCTTCTTGAACATTGTAAATTCTCTGACTGTTCTATTGTCGGTGCGGGAAATCCCTCAGTAGATGTTTTTATCCACAACCCCAACATTTCAAGGGTTCTCTCTTTGGGTTATCAATCTTTCCTAGGGTAGATCCAGAAGGTTTATTTCCTCTCCGGGAGGGGAAATTCTGCTGATGTACACTTCAGGTTGGGAAGCTCATCCTTGAGTCATTTTTTATAGTTTTTAAATCTTGGGGATTTAAACCCCTTTTTCTGGAATCCCAAACTATTCTTTTGCTTCCAGCCTTCGTGAGGTTTTGTCCGATGCCCAAGTTGTTCATAACAATATCTTGCCTTTCAGATAATGTCTTCTAGGGTCTTTGGCTCGTCAAACTTGATCCCGTTCTGATAGTCCTTAGCTAGTCCACTGATGAATCATTGCACCTTTTCCCTTTCTTCTTTTATATAGGGTACGTACCTCAACAACTCGAGGAATCTACTGACATATTCCTCTATGGTGATTTTCCCCAGCTTGAGTTCATAGAATTATTTAGTCTTTTCATCGAAATACTTTTCTAACAGATACTTCTTCCTAAATTATTTCTCAAACCATTCCCAAGATAGGTCCTCTTCGTGAATCCCTTTTACATTCTTAAGGTCTTCCCACCAAATGGAAGCCTTTCCATTCGAGTTGAAAGTGGATACTCGGGCCTTCAAGTTTTCTGAGAAGTCATGGACTCTGAAATACTTCTTTAGTCCAAGAAGTCAGGCCTCCACTTCCTGCCCCTTCTTTATTTCACCGTCGAAAGAGGGTGGTTTGGCCTTCTTGAATTCTTCGAGATTATGACTTTTGGAATGCTTTCGCTTCTTCTGTTTTCTTCGGCAATAAGAATTAGTTATGCTACTAGAAGATCCCTCCGAGTCGCCATCCTTTCCAGAGGAATCATCCGATGCTTGTCCCTTATCTCTGGGGTGGACCTTTCTCGAGATGCTCTTCCTAGTGTGGCCACTTAAAAGACCACGTTTTTGTATCTCAGGTGGACTTTGACTTTTCTTTATCTGTCGTCGGTCCGCATGACTGGTGTCAAGTCCATGCTGCAATTATCTTTGTATGTTGTATAAACTCTGCAGCAAGACTACATTAATTTCCATTTGCTTCTCTTGCTCTTTTATCAACCTCTCGTTGTCAGCCTTGTAGCTCTGTAGTTTGACCATGAGGCTCCTCACAGTCTCAGCTAGATCTGGAGGGGTCTCTACTGCCCTCCTTTTGTCAGAATCTTTGTCTCTATTGTGGGATCCACCCCCCACTTCATGGTGTGTCACCATTCTATGCATCTGTAGTTTCCCATGGTTGATCATCTACTTGTGTGCAGGAAAAACACTTGTTGTTAGTCAATATTTATATTCATTCATAACCAGCATATAATTCATATTTTTCAAATGCATACACACAATAGGAATTTTCATTCTTAACTTCAAATTTTGATAAAGGGGCTTAAGATAGAGGGTTAATCCTTTTAAGAGTACTTCAAAAGGAGTTTCTGTGCAACTCGTTCATGAGCCCAAGCAGGCCAAGTGTTGTAACAATTCTCTAATACCAATTTGTCACACACCCACTATGGCAGCTAAAAGTTTTTTTTTTTGTCTTTTCTTGGAGGGACAAAATCCTTGAATTTCTATGGGGCCTAGCGCAGACCATCCCTTCCCTTATCCTCCTCCAAGCGACCACAACCTAGCCTTAGTGCAAGTGCCTTTCGCAACTTGCGAGTTAGATAGTCAAGGATTGCGACTCCTCTTTCTCCAAACGCCGATACCCGAGATGCGATACGGGTATGACTCCCTCCTCACTAGCACCTGCTACATATAACCATAGGCTAGGCTAAAAACTAGAACTACTCGCAACTCACGACTTCACGAGTTGGAGTGTTGAGCCCTCGTGCTCCTCCTTTGCGAATCCCTGAGACGCGAAAAGTCAACGTTATGTGGACTCTTCCAAAGCGATGAGTACACGCCACTTGTCTCCTCTGTTGTACTCTACTTACGAGCTGTGTCGCTGCCGCCCGTCGCACGAGACCTCAACTCTTGGTGTCTTGCAACCTTAGTGATCAAGGTACAACTTCTTCATCCTTCAAAACCCCGAGACACGATAAGTCAACAATGGGTTGACTCTTTCCCAGGTGACATGTGTTCACCACTTGTCACCTGCTTCCACCTTTCTCTGGGCGCTTGTTGTTATGCCATCTGTCAACCATGCGGTCCCCACCTAATGGATGTGCCGGGTGTTCACACGAGCCCTCGATGCTCAAAACTTCGCGACTTCTGTAGTCGAAAAGAAATTATTTCAACCTTTGAACCCCCAATACACGATACCATGCGGAGGTTCTGATCCAACAGTTCTCCCATGGCTTGGATCCAATGACCATGATCACATTGCAATTTCGTGAATCGTGAGTTCATACAGTCCTAACCTTGACCACTCCAAGTCGTGAGTCAGTGAAATGCTACCCGATTGCCACGCATCCTGTGCCGATGGACGATTTTGAATACTTTGGGAATTTCAGGACGTTGTTGAGTCCACTCTCCTACCTATGCAAAGGTTAAGATCGATGGTCAAGAGAGCTCCAATAGATACTTGGATCTACGGTCCTGGATCCCATCGCTACTTATGAAGGATGAAAGGGTCGAGGTGTTAACACTTGCGCTCCTCCTCTAGATCCATCGGTCTTGACAGATCTGGGGTATTTCTGAAAGGATTCCGACCATTCATCTACCAAATGATGGGGTATTCTCTTTCGATAATTGGACTCGCTATCCTTTCTGAGCTTGAATCACGAAATTCAACCTCTCAGAGCTTCAAACTCCCACGACTCCGAGACCTTAGAGAGATACTTTTTCTTGCATAAGGTTTCCAGACCCAGATCGCATGAACCTTCAGACGGTTCTTGGGAAATTGTCCCTGATCTTAGTTGAGTCTCTGGGTAAAGGTTTGATATGGTTCCAAGGTTTATGGGGTAATTCCTGGGGAAGAGTACTCTCGAGGAGCCTTCCCAGAATATTACGAGAATCAAGCAAACAAGATGATTCTTGGTGGAGCAAACTCATTCCCCAGACTTAATCATTTGTATAGAAACAAACTATGGCATGTAAGTATACACATGCATCCATTATTTCGAGTCTAAAACACCAGGCAATCATTCCACACATAAATCATTATGGGCATATAAACATGAGCATGTATTCATGATATTCAATTCAAAATACAAGGCATAAAACACTTATCAGATCCACCAGGCATGATGCAACTACTGAGAGGGGTGATCGTTTCCACCCAACCATAGGCTCAGGGACTCCAAACGGATTTACCACTAGCCACCCCCAAGCTAGACCACAATGCTTTGAGATTCAGTCTCCTACTTCCATCTCATCGGAAGTCAAGGACGAAGGTTACTCTCCTTCTCTTGATACAGAAAAATAATCCAGGACAAAGGTTACTCTCCTTCTCCTATGTTTAGAACTCCCAGTGTTTCTAAAGTTTCACCAGTTCTCTTCCGTGATCCCTGTCGCACGCTCTCTCTCTCTACCTTTTACCACACTTCCTCTCTTGCCTTTTCTCTGCAAGATTGTGTGTGGTGCAAATTTCCCCATCCATGGTCAGGTATGAGAGATTTTACAGATGGGAATTTCACCCCCATCCCCTCATTAACTCTTGAGGAGCCTCCCCACCTACCAATCTGACAGGAAATCCATTCCAGGGTCAAAGAGTTGCTTTGGTCTTTGAGCAAGTAAAAACCAGTACGATACTGGCTCGGTGGAAGTTAACACAACCATTCCAAGTCCCTTCCACCACCTCTCATTATCCATCATGGTATATTTTATCACATTCCCCCTCCCAACAGTCATGCAACACATATTCATAACATAATTTACATTCATCGACCTTTTATACAAAGGTCCGTCAAATCAAACATTCACATCTTTGAGTTTGCCATAGTTCTTGGCCACTATAGTTATTTTTACAGAATGGGGGAAACAGGGTGTTACAAGGATGGAGGATTGATCCAGATGGACATCAATGGCTACCCACCTTTTCCAACTGGCTCAAAACAATTTTCTGACAATTTTGGCAAATTACTATTTTTAGCAGTTTTAACTTTCGGGGCCATTTTGAGGGCCTAAATGAAGGTTTTTCAGGATCAAGCTCCTCATTGATATTCGAAGGAATGATTGAGCCCCCAAAATTAACCTTCTTGATGATACCTTTCCAATGGGCTATCACACGCCTAAAATGAAGATCGTATACAAAATTTACGACCCCAGGAAGTTGATGTACCAACTTACCCAAACGGGGCCCACATGAATTTTGGCACTTCATCTCCTAGGGTTAGGTTTTTGGATGTCTATGGTTTTTTGAATTCTTTATTATTTTTAAAATTCCTTTGGAGCCTCATTGTAACCTTCTTCTTGCGAATGCGCGCTTCCGTCACATCTCTTCTCAGAGATAAGCTGCCACCATTCCAACAAGCTTGTTTTTGCTGCATTTTACAGTTTCAACTTATTTCGTTATTGAATAGAAAATTAATTTTACTGTATCTTTGTTATTTTGTGTTAAGCACCTGTTAATAATCTATATCCATTTCATTCTTCTCATAAAATCCAGATCACCCTAGCATGTCCTCCCCCTTAAAAATAGCCTTGTCCTCAAGGCTTGAGATGAGGAAATTGCTACAGAATGGTAGTTGGTTCCCAAGTGGCATATGCTGGAGATGTATATTTCCATTGGACTAAAAATTCCTTGATGGTTCACTGATACAAACGATGCTCACGCTGGTCCAAAACTACTTGTGGTTGTAGCCAATTAGAGCCTTCTTCATCCAACTCAGGAAGGTTGGTTTGAGTTTGGCAGTTAGTTTCAATCACCTTCTTTAAGAAGGAAAAATGAAAAACAAGATGAAGCTTAGAATGGTTGGGCAAAGCTAATTGATAGGCCACATGTCCACATGCTTGAGAACAGTATAAGGACCATAAAATTTTGGCGCCAGCTTCTGACAATGGTCATCCTTGCGGGAATTTTGATTGTAAGGTTGCAGTTGAAGAAACACCTGATCCCCTTCTTGAAATTGACGTTCATAGCAACCTTGATCTGCTTGTTTCTTCATGTGATTCTAGGGCATGACCAAATTCTCTTTGAGGGTATGGAGGATAGGCTCTCAAACTGTAAGTGTTTGGTCAACCGCCTAGACCTTCGAGACACCATGCAAATAGGAGAGAACTGAAGGTGGATTTTGTTCATATACCACTTCAAAAGGAGTCATGTGAGTAGTTGTATGGTAAGAAGTGTTGTACCACCATTCAACTAGTGGTAACCATTGAGCCCACTGATTTTTCCTTTTTGATGCAAAACACCTCAAATATGTTTCCAAACACTTGTTGACAAATTCAGTTTGACCATCAGTCTGGGGATGATAAGATGTGTTGAGATGAAATTGGGTGCCTTGTAGCTTGAACAGTTCTTGCCAAAAATTTCTGGTGAAAGTTGGGTCACGATCATAAACAATAGAATGCAGAATACCATGAAGCTTGAAGACTTGATACATGAAAACTTGAGCCACAATGGATGTTGTAAATGGGTCTTGAAGAGAACATAAATGAGCATACTTGGAAATATGATCAACTACCACCATAATGAATGATTTATTTCCTGATTTAGGTAAGCCTACAATAAAATCCATAGAGATATCCCGCCAAATAGCAGGTGGAATCAGAAGCGGTTGTAGTGTGCCAGGAGATTTGACTATTTCTCCCTTGTTGTGTTGACACACATCACATTCAACCACAAAATTACAAACATCCTGTTTCATACCATCCCAGAAAAAAAGAGCATTTGACCCAATAATAGGTTTTGGTAAACCCGGAGTACCTAGCGGTGGGTGTAGCATGAAGCTCAGAAAGTATCATGGATTTAAGTTTTAATTATTTACTTAAATACAAATGGCCTTTTTATTGAATCTCATCATTGAGCCAAGAGTACCCTGGGGAGACTAGAGAATTGGCCTGTAATTGTTGTATTAGATGTGAAATTTTGGGATCGTGTAGACATTCCTGGCGAACAGCTTGGAGCCAATCTGGTACAATGAAGGAGAGAGAAAAAAGGGACCCTTCATATTCATATTTTCTAGAAAGTGCATCAACAACCACATTGCCTTTTCATTTCTTGTAAATGATCTCATAATCATATCCAAAGAGCTTAGTCACCCATTTTTGTTTCTCTAGGGAGGAAAGGCGTTGTTCCAGAAAATACTTGAGGCTTTGATGATCTGTATTAATTTGGAAGCATTGCCCCAATATATAATGGCGGAAAATATCCATGACAACAAAATAGCCAACATTTCCTTTTCATAGATTGATTTTCCCAAATTTCTCTCTGACAATTGTTTTCTAGTAAAGGCAAAAGAGCGACCCTTTTTCATAAGGATGACGCCGATTCCTTTCCCGAAATCATTGTTGGCACAGGGGCAGACCCAAGTTTCAACGCTTAACATCGCACCAAAAAACCCTAACTACCGACCCTTTTGAAAACACCTGCGAAGAAGATGAAGTCTCACCCGAGGTAGAGGTAGGGATGGTTGCAGGACTCCAATGTTTGCAAACTTAGCTGGGACACAAATCTGTGATTACAATATTATAACAAAGAACTTAGTAGTCATCATTCATCAGTAATTAACCCTTATTTACATCGCATATCCAAACCCTAATTACAGAGCATCGCAGTATTCAACAAGATATAACACATTCAAGCACTAAGCACATCAACATAGATCTGATCTAGCATCTTATTCACATCGTTAGGCACTAAGCTATCATATTCATCTAATCATACATCATTGCACTAAGTATTAATCATATGAACCATAAAACAACCATAATGCACAAAGAAACCATAACACATGATATACGTGGTTCACCCCCAGCCTGGGGCTATTTCCACCAACTCTTCATCTTCTTTATTATCTTTTGTCAATCGTCTACATGCACAGAGCCACAAGGTCCTAATCCGCATAGAACAAGAGATCTGCACGCACCTCACCAAATCCTCCTTCCCCGAGCTAGGTTACAACACAAAGCCTTTACACAGACTCTTACAGTCACTTGCACTTAGCCTTGCAAGCCTCACACATTATGCACAAAATGTTTACAACTATCACTTGCACTTAGCACAACATCACAAAGATGCCTATATTGTCCTCGCCTAGACATCTATTTATACATTACAAAAAAGGCCTAAGCATGGGTAAACCCATGGGCCGACATCCCATACTCGTTACATAAGCCCAAAACCCAAAAATCCCTAAAAAGGGGCTGAGATCACGCGATCGTCACTTCGACTTGCGCTCCACCTTCGATAGCTTGTCAAAGTCCCAAAATAGGTCAAACCTTACCAAGGATATCCAAAACTTGGTCAAGGGCCAACATGCCCCTAACAATCACCTATGACTCATCCCGAGTCACTCTGCTATGGGTAGATTCTCCTCAAAATCCTCGAGCTGTTTTGACCTACTGCTTCGCCAAGGCCTCCTGCTTGGCGAAATATTGAATAACTTCCTCGTTCACAGGTCCCTCTTAGTGTTGTTCTACTAAAGTGACTACTTGTTCCATCTCTTCTCCTCGACCTTCAATCTCCTCAAATAGTTGGCAAGCTTTGTCCTGGATTGGTTGGAGCCTCTGAGTCACTTCCATGACGTTTCTCTGTATGCTGTGGACCTGTTGTTGAGCAGTGCATTGTTCCTGGGATCTTTTCATTATTTCAACTACTGATAGGAGCTTCAACTATGTCTGGACTTTCACTGCTTGTTGATTTTCCTCTTGGAGCTGTGACTCCAGTGTCTTTAGTTCATGGTCCTCAGTAATTTGCTCATAAGTTTGCGCACTTCTACTGCTAAGATATTTACATTCCAAAGATAATTCTCTGATCCTCTCAACTGTGCTCCGGGCAGTGGATTCTCTTTGGTCTCACACATCCTGCAGAGTACTTGGTACTTTTTGTAGCTCTAGATCTGTTATTCTCTATTGAAGTTGCTGGATGGATTCATAAAGATGCGCTACTTGATTCTCCACTAGGTCTTCCTCTTTTTTCTCTAAGCCTGTCACAGAGTGAAGTGCTCTGTTGACTGCTTCTTTTAATCCAACCTGCCCTACAAGCCTCTGTTCTTTATCATGCTAGATCTGTGCTTTCTCCTCTTCAAACTTTGCTTGGTCATCCTTCTCCTACTACGCAACTTGGTGTTTCTCTATCACTTTCTCTTGGTCTTGCTTTAGGGCCATTGTGGCCTATTTTGTTTCTTCCTGTGCGCGACGAAGGTGAGCTTCAATCGCATCGACTAGTCTACAGAGTTGGGTAGGCTCATCTTCCAACTCTGTTTCTTCTGATGGCAGAGGTGTAGTGGACACTATGCGGCTGGAGTGAAGGGCTTGTTATACACTTCGCAGTTCTGCTTCAATTTTTTTGTACATGGTCTCTTGATTAGCTTCATTTCTCTGCAAAAGATCTTCTGAGGCATCAGAGATAGCTGTGATGATGAAGTCGAAGTCATCGGGTGTGAGCATAGTCTGTAGCTTGGTATTACTAGCTTTTGACTTCTTCCGTGATGTGGGTTTCGTGGGAGAAACCTTTCTTTTGTTAGATGGTTTTGTGTCATTAGGGGGATTATGTGGCGGTGTTACTTCGCCTTGTTTCTACTGATCTTCTTTTCCATTATTCTCTTCTTTATCTACTTCTTCATGACCTCCTCCTCTAGGTGACTCTGAAGTAGTTTCTTCTGATGCACTGCTTAGCTGTTGGACCTCTTTTGTCTTCTTCCTTCTGCTAGTTCTAGGTGTTAGCACAAGAATTTGCAGCTAGAAGAGGCCAGCCTCTCCTAAAGGCAGCTCAAAAAACCTTTATAGATATAACAAAGAAGCTACACTTCTCCTCATCGCCTTTATCAGCCAACATCAGGGTCAGAAATTCTTTCACAAGATCATCATATCTTAAAGAGGCTGTTGAAGAAAAACCCCTACCAAAAGTCTCTATCCTACAGAAGAAGAAAGATAAGGGCCAAGGCGTTGGAAATCTTGTGTCCCTTTTGCAAAGATAAACAATTGATAAAACACTAAATCTACCACCTATATAGGCTTCTAAGTGGTTGATTCTCAGATTTTTGGGCTTTTTTGTGAAGTGTTAACTCCCTCAGCAGTAAAATGAAGACATTTCGTAGCGCTTTGGTGCTACAGAATAGTCTATTTTGGTATTCCACTGGTATGCTACCTACAGTGCTGCTAAGTCACCTAAAGATAGTGGGTTTGATACTATGAAAAGTCACTACTTTCTCTGTACATGTTCAAGGTGGAGGTGTTGCGTTTTTGACAGCGCTACCTAAAATTTGCACACAGACGCACAATGGCGCTACCAAAATTTACTACCTAATATCTGGCAGAGATGGAATTTGCACACAGACGCATCATGGACACTACCTAAATTCGCTACCTAAATTTTGGTAGAAAATGAATTGTGTAGAAAGACTCCACAATCAAAGACTCCACTGGGGACGATTTTGTTGACAGAAAGATGACCAGGTATCAGTTCATTAGTTTTCTACATGAACGTTTGCTATTCTTTATCAGCTCTTTCATGCTTTTCCCTTCACATGTCAAGAGGGTTATTTTCTGTTTTGTTTATTCCTATGATCATCAACCTACCTTCATATATCCAACATTAGAAGAGGAAATCTTGCATCCTTATGTTGTTGATGTTGATCCTATATCATCATTACAGTTCATTCCTAAAGATGAGTTCTGCATTCCAATTCCTCCTAAATCGAAGCATTCTTGTAACCTTGAGGAAATTAAGATTGATTCTAAACCTACTCAGACTTCAACACCTTTGGGCATTAATGATCAACCTTGTCATCAACCTATTAACCTTCATGATCATCCCACTCCCTTTCAAATTAAAATCAGGATGAAGATGTTCAAGCCTTTAAGGTTGCCTTATCTCCTTCATCCTTACCCTCTTGACAGCTTTGAATATCTTCCCTGGTTTTCTGGAAAGAATCAAATTTCAGTTGAGAGGCACTTGGAATCCTTTGAGGATTTTATTGATCGGTTTGAGATTGTCCATGAAAATGTGATCATGAGATTGTTCTCTAAATCTTTGATTAGAGATACTGTTGTATGGTTTAAGGGTCCGAGAGTTGATTCTATTGGCTCTTGGGTCGACTTCTCTAATGATTTTTTGAAGTATTTGGGTGAGAAAAAATCATTAGATTCATACCTTGATGATTTTTGTTCTTTGAAGAGAGAGAAGGATGAAGCTTTGTCTGTTTTAACAGAAGATTTTATGGCATTTATTATGATATTCCTTTGGAGATCCGGCCTACAGAGACAACTGCCATGATATATTATGTTATGGGTCTTCATTCAGAACTTGCCCTTCTCCTATTAGAAATAAGTCTTCATCCTTAAGTATCTTGTTTTAATATGCCCAAGGAGTGGAGGAAAACATCCATGCTTCCAAGAGGATTCGAGAGCAGGTCGAATTTGAAAATCTGCATGCACATGAACAAGGGAACTATTAGTACATTTCAAATTTTCAGCAAGAAAACAGTGAGTGTGAATCAGATCTAGGACAACAACAAGGATGTAAGTATGTGTCAAATTATGAATCAGATTCCTTAATGATTGCAGTTGTTGCAATGAACAAGTATGCATGTCAAATTCAAGAGAAGTTTTCAAACAATGTTGAAGATGAAATAGTTGATGACTGCATTGACAATTATATGTTTCTTATTGATCAAAATCCATATGATGTAAACCATGTTTTGTCATCCTCTTGTGAGCACTATTCTAAAGAGGAAGTTGTAATGAATGATGATCAAGTGGCTGACTCACTAGCTGTTTATCCAAATCCTCTTGCTATGGATATTCAAGAGGTTTCCAATTTACCTCCTTATGACGAGTATTATGATGATTATGGCATTTTTATTCTAGAGAAACCATTTGTAGGGTCATCTCTGGGAGATGATTCTTTTCAGAAGTCTTATGAAGGTTTACGAACCACACATTTCATCCATGATGATAGACAACAAAAAGGTAGCAAGTTTGATGAAGGAAATGCTCTACCCCTATGCTTTTCTTCATTCCAATTTATGAAAGAGAGAGTTCACCATCTTATAAACTAGCAACCTTCTAAAGATGTTATTGATCTCATAGTTTGTTATGTGGAAGGTTTTAAAAATTCAAGTTTGCAACCATCAAGTAGTTGTGAATTTGAAAGTGAAGATGATGAAGATATAAATATTTTAAGTGATCATGGATATAAGAATAGTCAGGCAATTTTCTATTTGAACCATTCATTTCCTAAAACTTTATTTCAAGAACAAGTTGGTCAACAAACAATTTTCCTTTGTTCCTTTGAAAATCAAAATGACATTTCTTTTGAAGGACATCATGGGTCATTTTCAAACTCTTTCCATACCGATGGTAAGTATAAAGGATTGAAACAAAAAACAACATATGAAACTGAAGATAATTGTTTTATATGTGTTGATCAACAATAGGTTTTTCTTCATGAGATGCAAGATCCTTTTGCCACATGTTTGCAGTCAATGAGTGAGTTTAAGTTTTTAGATTTGGTCAGTGATGAAACTGATTTCAAACTCTTAGATGCATTGCCTTTAATTAGGTATTCCTTGTTTCCTTTGAAGAAACACATGCAAATAATCCAACCAGTGGACGAGATGCTTGCATGGCTCCATTGGATTTTTCATTTCACTTGATCAAACAGCTCAAGGAATAACTTAGGGTAGGTAGGTTGTGTGAAATAAGCTCAACACCCTGAGCATCTCTTCCAGCAGTTAATTTTTCAGTTTGCATTTGGTTTCAGTTGAAGGTCACAGGTCAGATCAGTTTGCATAGGTTAAAGGTTGGGAGCAACCAAATGGATAAGGCACTGAAACTACAAGAGATATTAGAGCCTCACAGGAAGGACTCTATCCCCCATGGAGCCTATATGTTATCACTCGAATTTGCAGCTAGAAGAGGCCTGCCTCTCCTAGAGGAATCTCAAAAAACCTTTATAGGAAGAACAAAGAAGCCACACTTCTCCTCATCTCCTTTAGAAGCCAACATCAAGGTCAGAAAGCCTTTCACAAGATCATCAACTCTTAAAGAGGCTGTTGAAGAACAATCCCTACCAAAAGTCTCTATCCTACAGAAGAAGAAAGATAAGGGCCAAGGCATTGGAAATCTTGTGTCCCATTTGCAAAGATAAACAATTGATGAAACACTAAATCTGCCACCTATACAGGCTTCTAAGTGCTTGATTCTCATAGTTTTGGGCTTTTTTGTGAAGTGTTAACTCCCTCAGCAGTAAAATGTAGACATTCCATAGCACTTTGGCACTAGAAAATAGTCTATTTTGGTATTCCGCTGGTATGCTACCTACAGTGCTGCCAATTCACCTAAAGATAGTGGGTTTGATACTATGCAAAGTCACTACTTTCTTTGCACACGTTCAAGTTGGAGGTGTTGTGTTTTTTACAACGCTAACTAAAATTTGCACACAGATGCATAGTGGCGCTACCAAAATTTTCTACCTAATATCTAGCAGAGATGGAATTTTCACATAGACGCATCATAGGCGCCACCTAAATTTGCTACCTAAATTTTGGTAGAAAACAAATTGTGCAGCGTTATTTTACCAGTTTTGAGTCATTAACTTGAAACTTGGATTATGATCAAATGGGAAGGAAGTTTTGAAAAATGGAGGAAAATTTTGTTCGTCACATACCAAATAACAAAAACCTCTCTCATTGTTTCAAAATGTTCTATGTTCAGAGAGTTATTTGACATATAAGTGGTGCTACAGAACATGTTGCTTAAACTTTGTTTTAAGACTACTGAACTGACAATTTGACCAGTTGACTTCTAGGAGGATTTCTGGGTGAAATAAGATGAATTTTAAAAATACAAAGGAGTTTATTGTCAATCATAGACCTAGGAACATTAACCTCTTTCATTTTTCACACAGGTGCCATGGATTGAGAGATTCGAAAGAATCTTTGAGCCCTACGTTTTCAGTTTTTGTGTTTTCCTGTTCGAGACATGTTTTTGTGACACCTGTTGCGGCCAACTGGAGATGAATTTAACAAAAATGAGAGAGGTTTTTATTCATAACACTTTTATATACAAAAAAATGTTCTCATATTTTACACAACTATTGTATTTTGAGAATTAAAAGTGAAATTTTGAAGCCTATTTTTCAGAATTTCGCCTCCTGAAAAGCAGGAAATCAGTTAAAACGTGTCATTCTTTGTTTGTAATTGTTTCTATTTTGGGAAAGGGATTGGAGTTCGAATTGGTGATATGGAAAGGACCTATGGTTATATATATTTCATGGTACAAGAGTAGAGTTGGGTTCAAATGGTTGAGCAAGGATCCCTTATACTGTAATATTTTGATGAAGTTACTGTGAACTGGCTATGTACTGGATTTAAGACATTTTGGTTAATAGAAATCAACTTCTCTTTCATCTTATTTTCTTCTAATGCTAAATTTTCATGATTTGAATGATTCACATGAATGGTTGTGGTGATATTATGATGGATGTTTGATCATTATATTATCATGATGTTTATTTAGCTTCCTTAGTTTCTGAACTCAAGAAGATCTTGTGTTAAGAATCTTTATTCCTTAGGCTTTGTGTAAACCTGATATTTACAGCAGCCCCTACATTCCTCTCATTTAAGTCTTCCCTCTATTCATACTCACTCTCAATTACTGATTGAATTTAGCCAAGACCTTGATTGTTGGTGCATGCTAGCCCTGTTTTATGAGTTGGAACATTATTATTTTGAGTCTTGTCTAGTTGACCTTTAAAAAAACTCATTTACATTTAAATTTTTTTTGATGTTACCAAGATCACCTGATTATAGTATAGGGTGAATTTTGGAGTGATAACACCAGGTGTATCACTCCCTTCACGAGTGACCACCGGGCTTTCGATTAGTTCAGGATCAGACAGTTCTGCGGGGTCAACAGGGATAAGGAGCTCTGGAGACCACTCCTTAGTTATTTCTTCTAGGTCCTCCTCTATGAGTTTGTAATAACTCTACAGTGCTTCTTTGTGTTCGTCTACATGTGCAGTGATTTAGATAAAATGTTTGTCTGTGTGGAACTTCACAAATGGCCTGAACCTGTGCAAGGTGTTTGGTGTTATACGAGGGACAACCTCAATAACCCTCTTTAACTAAAGGTAGTAGGTGTGGAACACCGCGCTTTACTGCCATTGTTTTCCCATATCGCTCGAATACCAGAGCGAAGTGAACTTCGCGACTAAGGGTTCAGATGGATCTAGTTTAGGGAAGGTTGCACCTTCCAACATCTCCCAAGGTACAAACACGATGAGGATGAACATCCAACTAAAATGGAACTCATAGCCTTGATACTGAGCTTCATGGTAGTATTGGTCTAACTGGTTCACTAAATACTTTGCTCAGTTCATTTGTATCCCCTCCACGCATTTCCCTGTGAGGTCAACAACAAACCCTGTGACTTGTGTCGGTCTGTTCTTCCGGACTAGATTACCAACAATCAATTGGAAATCAAGGTGCACTGTGCCATTCTAGATGGAGGCTACCTTGTAGCCTCGCTTCCCCTTCTCCACATCGCCATATCTATCTTTAATCTTCTGTGCCAGGGCACGGTCTGCAACCTTCCCTGGGTAAAGGTCTTGCAGGTCTGTTCCTTGCATGCTCAATCTGGTGATTCGATGGATCAATGTCGGGTCAACGGTGATGCGTCTGTATAGCCACAAATAACCGCCATAGAATCTTGATAGCATGAGCTTAACACATGCATTAACCTCCTGGTGCCTTCCAAAATGGGGTATTTTCATCACGTTCAGAATAATGGACTGCATGAGATCCATAGTCCATGGTTGGGGGATTATCCTTGACTTCTTCCCCTTCATCCTAGTCAAATACATGTGAGATGCGAGCATGATAAAGTTATTTCGGTCTCCCAAGTTGAAGTCGTTGATCTTCAATGTCAGAATCTTATCCTGTTGAGGCTTTCCTGTGTGTATCCCCTTCGGGGGGTACGCAGTAACCAAGGTGTAGTCGAAGTACCTAGGAACAATGTCACGATTCACCACACAGGCCAGAATAAGAATGTAGTCGGGCATGATGGATGGTATTAACTTAGCATTCACCAAGTCATCTCGAAGCTTGGTTCTTTTCTCAGCCACAGCTCGGGATGGTCCGGATCCGCGAGCAGTTGACGGGGAGGCTTGCGCTCATCTCGTCGATGAAGCTTGAATTCCAACGAAAATCACCTTCTCAGCCATAAGTTCGATTAGAACCTCTTCGATAGACTTTTCTATAGTGTTGAGTTCATCTGACATGCACGCTAGAGATTGGTTAGCTTAGGTCGATGAACAAATGATAAATGCAATAGAACAGGTAGCGAAGTCTCAGTAAGCACAACACAGTAACAATGAGTTCTCTTGGATACAATTCACGAAAGTGTTCTCGGTGCAACATGTTGGGGCTCAGAAATGTCCTATTCTCATCCACCTTTCCCTTCATCATTCTTCACATTTCATTGCCCCATTAACCTTTCATGATATCATTTCCATAAATATACTTGGGTTTCACCTTATTGTTCTCCACTTTATTCATTT
>ML789311.1:491565-504920 GCA_009831015.1 Picea engelmannii
TCATTGTTATGCTTTCATGATTGTCATTTAATTATTGTTATGTAATTCAAGATAGCTTTATTGTGTGAGCTCACATATGTTATTTGTCGTTAACTCTTCACATGTTGTATTGCTTTTCCTTTATGCAATTTCCTGCTTTCCTATATTAATGTTTCCTTCTTTCCTAGATTAGTTTCGTTTCAGCAATTTAGATTAGATTACTTCTACTTCAGTCCTACATATATAGTGCATGTGCTTCGTAATCCTACTAACCTCGGATTGACAAATTAAATGGTTGGGAAAATACTACAACGGAATTAAATGACAATATTTCTGCCTAACACAACAATCGACAGAATAAGTAGACAGTGATGTAATGGATCCCTCCAACGAACAAGAGGCCTTCATCAATGCAGTTCTATCCGTTACGACATGGTCCCAACGGTTCGATGGTGAGATTTCTGATCATAACTGTTGTTCTAACTGTTTGGGAACACCAATCTAACGATTATAATGCCTCCAACGGTCATATCTCTCCTCCATGGCGAAGTGCCAATCTGAGATGCTCTGATATTCCCACGAAGTTCAAATTCTGGAGGCCTTCCTTCTTCAAAGTCTTCTTTGGAGCTTCCTGTAGTTTCTCTAACTTTTCTTTCTTCTTGCTGAGCTTTCTAGCCTTCTTCCCTATGATATGCATCTCGATATTCCACTTTCCATTCTGATTCTTATCTCCTCTTGGCATAGTAACTTCACATTGGTGATGGTCCTTACTAGGGTTCAAGGGAAATACTTCTTCTCTATCTGGGGTAGGTGCTCTACTCTCTTGTATAGACAGGTGTTTCAAATCTTCTTGTGTTCTTTCAAATTCAACATCTAGATTTCTAGTCCTCAGTAGCTTCGACTAGTTTTCTTGTTCTTCCAATAAGTGTGCTATTCTCTTAGCCATGATGTCTCTTAGTTATTTCTTTTTCTGTTCTAGAGCTTCCTCTTCTTTTCTTCGGGTCTGATCTTTCTCAATCTAGGGTTTTCCTAGTAGCATAGCAAATGGGGCACTGTTCTCAATAAATTTAACAACCTCAAATTCTTCCTCTGTCAAAGTTCCATAAGCACTCATAGAGGTTTGGGTAAGTCTTCCACATAGGGTTATCAACTTTCCTCTAAATAATCCTATTCCTCCCAATGAAGGAATCATAGCATGATTTGCTAAAATTTCCCAAGTTCTTTATGTCATAATATTCACCTGTGTTTCCTCATCTAGGACACAGTCTATGTCGAAGTCTCCTATTCTTGTTTCTATGCAATTTTTCTCTTTGAAGATCTCTGATAAGGTGGTATCTCTGTGATCATTCAGGGTTTCTTTCATTTGTAGTAATACAATCTATGATTCTTTCTGGGGTTCTGGCATGGTTTTAGTTTCTTGGCCTTCCTTGGGGTTTTCTTGTCTCATATCCATTCTGTCAACCTTATCAATCATTCTAGGGCAATCCAGAACGTCATGGTCCATAGATTTACAACAAATACAACTAGGTCTTCTACCAGGGCATGCCTTAGCAAGATTCCCCGGTCTTTTGCAACTGTAACAAAGAGTTAATCCTCTCTTTCTCTTAGATGATCCCCAACCTTTCTTGTACTGCGCACTAGGATCATGGTGGCTAACCTGCAGAAAATTATTCCTAGGATCTTGCATCCATTTGTTAGTCCAAACATTCTTTGTATGCATAGGAATAACATATCTTTCATTATTTCTATCAGATCTACCCATATCAAACCTTGTTTCTTCTAGTTGTGCCCTAGTTTTCAAACTAGGACAAGATTTATCAAACATACCTAGGTCCATACTTTCAAAACAAAAATTTCCACTTATCTTACCTTTAACAAAGCACAAAGATTTTAGATCTTACCTCTTTAATGAAAAAATTTCACTTTAACTTTATCAGAGCACAAAGCTTTCAGATCTTACTCCTTTTCTTCAGATCAAACTTCTTTTCTTAGCACAAAGCTTCACAAGTCAGGTAGAGTACTGTGCACTAAAGAAACCGATCTACTCACAAAGATTTATTTCTTTTCCTCATTTCCCAACAATCATAGTTTCAGGTCCCATCAACAAAACCATTTTTTGTCACAGGGGCAGACCTAGGGTTCAATGATTAAAAACGCACCAATAAAGCCCTAACTACTAGTCCTTTCGGCAACACCTGTGAAGCAGATGAAGTCTCACCCGAGGTAGAGGTAGGGGTGGTTGCAGGACTCCAGTGTCTGCAACCTTAGCTGGGACACAGATCTGTGATTACAATATTCTAACAAATCACTTAGCAGTCAACATTCATCATTAATTAACCCTTATTCACATTGCAGATCCAAACCCTAATTACAGAGCAACACAATATTCAACAAGATCTAACACATTCAAGCACTAAGCACATCAACATATATCTGATCTAACATCTTATTCACATCATTAGGCACTAATATATCATATTCATCTAAGCATACATCATTTCACTAAGAATTAATCATATGAACCATAAAACAACCATAATGCACAAAGAAACCATAACACATGATATATGTGGTTCACCCCTAGCCTGGGGCTATGTCTACCAACTCTTCATCTTCTTTATTATATTTTGTCAATCATTTACATGCACAAGGTCCTACTCTGCATAGGACAGGAGATCTGTGCGCACCTCACCAGATCCTCCTTCCCTAGCTAGGTTACAACACAAAGCCTTTACACAGACTCTTACAGTCACTTGCACTTAGCCTTGCAAGCCTCACACAGTATGCACAAAGAATTTACAACTATCACTTGAACTTAGCACAACATCACAAATATGCCTATATTTTCCTCACCTAGACATCTATTTATACATTACAAAAGAGGCCTAAGAATGGGTAAACCCATGGGCTGACATCCCATACCCAAAATTTTAGCACTAAAAGTCACACTTTGACTGCTAAAGTGTAATCTCAGCGCCCATCAGAATGTAAAAGATAACTTTGGTTTTGAATAGGTGGATCAACAAGATGGATAAAGAAAGAGAGAGGGAAGCAAACTGCATATCAATAGGCTACACCAATGGGCAATGGAGTCACAAATATCCCACTCATCTAAGGAAAAAAAGATGCTTAAAAGAAAACAAGATTATATGTTTATAGGTGGAATAAATGAAGAAGGAAAGCATAAGATAGAATTTTTAGTAAATAAATATCCTCTCAATTTAATGAATCAACAAATACTTGAATATAAACAATGACTGATGGGCAAAATACAACAGATCCTCTGCTGCTTAGGGATCCATAAATCATTGACAACCTTTGATCCTCAAGTCTGCAATATATTTAAATAAGAAGAAATATAGATAGAAGAGTTACAATCTGAAATCACATCTCTCGTGATTCTCCAATAGAAATAATGATTACAATCAAAAAATGCCCATAGGCTTACAAATGAACACAAACAGGAAAACTGCCTACTACATCTCTCTCTAGCCTCTCTTGGCTCATCAATCTCCTCTCCAATAGATCTCTCCTTCCTTAAATAGAAAATAGCATCCAAATAAACTTAGGATGTTTAATCCCATCTCCTCCATTGGATTCTAGGCCTAGGATATAGGTGGCAACAATCAAGGAGACAAAAACCCAACAAACTGATGATTTTTCAGGAATTTGTTGGAAGTCATTAATAAATTGTTTCCACCTCATGCATGAGGCCTTTGCTGAAGATAAATATTAGGTGTAGGTGTCCCTTGATATCTAACTGATCCTTGAGAATCCATTTGAACTCTTCTTGACATGTGGCAACCTCCCAACAAGGCAAATATCAAAACTGTGACTGCTACAAAAAAATAATATGCAGCGCCACTGTGCAGAGTACGCAACGCCTACTTCTAGATCCAATATCTCTCAAGACAAAACATAGTTTGAAAAAATGAGAGAGGTTTTTGTTATTTGGAATGTTATCAACAAAAACCTCCTCCATTTTTCAAAAATACATTCTCAATTGTTCACAATCAAAATTTTAAGTTAATGACTCAAAATTGGTAAAATAACTTTGCACATTTCGTTTTCTGCCAGAATATTATGCAGCGCCTGTAGGTAGCACCACTATGATGCGTCTATGTGTCGATTTAGGTAGAATTGTAAAAAATTTAGCGCCTTCAATATTGAACATGTGCAGAGTAATTAATGGCCTTTCATGATATCAAACCCCCTTAGATGCATTGGTAGTGCAAAGAGGTAGTGTAGTTTACCACTGAGGGAGTTGGTATTTAGAAAAACTTAAAACCCTGATAATTAAATTCTTAGAAGCCCTTCACCAACTATTTTTTCATCTTGACACTTAACCTCACACTCTTTCTGGTAGAAAGAGGATCTTCAATCGACACAACAAACTTCTTGTTCTTATCATTAATAGGATTTTTTAGTGTAGTTGTACTATCTTTAAATGCTTGTTCTTGATACTTGGCACCTTAACCAATCTTGTGCTAACACGTTACATAAGCCCAAAACCCAAAAATATCTAAAAGGGGCCGAGATCCCGTGATCTCTACTTCAACTTGCGCTCCACCTTCGACAGCCCGTCGAAGTACCAAAATAGGTCAAACCTGACCAAGGATCTCCAAAACTTGGTGAAGGGCCAACAATCATCACATTCCAGGACAAAGGTATTTGTGAAATCAGTAAGGGTCAGGATTGGAGTGGTGCACATGGCCATCTTCAAGGTTTGAAAATCCTAAGCAATTGTTGTATTCCAAGTGAAAGAATTATTTTTAAGGAGATCAGTGAGAGGTGCCACAATCTTTCCATAATTATTAACAAACTTGTGATAATAACCTGTTAAACCCAGAAATCCACACAAGCTTTTGAGAGTCTTTGGGTGAGGCCAATCTTGCATAGATTCAATCTTTTTAGGATCCACCTTGACATTGACCTTGCCAACAAGATGACCCAAGTACTCGACTTTCGAGGTGCCCAAAGAACATTCAGATTGTTTGAGGAAAAGTTTGTGTTGAGAGAGTGGATGGAGAAATCGATCCAGATGAGCAAAATGGGTTGTCTAGGTTTTACTATAGATGGGGATATCATCAAAGAAAACTAAGACAAAATGATGGAGAAAAGGATGAAAGACATGATTCATGAGGCTTTGGAAAGTGGAGGGAGCATTACACAAGACAAAGGGCATGACCAAAAACTCATAATGGCCTTCATGAGTTCTAAATGCAGTATTAGGAATGTCTGCCTCATTCATATGGATCTGGTGGCAGCCAGAATGAAGAACAAGTTTAGTAAATAACCGGGCACCACTCAATTCATCCAAATGGTCATTAATGATAGGAATGATACATTTTTCTTTAATGGTGAGTTTTTTGAGGGTAGAAAAGTCAGAACACATGTGCCAAGAGCCTTCTTTCATAAGTACTATAACCATAGGAGAAGAATAGGGGCTCATACTAGGGTGGATAACACTTGCATTTAACAATTCTTGAACAATTTTCTAAATAAATTATTTTTGGGAAAAGGGGTGACGATAGGGACGGATATTGGGAGGAAGGATTCCTAGGACAAGGGGAATGGAATGATCATGAACACCATGGGAAGGAGGGACTCCCTGGGGAGTGGAAAAAAGCACTTGATGTTTAAAGAGGATGGATTGGAGGTCCTGCGGCACAAAGGGTGTCTTATTGGCTTGTATGGCATGGAGTTGGGAAATAATGCTAGAATGACCTTTTTCTGAGCATCGTTTCCATGCAATGGGAAGTGATGATATCCTAGGAATTGGCGGTGATGCCTTGGAATTTATATTGTTGTCCCTCCTGGTTGAATTGCATGGTTAATTCCTTAAAATCCACGAGAATGGGACCCAAAGTCCTTATCCATTCTGCACCTAACACAATGTCACAACCGACGATGTTGATAGCAAACATATGAGATTTCAGGTGGTACTCACCAATTTGGAGACACACATTTTCACAATGCCCTCCACATTTCATGGACCCGCCATTGGCAATCATGATTTGAAAATTATTGACGACATAGATATAGCAATTAGTTTCTTGGGCAATGCGGGGATGAATAAAATTATGGGTATTTCAACTATCAACAAGAAGAATGACCTTCCTATGCTTAATGTAACAAATTAGCTTGAGGGTTTGGGGAGCAAAGAAGCCAGTGAGAGAATTTAGGGAAATGACCGGTTCTACTTCGGGAGGGTCTGAGGGAGGGGTCATGTAAGTGAGTTTAGGTGACACAGACACAAGGGGAGCCTCAACATCCTCTTTCGAAACATCCTCTGAGATGGCCATAAATGATTTTTTCCCTTACACTTGTGTTGAGGAAAATATTTGTCATCACAATTATAACAAAGGCCTTTGAATTGGCGTTCAACCATTTTGGCCCTGGTCAATTTTTGGATCTTTAGTGGAGTAGAAGGAGGAGTGGGAGTGACTGGTTTAGTGCAAGGAATAAAGGAGGGTTTTCAGTTTTGAGAAGAGACAATCTGTTGTGCTTCCTTAGATATTTTATTAGCATCCACTTAAATCTGAGGCCGAGCCATGAGGACATGGGCACGAATCTCATCCTTGAGGCCACTGATAAAACATTCTCGGAAAAAAGCATCAGACATTCCCTCTATATGAAAATCCAATCGCTCAAAAGTGGCTATAAAGTCTTCCAATGTGCCAAATTGTTTCAAGTTTTTTCAAATGGCCTAAATGGTTGGTGTGAGTGTCAAAGAATTCATAAATATTTTCCACAAAGTGTTTCCAAGACACATACTCTTGGCGGACATTTTTTCTCCATTCCCACCATTGTCAACATTCTTGATATAGATGGAGAATACCATAACAGAGTTTGGCAAACTCATCTGTAATGCCATACAAAGAGAAATAATGTTCCATTTGAGTTACCCAACCATTGGGATCTGATCCATCAAATTTGGTCACATCCACACACAGAAGGCATAGGTCACATTGAAAGTGATGGGAATGAAAATTCTGGGAATGAGAGGAAGTTTCACCTTCGGTTTGCAAAGGTGGGTCAGATAAGGGAAGATTTGTCGGGTTATGCAGATCATCATAGTGACAGATTCAATATGGGTAGAAATGTCTTGTTTGAGGTCCTCGATTGTGGCGGTGATGGAGGAATGGATGTTTTTATTGATGGTGGCAATATTGGCACTGAGTTGTCTCACTTTTTGTTGGGTTTCTGTGAAATTAGAGTGCAAGGTATTGAAGCGAGCTTCCAAGTCTTGGCTACAGGTGTGGGCCATGATGAAGAGGGGAAACGAAAAGGGGTGGGTGGGACCACACAAAAAATGGGTTATGGGTGAAGTGTATCACAATGATCAGGGCGATGAGTTGAATCCAATGGGGTAAAATCAAAATAAGAAAAAAAAATGTTGAAAAATGATAGGTATGACTGCAATAAGGGAGAAGAGAGAAATCTAATGGAATAGGTCTCAAATAATGGTGCCAAAATGATCCATTATTATTATTTTTTTTACTCCTGTAGAGTTATACTTCAATCTGAAGAATATTGTAGTGATGAAATTCCCAAATGCTTAACGGGAAGAAATGTGTAGTAATTTCGCAACCCTAATGCATGAGACATAGTTACATGGCAATATATCGTGTCTGTTCTATTTTTGTTTCTATCCCAAAGGTTACGGTATTCAAGGGTTCTACAAACAAGGGTTTTCCTTGTGCTATAGCTCTCTCATATACGTGTGGGGTCCAACTGTAGTACTCAGCCCAATATCTCAGGGCACCAACTAAGGAGGCTAGACTGTGCCCTGAGTTGTACTACCTGACTACCCAGGTACTAGATATTATCTTCCTGAGTGTTGTTCTCGATGGCACTATAGAAGCCAGGCAACCGATCGGTTTATCTATGGAGGGATTCAGGAGATGTTGGTCAATCCATATACATGTGTTGTCTGATGCACTACCACTCAAAGGGGTACCAACAAGGGTTACAAGGGTGGCCAATAGATGTGCGCTTAAGTACCAATTTTATTTCCTGCGTGTATGAATCCCTGACCGTGGGTTTATGCGCTTAACGACAGATCTCTATAGCTTAAATATGTTAGAATACGTCTCTATCCTGAAAAATGATTAAACCCACAATTTTCTGTCGAGGAAGGTGCTCTGATACCACTTGTAATATTCCAGATATAAAATAGTACGAAGAACATAAATAATTAGCTAGAAATGGTAGATAAACAACAATATAACTAGAAAAACACCATAATAATACAAAAATGATAGCAGAATAACAACAGAAGAGCACTTTGATTACTGAGAGCAATGTTCACTTGCCTCTTCGAAGGGGAAACCTGCAACATAGCACAACTCTATTACAATAATATCCAAGACAAAACTTCTCATACCCTCGACTCCTATTTATACTAAAATGTCAATCAAAAGAACAATCTAGAGGAATATCCTTCTAGAAGTAGAAGCTTATATTAGGTCTTCTTACATTGGACTTATTCTTCCTTATTGCTAGGCCTTATTAATATTGACCTTTATTACATGGAAATATATTATTCTACCTACGTGAGGGGTTAGGTCCCTAACACATTTGGAAAGAGTGAAAGTCTACCTCCTTATGGATGGATGGTTATTTCAAGTGACATGGTTTTCCTTGAATAATGGTGATGAGTTAACATGCATTTGAGGATAAGAGCTAGTGAGGGTTGTCCTTAGTGTAAATTGACAACTAAGTTATGATAGGTTTTGCTACCTTTGAAAAAAAGAAAAAAAGAAAAAAAGAAATCACATATAATAATCCTTAGAAGTGTTTCTCATTACTTGCAAATAATTCAAATGAGGAGTATTTGTAAACCTTGACTACAATTGTGAATTCCAAATATGCTTGACTTATTGGCTCCAAATTCAACATTAACACACATTGTTATTTAACTCATTAACATATAACTAATAAATTTGTAATAGAACATATACTTAGTTGTATTCATACACAATATAAATCCCTAAATAATAGTTCTTATAATGAATTGGGGTGCTATATTCCAACACCTCCTCTTAATGCTACAGTACTACACTGGTTCACAACATAAACATGAAATTGCATCTTCTTATTAATAAGTTTTTATGCTTTACCATTTTGAAATATTGCAGGCACCAAACTCCATTAAGTTATCTCGTTCCCCTTGTAATGATATAATTTCCAAGTTCCTTTACCAAATTCGTGAGTTCCTAAATCTCATATTCCCAAACTCTTGAATTTAAGATCTCTCAAATTATTGGATAGCAATCCATATTCAATTATATCTTATATTCCCCTTCCAGCCTCGAAGATTCATCTTCTTTAGAATACAAATATCATTAAACTTATATTTATCTCTTATCAACTTCATTGTTCTTGATTCACACTTATGGGATTAAGATAAAACTATTTATTACTTATCCTATGTACTTTTTCTATGTTAGGGATACACAAATTTGGAAAGATTCCTTTGTCTTGCACCAAATTGGCACAATGGTTTGGCATCTTTTTTAGCAATATACACACAATCACAAACTTTCTTCCTTATACTAACACTACAACAACTAGACTAGTAGTTTATCCACCAAAGTCTAGTCGGGCACCACTCTACAACACTTTCTACACACATAATTTATTAACTCTAATCCACTGCAACAATAAAAAAAATTATTTCAGCACACCACCTACACACAATAATAAGTCCTACAACATTAAACTACCTTATCCTCTACTATATTAAATATTTTCTAATAACTCACATATGCTCCCTTCTTCCAAGTCACTCTCATGGGGAAGCCACACTTAGTTCAAATTTAATACCATGTTCAAATAATTGGATGCAACATTATCCAAAATGGATCCATAATGGCCAAAAATTCAAATTATCGAATTCAGATGAAACTAGTGCCATTTCATAGTGCTCGTCGTGCCTATTCTGGCAGTATATTCTTTTTCAAAAATAGACTCTGTATGGCGAAGTTATCGGGATATGAAGTTTTTCCCAAACAAGCAAAAAGTCAAAGGTCAAAGGTCGTACAAATGATGTGGTAGATGACATCAGAAGTACATCACGCATCAACAAGACATGTGGCAGTACCAGGACGTGCCACATGGAAGCTGGATTTGGCATTTTTGGGTGCTGACATGGAAAGTGAATTGTAACATCCATGACCACCCATGTCGAGGCATGCTACTCCATAAAACTCTTTCGTTCTCACTGCAGAACATACTGTAAAATACCCAACATCCAACTGAACTATGCCACATAAATTTTTTGAACTGCATGCAATTAAAATATATACACACAAAACTCTTGCGAATATATATATATATATATATATATATATATATATAACGTAAGCATACAAATACATCTGCAAATGCACAGATTCACTCTGAAATAACAATAAACGTATACATGCAACATATACAGGAAATACCCATAAATATATAGACAGTTATATCCACACATAGGATAAACCCATAAAAATAAACACGTAAATAATAATGCAACATATAAATTTATCATACAATTGACACTTATCTTGGTAAGAATGTCACCAACTATGTGTAGACCTTCCACAAACCTCCCAGCCTTAGACCATAGTGCTCATCACTCTCAGCAGTAGGTCATCTCCGAGCTAGGACTAAACTCCACCTGGGTAAAGGGATTCCCAACCAGGCTAATGGATCATGGACAATAGGAAAAACTCCATCATAGCTGCCTACTCAAAATGAAAGCCTACAGTCCCTCATTCCCCACATGCCTGTCCCACCCCGGGAAGTGTGCCCATTCTCTGTTCAATAGTCCTTTGGCTACCCCACTTCCTTTTCGAGCTTCAACAACAGGCCGGACATGAAGTCTTAGAGCCCTGTAGCTGTAGTTTAGCACCTTCAGGAAATCAATTCCCAACAATTCTCTCACCTAGAGAGGAATTTCTCATGGGCCTGACAACCCACCTATTCAATATCCCATGGGCCTAACAACCCGCTTCTTCAATCCAACTCCCATCCTAACCAACTACATAAACCAGTATGGCTATGGATACAGGTTTGGATACAATGACAGGAAGGTACAGAAGATAGCTCGATGAGTGTGTGAATTCTCCTAGATGATTGACTGGATGACTGAATGATGGAAAGAATGATGGGTGAATTCTCAAAAATGAACTAAGTCCCCACAATATGTATGCATGTCCCCAACTTGACACTTGTCATGTTAGGAGCTACTTTGGACCACTTGTCCCTAACTTTGGAACTTAGGATAAAATAATTATCCATACTTTATACTTTAAGAAATATTAATATAATATTCCTTTTTGTCTTAAGCTCCCTAGCTTATCCATTTTCCTTAACTTTATCCCCCACCCTTTCCCTAACTAGTGGATTTTAGTCCCCCATACTCTTTTATTGTGGTCTGTCTGTGCGCAGGGATGTATTTTATATTAATGCTGAGACATATACAAAAGTAGGTGCACTGGCCTTTAACATCTAGGCTCTCCGGCCTAATAATCACAAAACTGTCTCACCAACCTATAAAAAAAAGCATATACACAAAGGCTCCCTGGCCTCAAAATCACGCATACTTAAGTTGTTGCGTGTGGTATCCTAGAATGTGTGCACTTCCTCATTTTACTATGAAGTACATGCACGCACTATACCATAAAAGGTGCATACAAAAATTATATCAAACATCTCACCAGCTTAAGTACATTTTCATTTACATTACAATTGGGTTCGGCCTAGGTATATTACAATCCCCTCCCCTTATTTATGCACTGTCCTCAGTGCATTATGTACTCATATACAAAACAATTTCAAAAATCCTCAAAACAATGTGGGTATTGTACCCACATTGTATCCTCCTTCTCCCAAGTAGCATCCTCAGGACCGTACCAGGTCCATTGGACCTTTACAAGCCCTATGGATCGATTCCATAGATGTTTGATTTTCCGATCCAGAATGCATATCAGATGCACTTGGAAAGCACCTTATTACTCCACTTGAATCACATTCCAATCAATAACATGATTAGCATCAGGTATATATTTCTTGAGCAATGATACATGGAATACATTATGAACAGACATAGATGCAGGAAATGCAATAATATAAGCCATTGGACCAATCCTCTCTAGGATTTTAAATGACACACAATAGCGAGCTTCCAACTTTGAACAATTTTCCAACTTCAAGGAACTTCTGTTGACTTTCACTTTCAAAAATACATGGTCTCCCACTTTAAATTCCCTGTGAGTTCTGCCCTTATCAGCATAGCTTTTCTTCCTGTCATGGGAAACCTTTAAATTTTGTTTTATTTTTATCATTTTCTCCTCCATTTCCCTGATAAAATCTGGCCCAACCACTTCTCTATCTGTTGGGTTATCCCAGCTTACTGGTGTGTTGCACTTTCTGCCATAAAGTGCCTCAAATGAGCTCATATTTAGAGATGTTTGGTACCCATTGTTATAAGAAAATTATACCAAGTGTAGGTATTCTTCCCATTTTGATGGTTTATCCATCACATACATCCTCAACCACTTGATTCACCCTCTCCGTTTGTCCATCTGATTTTGGATGACAAGCTATGCTAAAATTCAAATATGTTCCAAATCCATTAAATAATCCCTTCCAAAAATTTGAGGTAAATTTTGGATCTCTATCAGACATAATTGTCTTGGGTATGCCATGTAATCTAGCAATTTCTCTCATATAAACATCAACAATGTTGGTTTCCTTGTGAGTGAGCTTAACTAGAATAAAATGGGCAGCTTTAGTAAGCTTATCCACCACTACCATGATAGAATCATGATGCTTGTTTGTTCTGGGCAGTTTGGTGAAGAAATCCATAGTTACAACTTCCCATTTCACTCAAGAATGGGTAATTGCTATAACAAACCAACTGGGTATCTATGCTCAACTTTTACCTTTTGACATTCCAAACATTTGGCAATAAAATCTGCAACTTCTTTCTTCGTGCCTGGCCAATAATATTGGTCCTTGACAACTGCAATAGTTTTCTGATAACCTGGGTGCCCAACATAAGGTACATTATTCATTTCTCTCAATATCAGATATTTCAATTCTTGAGAATTTGGTACATAAATTCTTCCCCTGTACATGATAATTTCATCATTATCTAGCTTGTATTCTTCAATTTTCTGCTGTAAATTACCTTGCTGTAATTTTCCCACTAATTCCTTATATTGCAAATATGAATTTGCTGTTGGAAATACTAATACAACTGAGAGGGGGGGGTGAATCAGTTGTTTATAAGCTTAAACAATTTTATACCTTCTTAACAATTATTAATATTTCTTCATGTGTCATCAAGCAACATACAACATATGGACAGTAAGAGTAAA
>ML789311.1:551970-575482 GCA_009831015.1 Picea engelmannii
TCACAACTTAATGACTCACGTGACAATTCCAATGAGAAACTCCCTTTTCCCCTCAACCCCCACATTGCTTGGACACGAATCTCAAAGTTGTGGATCCAAGAAATCCAACTGTCAAAATGGAGTCTTCGTTCACTTATGTACACATGTACATTTAGTTTTCTTCAAAATTTGCAAAACATTGTGGGTATGCTTCCCACATGCCTTCCTCGTGCTCCCATGTAGTTTCTTCAATACCATAGCAAGTTCATTGAACCTTTACCAAGATGATGAATTTTTTCTTGATAAATTTTACTTTTCGGTCCAGTATGCGTATTGGTTCCACTCGAAAATCCCCTTCACGTTCCACCTGAATCACATTCCAATCAATCACATGATTAGGATGAAGTAAATAATTTTTTAATAAAGACACATGGAACACGTTATGAATTCTCATGGATGCAGGTTATGATAGCATGTATGAAACTGGCCCTATATATTCTAAGAACTAAAAAGGCCCAAAATATCTCGCTACCAACTTTGGGAAACTTCCTAATTTCAACGAACTTCTCTTGGTTTTAACTTTTAAAAACACATGCTCTCCCACTTTGAATTTTGTATGTGTTCTTCTTTTATCAACATAGCTATTATGTCGATCTTGTGCAAATTTCAAATTATTCCTGATCTTTACCATTTTTTCTTTCACTTCCATTAACAATTCTATCCTAATCATGACTATGTTTGTTGGGCTATCCCAACTTACCAGTGTTTTGCATTTTCTTCCATATAGTGCTTTGAATGGGATCATATTCAATGATTCTTGATACCCATTATTGTAAGTAAACTTAACTAAATGGATATAGTCCTCCCACCTATGAGGTTTGTCCATTACATACATTCTCAACATATCTTCAATTATCTGATTAATCCTTTGTCTATCCATCTAAAATTTGTGGATATGTTGTACTGAAATTAAAATTAGTCCCAAATCCTTTAAACAACCCATTCCAAAAATTGGAAGTGAAATTGGGATCTTGATCTGACACGATTATGTTGGGCACACCATGTAGCCTAACAATTTATCTCATATAAATGTCTACAATATTTGTCGCCTTATTAGTTACTTTTACATGAATGAAATGTGTAGCCTTTGTAAGCTTATCCACCATTACCATGATTGAATCATGTGTTAGAAAGTTGGCTTAGGTTGATGGATAGTTGGTTTGATTTGTTGGTTTTCATTGATTTCAACCCTTGGAGATTTATATTATAGATTGATGTCAACCCTTAGTGATTGATGTCAAACCTTGGAGAAGTCCAGTAGCACAAAGGCATGGGTAAGGGACCCAATTTTTATTTCGGTATAAAGGCATGAATATAAATGAATATATAGGTAAGATTATTCTATATGGATAGTACATGTCACTCCATTTTCGGTGATATGTGGAACGTCACATAAATCCCCACGGTTAGAGAGTTATGGCCATGCAAAGTTCAAGAACCCTCATGAGTTATCTAGAAGTCCCTAGAAGGTCAAAAAAGTCAATTATTCTAGAATCTCCTAGAAGAAGTGTACTTTTCAAATTGATGGTAACTAGTTTTATAGCCCAAAAATGCCCTATCTATGCATATATGGCATTGGCCTTTCTACTTACACAAATTTTCAAATTATCGTTGAGGATCTCTCTTTAAAAAGCCATATTTTGTAGCATGTACGCATTTTGTTGC
This sequence comes from Picea engelmannii, assembly GCA_009831015.1. Classification (NCBI taxonomy): domain Eukaryota; kingdom Viridiplantae; phylum Streptophyta; class Pinopsida; order Pinales; family Pinaceae; genus Picea; species Picea engelmannii. Next base: position 553,675 of record ML789311.1, read on the forward strand.
ACTGCTAACCACATACACACACTAGCTTCATACTAGACAATCCACATACATACACAGGTTGCATGCTAAAAATACCGCGTTTACCTCCAAAATTTGCAAAAAAAATAAAGTTGCAAGGAATTCAACGAATTTTATGGGCTATCAAGGGTTTCCCAACCAATTCACCCATTGTAGCTCATCCCCAAACTAGATAACCATAGTTTGGCCATATAAAATAAGGTCTTGGGGTCTCATTCCAACATCAAGAAAGAGAATAGAGAAACTCTGCCAAAATCCCTTCCCCTTCTAGATCAAGTTTTGTATCCCTTTCTAAGATTTGGCCTCAACATTGCCTCTTCATTCTTTTCTCCGTGTACAATCCCTTCTCTTTTCCCAAAGAGATCAACTGATTATGAGAGGTGACATGGGGATGATGCAATTGGAGCATCTTTAAGAGGATCCCGGGCCTAGTTCGCAAAGCTGTTTTCTGATCAAGAAGGTTGTAATCATTGTAATCTTCACATCTGAATAAAAGAATTCTTTTTATGTCCCAAATATTGTGTTTTTTTTATTTCATTTGATTTATGCATCTAGATTTATATCTGAACACTAACATTGATAAGTATAGATAGTATATCTTGTAGCTTTGTATTTCTCAGTTGCTTGCAGGTCAACTTTGGGAGGAGACCAACAAGCCAAGAAACTACAAAGGTGAAGGAAGTCTACATTAGATGATAGGACCTAAGGTACATCCACTTTTCCTTCTCTTGTCTTTTGAGTTCAGATAGTTTGGGATAGTTTAGAATTAGAAATGTCGTTTAAGTGAAGTCAGTTCTCTTCCTATATTCCAACCCAGTATAGTAATAAGGGAATTTTCTACGCTAGAAGAATTAATGACTCCACTGGGGATTCTCTCTAGGGTCTTCGTGGGAGATCTTGGTTAGATTTTATTTTCAATTTGTTTCTAAGTTTTCTGAGTATTTTGAATGTCTCGAGTCAGGTTGGGTCTCTGGTCACCTTTTAGGTGCCTACCATCTTCCCTTGCTCAGGTTTTTTGTCCAAATTATTTATTTTTTTGAAAATTTACAGAGGTGTATGCACCTTTTTCTCTATACAGCACGCATATATATGTGGTCTACATTATGTACAACCTACGTACATATGCAGGCTGGCCATGCACAACACGCGTCTTTGTTGTTTTGGATATTTTTTTAAACATATTTTCCTTTTCCTACATGAAACTTGTGGTTCCCAGGTCTTCCTAAGTTCCAGAAGCCTCCATTGTTTAGGGTTGTGATAGTTTGCAGGCTCAGATTGCTTATGAAATAAAATATATATATCCTGTTGTCTCTTTGTGTTTGAAAGCATTTTTTGCTTATTTTTATCTTGAATTTTAAGAAAAAAGAGTTGCATTTAAAAAAAAAAAATCCCCCTCATGGCCAAGTGGGGGGGCATGAATCATGTATTCTGCAGTTTCTTTTAGCATATTTTGTTAGTTCTTCTTTGATTGGAAGAAACAAAAAACCTTGTTTTTTAGGTCTATTTCTTTCTTTTCATTTTCTTTGTATTTTTATTTGAAAAAGAAAAATAATTAGCTTAGGGTTTTGTTTTCTTCTCATCTTGAAAGCATTTCAAAAGAAAAATATGAAAGAAAATCCTTTCATTTGATCTTTTGTTTCACTTGAAATTTGCATTGTGCATTTTGCATGGAAAGGAGAAAAGATTGCATTTTTAAATTTGAAGGATTGTTCATACTTTTTCTTTCTTGAAAGTCTTTTTATTTGAAGGATTAGTGTAAAGTTTTCTTTTCCAGTGTTCTTATAAGTTTTCTTTTTTTCAAGAGTCTAAAACAACATAAGTTGCACGTTCATATACTTGAGTAAATAAAGCCCATAAAATCAATGCTTAACTTAAAATCTATTAGAGTTTTTGTTTTTAGGGTTCACCAACTAGTCTAGGATTTTAGGGCCTTGAAATAGGTGTGAAGAGGAAACTCTTCAAGGCCATATAAAAAAACATTGGAATATGAGATAGGGAGTGTCTAAATTCCATCATCGTAAGAGTTAGCTGGGACCCCCCTATAACACAGGGGATTAACACAAGTTCACATAAGGAAAGGTAGAGGAGATAACCCCTCCAAAGTCATACCAAGCATAGTGGGGATTGTATATTGAGGGTATTTCTTGGGAGTCACAATGATCACATTTGACTATGGACCCTCATGGACCTTGAATCTGTTCAAGATACTCATTTTTATTCCATACCAATTTCCCTCGATACCCTTTAAGGGCTTTGTACTTTGTTATCCTACTCATTACAATCAACCTCACTATCGACTGTACCCACCTGGTGACTGATCGCGAGCTGGAAACCTAGTTGCCTATTTTTACGGACTTACACAAGTGACTACAGGGGTATACCGTGGTACCTAGGGTGGACGTCAGATCATGATTTGGAGAGTATACCTGGAGGGTGCTTCCTTGTTCGAGTTTCACTTGCACTAGAAGTTGCTCTAGCATTGATTGGTGTAACTGTCCTTCCCACTAGTTAGTTGTCTTCTTGATTTTCCTTTAAGAACTTTTAGTGGTGTGCTTTGTGATCCCTATTTTTTCATAGTGAGTGAGTGAGTCATTTCTTTGGGTCTTTGAACTAAGGTGGTAGACCACCCACTATGCCAGTCATGAGGAATTTTTTTTCTTCCACTTAGAAACATGGAGCCACCTCTTTGTAGGCATTGTTTTTTATACCACTGGTTCACCAGAGTTAGTGTGAGAGACTTTTACGGACTTGAATGATTCCACAAGGGAAGAACCCGTGCATAAGATATTCATGGAAAACTTTCTTGATGATACCAACCAAGGAACCCATTTGCAAGGGAATTCTTATGCTTTTCCTTTCTTCAGAAATGTTGGTGTCCCTTTGATGGCCATGTTGTACATTCCTAGGTTGAATCTGGGACTACCGATTTGATTGGGTACCATTCTAAATGTCTCAAATTATCTTGACACTTCTTAGTTAAGAACATTATGTCATGGGAATCATGTTGATGTTCCTTCGTCAACAAATACTTCTCCTCCTCCTTCTACCTTCTCTGGTGAAAGTATAGCTACTAGTAACCGAAAGTATAAATGAAATAGAAAGAGGAAGAATAAGAAGAAGAAATCACCAAGATGTGTGAGTCATGTTGGAGATAGCTCATAAACCTATGTAAGTCATGTTGAAGACCAACACCCAACCTCTGCAAGTCATGCTGGGGGAAAAAGTCAAGTCACTGCTAGTCATACTGGTGATAGGTCTATAGCCTCTACAAGTCATGTTATCAGCCAATCACCAACCACTGCAAGTCATTCTGGGGGCACGAGTCTCATCAATGCGATTCATATGAGTGATATATCACCAAAATCTACGAGTCATGTTGGAGATGTGCAACCAGGCACTTCAAGTCATGCTGGGGGCATTGATTCTATTGAGAAAGCTAGATGGATAGGACGTAAGCCTAAGTTTCCTTGTAATCTTTTCAAGGGAGATTACCTTACTCATTTATTCCATGGCCTTCTAGAGGCATGAAGATTGTGGTCCATGTCTGCAAGATATTTTGATTTTGAGTCTTCTGATCTTTGCTCATAGCCTATTCAGACAGTGGTTGAGGAAGTGGTCATGCCGATGCAATATTTGGCTGATCCCACTCTTCTCTTAGATATTTTCAAGCCTACCAAAGTGGTCATGCTAATGCAATATTCAGTTGATCCCACTCTTCTCTTGGAGAGTGTCGAGTCTACCAAAGTGGTCATGTCGATGCAATCTTTAGCTGATCCCACTATTCTCTTGGAGAGTGTTGAGTCTACCAAAGTGGTCATGCCAATGCAATCTTCAGTTGATCCCTGTTGGCCCTCGACCAAGTTTTGAGGAAACCTTGGTCAGATTTGGACCACTTTTGGACTTCGACACATTGTTTGAAGAAGGAGCGCCCAGGCAAAGTTGATATCGTGGATCTCACCCATTTTTGCAGGCAATGTGGTCCTGGTAAGGGGTTCTCTAGGGTTTATGGGATGTCGACCGATGGGGTTTACCCATGATTAGGCCTTATTGTAAGGGTTTGTAAAAGTATAAATAAAGAAGAATGTATGGTAGAAGGAGAGGTCTTTGTAGCTAAGTGAAAGTAGTTTGAGTTTCTTTGTGCAAAGGAATCCATGTATGATTAGGATTTGTGCTTGATAGAGAGTTGGCTCTTTGCCTTGACCTAGTTTTGGAAGGAGTATCTGGTACTCAATGCGCAGATCTCCTGTCTGGTGCGAAGCTCGACTTTGTGACCTAGTGCATAGGAGTGGATGAATGTAATATCTCGATAGATAATAAAGAAGTGAAGCGATTGGTGGAAGTAGCCCCACACTAGGGTGAACCACATATATCTTATGTCTTTTGTTTTCTTTTTGCTGTGTTATTTATGTTATGAATATGCTAAGTGATTTGATTATTATGTATGAAAGATAGATATGTTGTTGCTTAATTGATTTACCTGTGTTAAGGATGAATGAATGCTAGATCTACCTTATAATGCTAAGTGCTCAAGGTGCATAATATTTTTTTATTACCATGCTAGATCTATCATAGACTATGTTCTGCGACGTTTAGAAGGATAATAAACTAATGTATGTCACTTCCTAAGCGTTAAAAAAATACCCTGCGAAGTGTTATTATCACAGATTTGTGTCCCATATCGGTTATAGACATCTGCGTCCTGTAACCCCCCCTACTTCTACCTCAGGCGAGACCTCGCCTGCTCTGCAGGTGTTGCCAAAAAGGCCAGTAGTTGGGGTTTTTTTGGTGCACTTTTAAGAGTTGAACCCTGGGTTTACCCCTATGCCAACAAATGGTTCCCATTGCCGGGACCTGAAACTGTGATCACTGGGAACTGAAGTAAAGAAAAGAGAATCATTGTGCGTAGATATGTTGTTTAAGTGCACAATACTCTACTTGACTTGTGAATCTTTGTGCTAAGAAATCAATCTGATCTGATGTAAGGAGGTAAGATCTTAAAAGAGGTAAATCTTTGTGCTTTTACAAGAGAAATATAAGTGAAAATTTTTGTTTCGAAAGCATGAATTTAAGTATGTTTAATAGGTTTTGTCCTAGTCTGAAGGCTAGGGCATAGTTGAAAGAAAGAGTTTACTTGAGTAAATTTAATGAAAATGAAGAAATATATGTTATTCCTATGCATAGAAAGATTTTTTGGACTAATAAGTGGATGTAGGAACCTAGGAATTTTTTTACAGCTTGCAGATCCAACACTATGATCCTAGTGCGTAGTAGAGAAAAGGTTGAGGAACATTTAAAAGAAAACGAGGATTGACATTGTGCTATAATTGTAGAAGACCGAGACATCTTGATATGAAATTCCCTAACACAGGTCCTATTTTTCTTTGTTGCAAGACTGTTCACCATGAGGTTGAGGATTGTCTAAGGATGATTGCTAAAGTTGAAGGATGAACATGAAACAAGAAAACTATGAAGAAAGTCAAGAAACCAAGGGCATATTTGAAATTTATAAAGAGAAAGAACCAGATAAAGTTTAGGCTATGTTATCACAGTTGAAAGAAATGATGGATGTTCACAAAGATGTCAGTTTACCAGAGATCTTGAAATTAAAACAACGCACAAGTGCAAGAATAAAAGACTTCGATATAGATTGTCTTGGATGAGGAAACAAAAGTGAATATTATGACAAAAGAAACTTGGAAAATTTTGGGAAAGCCTATTGTGGTACCTTCGTTGGGAAGGATATTATTTTTTAAGGGAAAGATGATAACCCTATGTGGAAGAGTTACTAATGTACCTATTATTGTTCATGGAACATCGACTGAAGAGGAATTTGAAGTCATTAAGTTTATTGGGGATAGCACCCCTTTCGCACTTTTATTAGGTAAGACTTGGATTGAGAAGGATCAGATCAGAAGGAAAGAAGAGGAAGAAGCTACAGAAAAGAAAAAGAAAGAATTAAGGGATTTCATAGCTAGAAAAATAGACCGACTAATAGAAGAATGAGAGGATAAGTCGAAGCAACATAACAGAGTAACAACATTGGAGGAACATAAAGCAAGAGAATTAGCTATCAAGGTTGAAAGAATGAAAAAAGGTTTGGAGTACCTATCTACTTAAGAAAGAAGTATTCCTACCCAGGAAGTGTTAAGAAAAGGGATATTAACTTAAGACCCTTTGAGGGAACATCAGTAGTGAGAAGTCACTAAGATAGGGGAAGATAAGAATAAAAATGGAAAGAGGATTCCAGAAATAGTTAGAGAGAATCAGATCACAGGAAAGAAGGAAAAGAATCTCAATAAAAAGAAGGTTAATTTGGAAAAGCTACAAGAATCTATAGAGACCATATGGAAGAATTCACAGACTGGAACCTCATAGGAGGCAGGTTTGCAGGATTTGAACCTCGCTAGAACAATAGGACTGTACAGAATGGGACTTCACCCTGGCGAAGTTATATGACCGTTGGAGGCACCCCGACCATTAGAAAAACACTCCAGAATGGTTATAAAACACAATTATGGGCTGATGGACCACTTTTGGACATTGAGACCTCGCCATAATGGATAGATTCACATTGATGGAAGCATTCTTGGCCATTGGAAGAATCTGTTACGATGCCCCTCTTATTTAACTCATTGAATGTTGTTCCAGGACCAATTTTTGCTACCCGTGATTGACTAAGCTAAACAAATAATTTTGCAAGCGTCGAGCTGTGTTATCTGAAACTAGACCTCGTCGTCTGTTTGTCTACCCTGACTTGTTTGTTTAAAAGTTATAATGTCTGATCCAGATTAATTTCGGCATGAAATGAGAGTGGATATATAATAAAGAAATGTACAAAGATATATCAGATACCCAATAATATAACATAAATGTATCAGAGATGCAACCATAAACACATGGATACAGTAATACACAATTTTCTATTAATGAACGAAAATGTACAAAGACTGTAAAAATACACAGTGAAAAACTCGCTAGAATGGTGGCAGCTTATCTCTGAGAAGAGATGTGTCTGCTACTTGCATTCAAAAGAAGATTATTTTACAATGAGGATCCAAAGTCCTTTTTATCATAAAGAAAATACAAAACCCTAACCCCGGAAGATGAAAATCCAATAGTTTTGTGGACCTCATTTTGGGTAGTTTGGTGTATTAACTTCTCAGGGGCGTAACTTTGGCATACGATCTCTGTTTGGGGCGCACAATAGCTCGTTGGAAAGGTATCATAGACGAGATTAATTTTGGGGGATAAATTAGAGCCTTTGGCCATAATTGAAAATATTGATCCCGAAAAACCTTCATTTAGGCCCTCAAAATGGCCCCATAAGTTAAAAACTACTAAAAATAGTAAATTACCAAAATTTCCAGAAAACTGTTTTGAGCCAGTTGGAAAAGGTAGGTGGCCACCAATATCCACCTAGATCAATGTAGGGCAAGCCTAGTGAAATAGAGAAGTCTGTCGAGGAAGTCCTCAAGAAGCTAATGGCCGACAGACCGATATCTGAAGGTGTCCAGGCATCGTCGACGAGGGGACTACACACTTCCCCTTTGACAAGACGTCGTTCTGGTCGTGTTAACCCCGCGACTGAGCCTCGAAGTAAGAATCGTGGTGATTTGGATAATGCGAACCATATCCCTTCGATCCTACCCGAGTACATTCCACCTTTGGTTGGTGTTGTTAACCGCGACAACATCCCACAAGATTTTGAGTATTCCATATTCACTGCGTACATTCTGAAAGGAATACGTGTAGTAGGGAGTTAGTTAGGATAGATCCTGCTATTAAAGAACAACAAATTCAATTTAGGAGACATGAAGAACTATGATATGCTAGCTCCCCATCGCTACCTGATGAAGTCAACTTGAAAGAATCCTCGCCTCGTCTCCTAGCCATGGATTAAGGGGCTGGCGCAGTCCACTGTGATGAATGTGATGAAGATCTCACATTTTTGCTGCCACCAGGAGGTTAACGCTTGCATTAAAATCCTCATGTAATGATATCATGGTGGATACCTATGGCTAGACTGAAGGATTACTATGGATCTGACGTTGATCCATCAGATTACAGGCTTAAGTGTGAAGGGACCTGACCCTCAATAATTTTATCCAGGGAAGGCCTCAAACCGTTCCCTAGCACAACGCATCAAGGAAGCCTACAGAGAAGTTGAAAAAGGAAAGAGAGGTTACAAGGTAACCTCTATACAAGATGGTGCAGTGTGCTTCACTTTCCAACTCCTAACTAGTAAGCTCGTAAGGAAGAACCATCCCACACAGTTTACCGGGTTTGTGGTGGGCCTTGTAGGAAAATGTGTGGAGGGCATGTAGATGAACTGGGCGAAAAACCTCTTCAATGAGCTGGAGAAGGATTGTCGCAAAGCCCGGGACTTGGGATATGAATTACACTACAGCTCGCTGATCATTTTGATCGTATTTTTCACTTGGAAACTGCCTGAAGGAGCCACCTTCCCAGAGATCGAACCCTTAGAGCCGTTGGCCGCTAGGTTTTCCACCTTGTGGTACACCAATGACATGATGAAGCAGTGGCAATCCAATGTCGTGTTTCATGCATACTATCAACAATTAAAGGTTTCCACTTAATGATTTCCGTGCATGACACTGCGCACCTTGCACCAGTATTGACCAATAACAAAGTTTCATGCAGATCCACATTTCATATACATCACTATGCGCCGAGATGAGAAATAGGAAGAGTTATAGTCGTACTACAAACTGACATATGAAGACCTGGATCATATTACAGAGGAGTGGCCAGAGGAATTTCTTGTACCTGTTGTTGATGTAGAACTCTCTGACACTTACACCATAGGAAGCCCCATAGTCACTCAAGTTGAGAATGTCGAAAAATCCAGTGGGACGACGAAGAAGAAAGAGCAGGAAGAAGTCCATGATATAGAGAGCGATGAGGAGGCCAACGCTCCTGAAGATAATGGGTCGGGCTCGCTCAGAGGAGGAGGAGAAAATGAAGCAGACAAAGAGGGAGGAGGAGATGAAGGAGAAGAAGGGTAAGGAGGAGGTGAAGCTACCACCCCTCCACTTGAGGATCCCCCTGTTGGGACAGTAACACCATAGAAGAGGAAGGTTTCTCCAAGGAAACCTTCAGAAAGGAAGAAGACACACGCTAATAAGCCCCAGTTGGAGGCCATGCTCACGAAGGACAATATTAGTCTGGTCTGCGGATCCATGGAGAACGCTTCTGAGGACATCTTGCAGAGATATGGAGAGAAGCAGGAGGATCTATATGGAAGGATCAAGAAGGAATTGAAGGAAGTAAAATAATATATTTGTATGGTCCGCGCAGTACCTACTGCGCCTTCCTGACTATAGATTGGGGAATTGGGGGATGAACCAACCCAAGTGACAAGACTTGCGAATGCGACAGAAGCTCGACTTTAGAGAGTCTAGGAAGAAAAGGAGAAGGATACAAAAGCCTTGAAATAGAATAAATATGGAGTCCTAGAACAATTAAGAGCAGCGCAGGAAAATGTAGCAGCTCAGTAAAGTGAGAAACCAGAGCTTCAGGCGAAGCTCCAAGAGGAAAAATCCCAGCTATAGAGAGAAAAGGAGCAGTTTCTTGCAGAGCGGGCCATGGTCAAAGAAGTAGTGAGTAAATCATGTCACTCTGTGTTAGTCTTGGCACAAGAGGAGAAAGAGTCGGTCGAGGCTCAAGTAGTGAAGCTCACTGAGATCATCCAATAGTTTCAAGCCATGATAACAAAATTGGAGGCCCAATAATTACCGAGCACCTCGCAGGAAGTGTGTGACCAGAGGGAGGAGACCGCTAAGAACACAATAGTAAGAATAAGATCCCTCATGTTAGAGTGAAAACAACTGAGTGATAGAAGCATAGAGACATATGAACGCCTCACCCAGGATCCAGAGCTAGTTACAGGAGGCGCAACAACATGCATTTTCTATGCAGGTGCATATGAAGCTACTCACCATGGTAGAAAGAATGAAAATATCCCAGGAGCAGTGCGTAGTACAAAAAAAATCACTACCCTCCAGGGTAGGGTAATGTAAGTGACACAAAATATACAACCTGTGTAGGATGAAGCCTACAAGGTGTTTGAAGAGATTGATAGACAAGGCTCACAATTGGACCAACTGGTTGTAACAGTATAACAATGCATAGAAGGGCCTGTTATAGAGAAGACAATCCAAGAGCTCATTGAGTAGGAGGCTCATGCAAAGTAGCAAGTTGAGGTAGCTCGAGTTAAGCTCAAGGAATTCGAAGCAACATTGTCTAGACCTGAGTGACTCGGGATGAGTCACATGTGAGTGTTGGGGGCCTGCTAGCTCTTGACCAAGTTTTGAGGAATCCTTGGTCAGATTTGGACCACTTTTGGACATTGACACATTTTTCGAAGGAGGAGCACCTAGGTGGAGCTGAGATCGTGGATCTCACCCATTTTTGTGGGCTATGTAGACCCCGTAAGGGGTTCTCTAGGGTTTTTGTAATGGGTTTATGGGATGTCAGCCCATGGGGTTTACCCATGATTAGGCCTTGTTTTAAGGGTTTGTAAAAGTATAAATAAATAAGAATGTATGGTAGAAGGAGAGGTGTTTGCAGCTAATTGAAAGTAGTTTGAGTTTCTTTGTGCAAAGGAATGGATGTATGATTAGGTATTTGTGCTTGATAGAGAGTTGGCTCTATGCCTTGACCTAGTTTTGGAAGGAGGATCTGGTGCTCAGTGCATGGATCTCCTATATGGTGTGAAGCTCGACTCTGTGGCTTAGTGCACAGGAGTGGATGAATGTAAGATCTCGACAGATAATAATGAAGAGAAGCGGTTGGTGGACGTAGCCCCACACTGGGGTGAACCATGGATATCTTGTGTCTTTTGTTTTCTTTGTGTTGTGTTATTTATGTTATGAATATTCTCAATGCTTTGATTATTATGTACTAAATATAGATTTGTTGTTTCTTAAGTGACTTACCTATGTTAAGGATGAATGAATGCTAGATCTAACTTATAATGATAAGTGATCAGGGTGCATAATATTTTTTTATTACTACGCTAGATCTCTCTTAGACTATGTTCTACGATGTTCAAAAGGATAATAAACTAATGTATGTCACTTCCTAAGCGTTAAAATAATACCCTGCAAAGTGTTATGATCACAGATATGTGTCCCAGCTTGGATACATACATCTGCGTCCTATAATCCCCCCTACTTCTACCTCGGGTGAGACCTCGCTTGCTCCGTAGGTGTTGCTGAAAGGGTTGGTAGTTGGGGTTTTGTTGGTGCGTTGTTAAGTGTTGAACCGTAGGTCTTCCCCTATGCCAACAATCCCACTCTTCTCTTGGGGAGTGATGTGTCTACCAACTATGTTTTTAGCATTTCCAGTTCAGTACTTTCAGAACAAGGGGGCATTCAACTCACTTCAAGCACACCCCCTCCAAGTCCTAGGATGGTTTCCTTTGATTGGAATGACCTTGTTGAGCCTTTCCTTCCTTCTTCTGCACCCTTTCAAATAAGGGTTGCAGTTAATTCAAAAATAATTTACCGATGTATTGTGGATGAAGGAGCCTCCACAAGTATTTTATCCTCCTCGGCTTGGGAAGATTTGGGTTCTCCTGAGCTTGTGTCTACTTCGCATGAGTTGTTGGATTTTGATAGATGTCCTAGTAAATATTTGGGGGATCTTTCTTAGTTACCTATCTCGTTAGGTGAGAATATTTTCCTCAACAATGTTATAGTTGTAATATCCCTAAGTTGAACCCAATTGTAATGTAAATGAAAATTTACTTAAGATGGTGAGATGTTTGATATCATTTTGTATGCACATTTCATGGCATAATGCATGCATGCATTGCACAGTAAAATGATGAAGTGTGCACATTCCAGGATACCACACACAACTTAAGTGCACATGATTTTGAGGCCAGGGAGCCTTTGTGTATATGTTGTGTTTTATTGGCAGGTGAGCTAGTTATTATAATATAGGATTCTTATGTTTTGATTAGGACAGAGATCCTAGATGTTAAAGGACAATGCACCTATTTTTGTATATGTCTCAAAATTAATATAAAATACATCATTGCGCATAGATTGACCATGATAAAAGAGTATGGGGGAATAAACTCCACTAGTTAGGGAAAGGGTGGGGGATAAAAGTTAAGGAAATGGGGCTAAGCTAGGGAGCTTAAGCCAAAAAAAGAATATTATATTAATATTTATTAAAATATAAAGTATGGGTAATTATTTTATCCTAAGTTCCAAAGTTGGGGACAAGTGGGCCAAAGTAGCTCCCAACATGACAAGTGTCAAGTTGGGGACATGCATACATATTGTTTGGACTTAGTTCATTTTTCGTCATTTTTCCGACCATCATTCCTTCCATCATTCAACCATGGAATGATCATTCACTCACTCAGTCAGTTATCCTTCATACCTTCATTTCACTATTCCTGAACCTGTATCCATAGCCATATATATTTATGTAGCTGGTTAGTTTGGGAGTTGGAATGAAGAAGAGGGTTGTCAGGCCCATGGGATATTGAAGAGGTAGGTTGTTAGGCCCGTGAGCAATTTCTCTCCGGGTGAGAGAATTGTTGGGAATTGATTTTCTGAAGGTGCTAAACTGCAGCTACATGGCTCAATGACTTCATGTCTGTCTTGTTGCTGAATCCCAAAAAGGAAGTGGGGCAGTCGAAGGACTGTTGAGCAGAGAAGGGGCATACTTCCTGGGGTGGGAAAAGAATGTGGGGAATGAGGGACTATAGGTTGTTAGTTTGAGTTGGCACCTATGACATAGTCTTTCATGTTGTCTATGAACCATTAGCCTAGTTAGGAATCCCTTTACCTGGGTGGAGTTTAGTCCCAACTCAGGGGTGACTCACTGTTGAGAGTGATGAGCAGTGTGGTCTAAGGCTAGTAGGTTCGTGCAAGGTCTACACATAGTTGGTGATATTCTTACCAAGATAAGTGTCAATTGTGTGATAAAATTACATGCTGCATTGTTATTTACGTGTGTATTTTTATGGGTTTTTTTTATGAGTGGTTATAACTGTCTTTATATTTATGGGTATTTCCTGTATATTTTGCATCTATATGTTTACTCTTATTTCATTATGAATCCATGCATTTACGAAATGTATTTGTCTATTTACATTTTATATATAATGTTTCGAAAGAGTTTTGTGTGTATATATTTTAATTGCATGCAGTTTGAAAAATTTATGTGGCATAGCTCAGTTAGATGCTAGGTATGTTACAGTATGTTCCATAGAGAGAATAAAAGTGTTCTCTCATGTGTCGTGTCCCGGCCTGGGTGGCCAGTGACGTTACAATATGGTATCAGAGATTCAGTTTTCAACACTGAGCTTGGATGGGTTGAACAAGTAGAGTTGAAGAGAAATTTCACAAAGGATTTATTTCAAAGTGGCCAAATTTCGAGTTGTAGAGCGTCCATGGTAAAAAGTAACAACAATGGTGCGAAATTGGAAAAAATCCCCAAGTTCTGTTGTTTAATTCAGGAGAAAATTGATAAATTTGGCCATGTGGTGAGGTATTATTAATTTAATATTTTTTCTAGCAAATCCAAACCTGGAATTGGTCGAATTTGAAGTTACAATGAAGCCATGAAAGATGGAGCGAGTTTAGCGATTAAAATTCTCAATTCGTAAATTGGGTTTGGGAAAAATTTGTTCTAGAAATGTCGAACTGCAACGATTTATTTTTGCAAAGGTTAAATTGGTGTTATCGGGGTGAAATTGACAAAAATTCATAGTTGCAGAACATCTATGGAAGAAATGGGGAAAATTTAAGCAAAAGCCCCAATTTCTGTAATGGAATTCATGAGGAATTGTTGTGCATCAAATGAATGTGCGCAGGTGGGCACACTAAAAATGCAGGATGCGCAGTAAAAGGATTATGATATGTAAAAATTCAGTGCCATGCGGAAAAATGTTGGTGTGTTGGTGCACGTGCTAAATTTAGGCACTGCGTAGAAACATTTTGGCATGCTGGTGTGTGCGCTAAATTTTGGCACTGCGCGGAAAAATAGTGGCATACTGGTGCGTGCGCTAAATTTTGGCACCGTGCGGAAATTTTTTTGTGTGTGGGTACATACGATAAATTTATCATTGTGCAGTGTGCATATGCATAAAAGGTGCACGCGATGTGCACACACATAATAATGGTGCATGTGGTGTGCACAGTATTGCAGAGCGCAGAGGAGTTTGGTTGGTGCATGCGCAGTATGAGTATAAGTTGCCACGCGACAGTGTAGTAAATGGTGCGCGTAGACTAATGGTGCATGGTAGGGATGTACTAAACTTTGGCATGGTGCAGTGCATAGAGTGAAATGCACATGGAATATTAGCGCACGATACAAAAATGGCGCGTAACAGGTAATAATTCCAGAACCAAAACTATGTGCGATGGATATTAGCACGTGACACAAAAGTAGTGCGCACCAGTTATTGGCACGAAAGAGAAGTGATGCATGGTATTTAAGGATGCGTGGAGTACGATTTACCTTGTGTTATTTTTGTGCATGGTGAATATGGGTTTACAGGTTGAAATTTGTGTGCGCGAAGTCGTTTGGAGGGAGAACAAGAGCAGAAAACCAACGATTTTTAGCGATGTTTTATATCATTTGAACGTCATATTTTTTGCAACACATTTTTAGAGGAGACCATAAGGCGAGCTAAATTCCTATATGATAAAAAAAAATCAAGGTCAACTTTCCAAAAATCTTGGGAAGAAAAAAATAAATTCAATATGGATCAAAGGAAGAAGGGAACTAAGCCACCATTCTTCATAAATAATCCTCACAGACTACCAACTTCTAGAGAACCCAGAATGATTGAGGCAGGGGGTCAAAGGCCAAGGAAACTACCTATTCAATGATGGGGTTGTAAAGGAGATCATATGTTCATAGATTGTCTCCATAGAGGTGAAAAAGTGAGGATTGTTCACAATGTACAACAAGCGGAAATAGTGGAGGACATGGGAAGAAATGTACCAAGGATCTATGTAGCCCTAGACAACAAGCAAGCAGAGTATCAGCCACATATGATTAAAGTGGAAGGTATGATCAACAACCAAACCATTTCTATTTTAATTTATTCAGGAGCTAGTCATAGTTATATAGATCCTAAGACGGTGGAAAGTTTGCATTTGCCAAGAAGAAATCATGGAAAATATTGGTTGGTGCAACTGGCTACCAGAGCCAAAAGAAAAGTTAATGAGATGGTTCAGTAATGTCTTATGGACATGAATGGGTTGAACACCAGAGCATATTTGAACATCTTGCCGTCAGGTTCCTATGAATTTCTAATTGGGATGGATTGGTTGGACCAACATCATGCTATCCTAGAATTTAATAACAAGGCATTTACTTGCTTGGATGAGGAAGGGAACCTAAGGAAAGTGCAAGGAATTACCAGGGTAGTAACCATTAGAGAAATTTCAGCATTGCAGCTAAAGAAATGTTATAGAAAAGGGTGTCAAATATTTGCAGCTCATATGGAAGAGACACCTAAAGATAAGGTGCCAAATTTGGAAGATCATGCAGTCCTAGAAGAATTTGAAGATGTGTTCAAGGAGTTACCAAGACTACCCTCAAAGAGAGATATTGATTTCTCTATAAATTTAATGCCTGGAGAAGCTCCAATGTCAAAGACTCCTTACAGAATGAGTACACCAGAGTTGAGGGAGTTGCAAATGAAACTTGAATAACTTATGAAGAAGGGGTATATATGCCCAATTGTGTCACCTTCATGTGCCCTAGTATTGTTCGTAAAGAAAAAAGATGGGACATTACAATTGTGCATTGATTTCAAACATTTGAATAAAGGGACTGCAAAGAACAAGTATCCTCTTCCAAGGATTGATGATCTCTTTGATCAATTTAAATATGCAAGGATATTTTCAAAGATAGTCCTCAGGTCAGGATAAGGATTAAGGAGGAAGATATCAGCAAGATCACCTTCAGGACAAGGTATGATCATTATGAGTTCACAGTGTTGCCATTTGGGTTGTCAAACACTAGTTGTTTTCATGTGCTTAATGAATGGTGTTTTCTGAGAATACTTAGACAAGTTTGTCATTGTCTTTTTGGATGACATTATTGTATATTCCAAGTCAGAAGAAGAACATGAGCATCATTTGAGGATGGTGTTGCAATTATTAAGGGAGCATCAGTTGTATGCCAAATTGAGAAAGTGCTCATTTTATCAGAAGCAAATTCATTATTTGGGGCATATCATTTCAAAGCATGGGATAGCAGTGGATCCTAAGAATATAGAAGCTATTAGAGAATGGTCAGTTCCAAAGAATGTGACATAGGTTAGATCATTCATGGGACTTGCAAGCTACTATACGAGATTTATTGAAGGATTCTGAAAGATTGCACACCGAATCACTTCCTTGCAAAAGAACGTTCTGAAGTTTTAGTGGGCTTTGAATTGTGAAAAGAGTTTCCAACACTTGAAACAATTATTAACAAGTGCTCCAATACTAAGGATTGGAAACCCAAATGAAGACTTCATTGTATTCACAGATGCATGTAAAGAAGGACTTGGTGGAGTCCTCAGTGAAAATGGGTTTGTTATATGTTATGAATCAAGGAAGTTAAAAGAGCATGAAAGACACTATGTTACTCATGATTTGGAGTTGGCAGCCATAGTGCATGCCTTGAGGAAATGGAAACATTATCTCATGGGGAAAAGGTTTGAGCTAAGGACAAAACATAATGGTTTGAAATATTTATTTGATTATCCAACTCTAAATGCTAGGCAAAGAAGATGGCTAGAATTTATAAGTGAATATGACTTTGATATAAAGCATATCAAGGGGAAAGAGAACAAAGTGGCTGACGCACTCAGCAGAAGAGTGCATGAAATGCATGCTACAATGATTAGCATGTACCAATCAGATTTGAAACCTAGAATTTTAGAGGCTGCAAAATTAGATTTGCAATACAAGGAATTAGTGGCAAAATTACAACAAGGTAATTTGTAGCAGAAAATTGAAGAATACAAGCTAGATAATGATAAAATTCTCATCTACAGTGGTAGAATTTATATACAAAATTCTCATGAATTGAAAAATATGATATTGGGAGAAATGCATAATGTACCTTATGCTGGGCACCCAAGTTATGAAAAAACTATTGTAGTTGTCAAAAGCCAATATTATTGGCCAGGCATGAAGAAAGAGGTTGCTGATTTTATTGCCAAATGTTTGGAATGTCAAAAGGTAAATACTGAGCATAGACACCTAGTTGGTTTTCTACAACCAATATTACCCATTCTTGAGTGGAAATGGGAAGTTGTAACAATGGATTTCATCACCAAGCTGCCCAGAACAAACAAGCGACATGATTCTATCATGGTAGTGGTGGATAATATTACTAAGGCTGCCCATTTTATTCCAGTTATAATCACTCACAAGGCAACCAACATTGTTGATGTTTATATGAGATAAATTGCTAGATTACATGGAATATCAAAGACAATTGTGTCTGACAGAGATCCAAAATTTACCTCAAAATTTTTGAAAGGATTATTTAATGGATTTGTAACAAACTTGAATTTTAGTACAACTTATCATCCAGAATCAGATGGGCAAACAAGGAGGGTGAATCAAGTGATTGAGGATATGTTGAGGATGTATGTGATGGATAAACCATCAAAATGGGAAGACTACCTACACTTGGTAGAGTTTCCCTATAACAATGGGTACCAAACATCTCTAAAGATGAGCCCATTTGAGGCATTTTATGGTAGAAAGTGCAACACACCAGTAAGTTGGGATAACCCAATAGATAGAGCAGTGGTTGGGCTAGATTTACTCAGGGAAATGGAGGAGAAAATGATAAAGATAAAACAAAATTTAAAGGCTGTCCAAGATAGGCATAAAATATATGTTGATAAGGGCATACCTCACAGGGAATTTAAAGTTGGGGACCATGTGTTCTTGAAAGTGAAAACCAACAGAAGTTCCCTTAAGTTGGGAAATTGTTCAATGTTGGCAGGTCGCTATTGTGGACCATTTGAGATCCTAGAGAGAATTGGTCTAGTAGATTATATGATTGCATTGCCTGCATCTATGTCTATTCATAATGTATTACATGTATCATTTCTCAAGAGATATATACTTGATGCTAATCATGTTATTGATTGGAATGTGATTCAGGTGGAGAAAGAAGGCGCTTTCCAAGTGCATCTGGTACACATTCTGGACCGGAAAAGCAAACAACTATGAAATATGGCCATAGGGATTGTAAAGGTCCAATGGACCTGGTACAGTCCTGAGGACGCTACTTGGGATCATGAGGATGCAATGCAGGAAAAATACCCACATCTTTTTGAGGATTTTTGAAATTTTGTTGTATATGTGTACATAATGCACTGAGGACAGTGCATAAATAAGGGGAGGGAATTGTACTATCCCTAGGCCGAACCCAATTGTAATGTGAATGAAAATGTACTTAAGTTGGTGAGTTGTTTGATATCATTGTGTATGCACATTTCATGGCATAGTGCGTGCATGTACTGCGTAGTAAAATGATGAAGTGTGCACATTCCAGGATACCGCACGCAACAACTTAAGTGCACGCGATTTTGAGGCGAGGGAGCCTTTGTGTATATGTTGTGTTTTATAGGTAGGTTAGCCAACTATTATAAGCTAGGATGCTTATGTTTTGATTAGGATGGAGATACTAGATGTTAAAGGCCAGTGCACCTATTTTTGTATATGTCTTATAATTAATATAAAATACATTGTTGCGCGTAGACCAACCATGATAAAAGAGTATGGGGGACTAAACTCCACTAGTTAGGGAAAGGGTGGGGGATAAAAGTTAAGGAAAAGGGGCTAAGATCGGGAACTTAAGCCAAAAAAGGAATAATATATTAATATTTCTTAAAGTATAAAGTATGGGTAATTATTTTATCCTAAGTTCCAAAGTTGGGGACAAGTGGGCCAAAGTAGCTCCCAACATGAAAAGTGTCAAGTTGGGGACATGCATACATATTGTTTGGAATTAGTTCATTTTCCGACATTTTTTTAACCATCATTCCTTCCATCATTCAGCCATGGCATGATCATTCACTCACTTAGTCAGTTATCCTTCATACCTTCTTGCCACTGTACCTAAAATTGTATCCATAGACATATCTGTTTATGTAGCTGGTTAGCTTGGGAGATGGACTAAAGAAGTGGGTTGTCAGGCCCGTGGGACATTGAAGAGGCGGGTTGTCAGGCCTATGATAAATTTCTCTCTGGGTCATGGAATTGTTTGGAATTGATTTCCTGAAGGTGCTAAATTGCAGCGATAGGGCTTTGAGACTTCCTGTCTGGCCTGTTGCTAAAGCTTGGAAAGGAAGTGGGGCAACTAAAGGACTGTTGAGCAGAGAAGGGGCACACTTCCTAGGGTGGGATGGGCATGTGGGTAATGAGGGACTGTAGGCTATTAGTTTGAGTTTGCACCTGTGACGAAGTCTTTTCTATTTTCTATGAACCATTAGCCTGGTTAGGAATCCCTTTACCCAGGTGAAGTTTAGTCCCAGCTCGGGGGTGACCCACTTCTGAGAGTGATGAGAAGTGTGGTCTAAGGCTAGGAGGTTCGTGGAAGGTTTGCACACAATTGGTGATATTCTTACCAAGATAAGTGTCAACTGTGTGATAAAATTACATACTGCATTGTTATTTACATGTGTATTTTTATGGGTTTATCTTATGAGTGGTTATAACTGTCTTTATATTTATGGGTATTTCCTGTATATGTTTCATGTATATGTTTATTTTTATTTCAATATGAATATGTGCATTTACAAAATGTATTTTTCTATTTACGTTTAATATATAATGTTCTGCAAGAGTTCTGTGTGTATATATTTTAATTGCATGCAGTTCAAAAAATTTATGCCGCATAGCTTAGTTGGATGTTAGGTATTGTTATCACTGAAATTTCGTCCGCACATGGCGACAAGAACTCCGCATCATCAAAACAGGACTGGAGTCATTAAAGGCACAGGATTAATTCCACAGCATTGCAAAATGGTCAAAAACTATACAAATGACCAAAAATTTGAAAGGCTCTTTACATCATCTGGGTGCGCGCACTCATGCGCGTAACAGAACTACACAAAGCGCGCATAGGTGCAAAAGGCGCAACTGTTTGGCGAAAAACCCGCGCGCCTACTAAACGGCGCATTTATTGAAATTGGTCGGCCTCCCAACCACTAATGGATCAGCTCCCAAGTCAATTTGACATCAAATCCGAGCTCAATCCTCATGGTGGGCTGGTCAAAGACATAATTGTGCCCTAAAGAGCCCCTTTTCACATTCAAAAGAGGTTGCATAATAACCCAATGCTTGGCTATAAAAATCCATGAATGACCACCATTTTCTCAAGGAATTCTTCATACTGTTATGCTGCTGAGATTGCTAAGGACCCATTCCTTGGCAATAAACATTACAAGCTGCATTTCATAGAGCTATTCACCCCTCTCTTGAGTGAATAAGCTTGGAGTTCTTTCAACCACATGTTCATCTTTTCATTGTAAGGAGAGCAATCAGTGAGGGCCTCAAGAGCCTTCCATTGGAGAAAGAAGGGACCCAAGTCCCTTTTCTTCTTTGTGTCTTTGGATTTCATCAATCAGATCAGCTTATACATTGGTGATATTGGTCCATTTACATTTGTTTTTCATTTTTCCATATGCTCATAGTTTTAGTTAGTTTTAATTTGTTTTTGTTTGTAACTTTGTTGTTTCTCTTTCTAACCCTTTACCTTACAGCTGTCATGCCTAGCAGAGCCCAACTGGGCATGTAAGCACTCTTAATTTTCTCACCTAGTGACGAATTGGGTGCAAACAGATTGGCGATCGTACTGGGGAGAAGGTATCAATTCCTCCCTCATTTGGGCTTCATTTTCTTTCCTTTTGATTTCATTAATTTGCAGGTTCACAAACTGGCCTCTGCCGACCTGCTTACCAGTCAATTCACCAAACATTGGAGAGAAATCCATCTGGATTTTTCTTCTCGGACTTTTGACATAGGCGCAAGGGTATTTTATCCCACAGGCACGCATCGGGCGCGCAGACGTTTTTTCTTTCAGTTCCGTCAGCGCGCAGGTGCCATATGTGCCTCTGTCTACACAGGAAGCTGCACATTTGGACTAAAATTTGACATTGTAAGCTCTTGGATGTGGGGAAAAAGTATTTTCCTTGTTAAGAATGATGATATGCATTCTCTAAATACTGCACCACTTAGACCCCTCAACTTATGAAGGGGATAATCAAACAAACATAGGGACTTAGGTGGATAAAATTCATTTTCCCTATTTTGCTTTTTGCCACATCGATGGCTTGCTTTGGTTTATAAATCTAAGTTGAACATCAATTCTAATCACATCTAAACTCACATTTGGGACTAGAAATTTCAAGTAAACAATCTTGAGTATGCTCTTCTCTCGCGTCATTAAGCGATCTTGAGAACCAGAAAAGGATTGCGAAAACGGTTTCATCTCCCTTAACAAAATTTCAAAACTTTTCGGAGAGGACAAAGGCTATTTTTGAGACCCCTCTTAGTTTCATTTTTCAAGCATCTCTTAACTTTGTAAAGGCCCATACATGCCCACATGTCACAAAGCTAGAGTAGTGTTTGAATTTTCTTCTTTCTTAGATCAAAAAACTAGGAGAGTTTAAAAGTTTGTAACGGGCCCACACATGCCCACATGTTCAATCTAGGCTAGTTTCATGCTTTTCTAGATTAACTCACACATAGGGAGTTAAAGGATAGTAACGGACCAC
>ML789311.1:576254-600272 GCA_009831015.1 Picea engelmannii
TCACAGTTTGACTTTGATATATATATTGTGTAAAACAGTCACAGCAAGGACTCTTGGTTCTACATTTCTCTCACCACTTGTTGCACACATTTTCACACAATTAGTCTGACATCATAGGGGAACCACAGAACCCCCGTCGTTCTTGATGCTTGCTCAACCTTCCTCCTATTTTAGGGGGAGTATCTGGTTGTACTCGTTCATCAGTACCTCCTTCACACACTCCTGTGAGTGCTACCATCTTAGGCTCAGCTTTGCTTGGTCCTACCTTACTTGGGTCCAATTCCCAAGGACACACAGTCACTTCCTCTCCTTTGCACGGAAGCAGGCGACCCACTTCATCTCAAGGAGGGAGCACCAACCCACCTAGTCCCCATCAAGGGTCAGGTTCACAACACACTATGGCTGGAGCTAACCCTCCACCCCCACTACAGATTCCATACTTGGCCTCTCTTAACATATCGAATCTCACCAAACTTACCAATGATCCTATATTGCATGATGCCACATGGCCTGCAATGCCAACCAAACTTCCTTTAGACATACCCAAGTTTGAAGGAAAGGCGAGGGACGACCCTGCCAATCATGTCATGACCTTTCATCTATGGTGTTCTTCCAATAGAATCATGGAGGATTCCATCAGACTGTGATTATTCCAACGCACACTTACTGGTCCATCAGCCAAATGGTATGTCGAAGAAAAATCAGGGTCCCATACGACCTTTGAATCCTTAGCCAAAGCATTCTTAACTTTTTTCCAATTACCCATCCGCCATGACAATGGTCTTGAACTACTGTCTAATTTCAAACAGTCCTCAGCCACCCACATTGCTGACCACATTCATGAGTGGCGTCGACGACGTAGTTTGTGTAAAGCAGAAACCACCAAACAGGAATGTCTTGACTGGCTTCTCAGATCACTTGTCGCTCTCCTTGGTAAGGATGTATCTTCTACCTTCCCACAGTCTGAAGAGGAAGCCATCAGCAAGGCTCAACAATATGACCTCATTTATGCACAGTCAGGATACTTGTACACAGTACTTCCTGATCTTCCAAAACCTGTGCCATTTGGCCAGGACAAACCAGGGATGTCTCACTCAGCAGAAGGACTAATAGGTGCCACCACACACCATGGTCCACAACCCCAACCACCACCGATGTATGGAACACCTCAATACTCGCCGACATATGGGGGCACTCCTTATTTTCCCCCACCCCCTTATGAACAACCATATCCTGTTGCTATCCCTCCACCCATCAGTGGACCACCACCGGCACCTCCCATACATCCACCTATTCCCTCAATCAGCGGTACCCCCTCAACATCAACTTATTGTACTAGTGAAAGCACGCAGCCTTCCTATGTACCCTATGGGTCGGTACCACCACAAAATCCATACTTCCCCTTTCCCGGGCCTCCACAACCCATGGCTCCCACACATCCAAATGCGGGGGTGAATTTTGTTCAACCTTCCGCTGCTCAACAATACCAGAATTTTGAACAATTAAACACAGCCAACCCAACTCATCCATCGAACAATAACAGGAGGAAAGGACAGAATAGGAAGAACAACAATCTCGGCCAAGGCGGGAATCAACCCCAACAACATCCACCCACTGGGGGCAACCAGAACCAGGGGAACCAAAACCCCCATGGGGGCAATAACAATAAACGCCAAGGATGAAATACTGTTAAAACCATCCACCCTTGTGCTCTTTGCGGCGTGTACGATCATTACACTCTCCATTGCCCCCAGATCGCTGATTTCAAGAGGTTGAAAGACTCCGGGAGCCTTCCCCCCTCCCGAGCGCAACCTGCCCCTCAACAAACACAACAACAATACGCACAACAACAATCCCCCGCCGTACTGCAAAATCTTATCCCACATCAAGGTGTCATAAACACCCAGCAGGACACGCAACATCCCCCACCTCAAGTGGGCCAATACCATAATCCCAACAATCCAGTAGAGCGAACGATCCTCCTCACTAGTGAGGAAGAAGTTCTTCTGCAAACACACAATCATCAGTATCCTACAACAGCTGAGTCAACTACTATCTCTCCAGAGACAAACCCTACACCAATGGGGCCCCCGTTGATGATCCCTCGCCCTTCTGCCGAACCACCATTACACATCCCTCGCATCCCCTTGCGTAGAAATGTTCATAATCCACAGGCTAGGGCAGCACATAATTACAGCTTGGTAGACAACTTAGCACAATCCCCGGCTGCCATGTCAGTTCTGGAAGTCCTCCAGACTTGTCCTACGCAGCGGAAATCATTACTTTCCGTGATGGGAGCAGTTGAACCTGTTGATACTCAACTCATCACCTTTGACCTAGATAGCTGCGAACCACGTCTTCCCGCCGTAGTTGCTATTCAAATACCAGTCAAAATATGGAACATAACCATCCATCGGTGTATCATCGATGAAGGGGCATCTACCTGTATCATGTCCAAAATAGTAAGGCAGAAACTTGGTTCCCTGGACCTCTTACCCTTCGCCATCACATTACGAGCTTATGACAGAAGACCGTCATCCCCCGAAGGGCTCTTCCAAAATGTCCCAGTAGAACTCAGGGGAAAAACCATTCTCATTGACATTGAGGTTATCGACGCTGAACTCGATTACAATATCTTGTTTGGCCGCACCTACATGTATGCTATGAAGGTGGTAGCATCATTAGTCTTTAGGATAATCATGTTCCCCCATAACAGAAAGATTGTGACCATTGACCAAGTCTCGCATTACGAGCCTAACCCATCTGCCAATCTCGATAACATTCTTCCTCTCATTCATTCAAACAAAGATGCATACCCACTCGTAGAAATGGGTCCTGGGATTTTTAAAGATCCATCCTTGTTAAGAGCGTACCATGGAGCACCACCACTCCTTCCCCCTAGCCAAGTATGCATTGTTTCCTCTAAGGAAACTCTCCAGGAGGATGCTCATCCCCCTTAGGAGGCTTCAATCATTCCTGACGTCTCACCAGTCGCAACACCACTCCCACAAGAGCCTCCTGCACACTCGTTGACCCCTACAGTCCATGAATCCACACCCCCCCAAGGGCCTAGTCCCATTTGGGAGACAGTTCCCAGACCCCTCACTCAAATTCCCTTCTTTTACCTGCCACCCGGAGTAGAAGCTTTCCAGGTAGCCGCAATGCTCACCTTACCCAATATGGTGTTAGCAATCCCAGTGTGGTACTTACATCCACCTGAGATGGTCCCTTGCTCACAGGAAGGACTTCCAATGATGATTCCTATCATCACTCCCACTACCCCCTTACTCCCTACCCCCCCTGCTACAGCCGGGGGTAGGCGATAGAAGAAGGAGCCCACATCTCCACTTCCCCCATGCATTCCACCACCTTGCGCATTATGTGACAAAGAGGGTCACCAAACCAACAACTGCCCATCACTACCAGAATTACGGAATTTGATTCCCCCCAACCCAACCCCACACCACCCATTACTACTGTTACCACTCAACCTTCCAGTAGTAAAGTTTTGAAGACCAAATTCGCGTGTGCCATCTGTTCTGAGTATGGCCATTACAACCATCATTGTCTAGCATTTCCTCGTTTCCGGCACGCCTTAGCTATCGTCCGCCGAGACTTTCAGACCAACCCACGCCCTACCACGTCTTCCCCAACACCGATCACTGACATTCGCTATGTCACCACTTCAGTCAATGAACAGATGAGATGCCCTTGCTCTCTTTGAGATTCATTGACTCATTTTACATTCCAATGCCCGATGATCATCGATTATCGGCAACGTCAATTGGCCCTGCTGCACCAAACCATAGCAGAGGTAATTGACCTTACTTCGACACTGGCAGATTTTCACGTTATTTCTCCCGAGCCTGAGGCACTCCCTACGCCTCCATGGTTCTTAGATGACATATCTGAGGATTTACCTCGTAACCCTCCCAACTCTCCTGCTCATCCCCCTGCAGAGATTATTCATCCAACCACCACGGGTACATCTCAGTGCTTAAACATATGGTTCATGACGAGCGAACCCTCACTTTTTGCTCGCACCTCTCCCCTTGCTTCACCAGCAGGGGGCAATCACACTAGAGCTGAGATCACTCCTCACTATCCATTATATTCCCGTCATTTCCACTACGATGAAGAAATACTAGAAGAGCTACAACGCCCGGACTCTCCCTGGGACGCACTCCATCATCGTGCACTCTTCCTTCCGCAGGAAGCCCTCATCCCTCCTAGCCACAATCCCATTTATGCAGTTGAAACCAAAGACTTTATCCCATCAAGACCTATCGATTGGTTCAAAAATCCTATTCATGCACCTGACGCTTTTGTAGAAGGTAATCTGGCTAACATTTCCCCCACCATCAAAATCGACATTTCCATTAAACCGGGCATTGTCGAAGAGATCATCATTGGAGCTGCTTGCACTCCTCAAGAAATTGCCGCATATAAAGCCCTCTTCCAGGAATACAGGGATATCTTCGCATGGTCATACACGGAGATGCCTGGCCTCGACCCATCTATTGTCGAGCATCGTATTGACACCTGGCCTGACATCGCACCTGTTCGCCAGAAACTGCGACCGCTGCACCCATCCAAGGCCGCGGCTATCAAAGCCGAAATTGACAAATTACGTACGGCTGGATTTATTTACCCCATTGCTTACACCTCATGGGTTTCCAACCCTGTACCCGTCGACAAAAAATAGGGCTCTATTCACGTCTGCACCGAATTTTGCGATCTCAATAACGGATGTCCCAAAGACAACTTCCCAACAACTTTCATCGATCAGATTATTGATGGCTGCGCCAGCCACGAAGCTCTTTCCTTTATGGATGGATTTTCTGGCTATAACCAAATTCAGATCCACCCAGCCGATCAGTACAAAACCGCATTCATTACCCCATGGGGTACATTTGCATATCGTGTCATGCCCTTCGGCCTCAAAAACGTCGGCGCAACTTTCCAGTGGGCCATGACATATATCTTTCACGATCTAGCTGCTATCATCCTCGCTTACTTAGATGACCTCACTGCTCAATCTAAGAAGCGCACCCAACACATTGATGATTTACGAATCATTTTTCAACGGTGCCATCAGTACAACTTTCGCTTGAACCCTCTCAAGTGCATTTTCTGTGTCACTGCTAAGCGACTCCTCAGTTTTATCATTTCCCAAAGCGGTATCACCGTAGACCCCCTCAAAGTCCAAGCTATCACCGAAATTCCACCTCCTCGGAATTTGCGACAACTACAGAGTCTACAGGGCAAAGCTAACTTTCTTAGGCGCTTTGTTCCTGATTACGCTATACGTGCACATGGTTTCCTTCACTTACTGCGTCACGACATCCATTTTCATTGGGACGACTATGCCCAATAGTCGTTTGATGATCTTAAAGTAGCGCTTTCAAATGCACCTTTAATAAGTGCACCTGACTACAATCGCGACTACATTCTCTACGTATCAGCTTCAGCTATATCAGTAGCCGGCATCCTCGTCCAGCTCGGAGATGACAATCATGAACACGTCATTTACTACGTCAGTAAGAACCTCTCAGGACCACCCTTGAAGTACAAACATGAAGAGAAACTTGCTCTTGCAGTTGTCCTTGGAGTACAGAAGCTGTGCCATTACATTCTGCTTCGCACCACCAAGGTCGTTGCAGATTCCAACCCTATGCAATACTTTCTCAGCCGTCGCCAAGTTAACGGAAAATTCGCTCGATGGATCGTTATCCTTCAGGAATACGACCTCGAGTTTTCAACACCTAAGAGTAAGAAGGCCCTCGTTCTCGCAGAACTTGTCACGACCCTTCCCTCCGACACACCTAGTGCCCCCGTCAATACCGACTTTCCTGACGAACATCTCTTTTACATCGCTTTAGATGATCCTTGGTATGGCGACCTTCTCGTCTACCTATGAACCCAAAAGTTCGGTAATCACCTATCACGAGATGATCGTCGACGCATTCGCCACCAGGCCCCCCGCTATCTCCTCATCGGGGACATCCTATATCGGCGGGGCGTCGACACCATTCTTCGTCGCTACCTCACCATTGACGAGGCCGATAGAGTCTTAAACGATTGCCACAACGACACATGTGGGGGCCATCTTTCAGGCATCGCCACAGCTCAGAAGATCATCCGGGCCGATTACTTTTGGCCTACCCTGTTTCATGATTGCATTCATGTCGTGAAACAATGTGAGCAATGTCAGCTCTACGCCAACAAAGCCAGATCTCCCCCCGCTCTTCTTCACCCAGTCATTACTGCAGGCCCCTTTTGTAAATGGGGCATTGACTTTATGACTTGTAATCCCCCCTCCAGCAATGGTCACAAAAACATTGGTGTCGCTATCGATTACTTCACTAAATGGGCTGAAGCTATGCCCACCTTCAACAACACCGCTGACACAACAACGCGTTTTTTCTTCAACCACGTCATATCCCAGTTTGGAGTACCACTCCAACTAGTCTCCGATCATGGGAAACATTTTGAGAATGAGATCTTCGTTGAACTCTCATCTCGGCTAGGCTTCTCTCACGAGTTTGCCTCACCATACTACCCTCTGTCAAACGAACAGGTCGAGGCAGTGAACAAAGTCCTCAAGAGCATGTTACAGCGCACGGTGAATAAACATAAAACCAATTGGCACCATATGTTATTCTCCGCGCTATGGGCTTATCGAACGGCTATGAAGACCACCACGGGGTTCACGCCTTTTCACTTAGTCCAATCGGTCGAGGCAAATCTTCCCATCGAGTGTGAAATTCCAACCCTTCGCACCGCCATTGAGCTTTTACCTGAAACTGCTCCCATGGAGCAGCGCTTGCTGAACTTAGAGTCTCTGGATGAAGATCGTCGATCCTCATTACAGAACAACGAGGCAGCTAAAAAACGATCCAAGGCTACCTTTGATCTCCATGTCAACCTTCTCTCATTTCGTGAAGGCGACCTCGTCCTAGCTTATGATATCGCCCATGATACCCTTGGCCACGGCAAATTCGAATCACTGTGGCATGGCCCTTACATCATCCAACATTGCCTCACCAAAGGCACATACATCTTGGCCTCCCCTGAAGGCCTTACGCTTAAAGAACCCATCAATGGGTTATACCTCAAGAAATTCTATGCTTAAACATAGTGAAGCTACTTTAGGTTATTTTTTCTTTTTTATAGCGTTTTTTTATCCCATATAAAATATCCTTTGTGATATTGACAGATGACTCGTCCACCAGCTTACCACATCGGTTATGCCAACGGCGGCAGCCGTTGGACACAAAATCTCGCTTCGGCTGCTTGGGCTCTCTACACCCCTTCACATGACATGCTACATACAAGCGACATATGTTTGGGACCAGCAACCAATAACCAAGCCGAATACACTGCTGTCATTGGCCTCTTGAATGACGCCCAGCATCATCATATTCGTCACCTTAGCGTTTTCCTCGATTCTCAACTGGTCGTTCTCCAACTCAACAATGTATACCGTGTACGCGATCCGTGCCTCTTTCGCAAATACCTGCGGGTTAGGTTATTATCTCGACATTTTGATTCCATTACATTTACACATATTCCAAGAGAATTGAATCAAACAACAGATGAAATAAGTAACAAGGTGCTAGATTGGCATATATCACATCAAGCTACACATACATAAACATCTCATACATCCTGTCACAGCATATAGGAAAGACAGACATCACCATCATCAAAAACAAAAACATATGTCCAACAGATTTGGATCAAAAAAACATGTATACTCATATATATATATGGGCCTCCTCGGCCATCCAAATGTTTACATATAAAAAAAATACATCGGCCCACAGGCCCCTGCCAGATCATGGTACAAAAAATGGCTCACCAGCCTATATAATCAAACAGTACAAATATACATCAGGGGGCCTCTATCGCACCCCCAGCAGCCCCTCCCTCAGGAGGAGGTGGTGGCCCACCCCTACCAGCCCCAGGCGGTGGTGGTGGAACATCTGCAGGACCCCCCTACTCAAGCGGCAGGCACCCACTAGACATGGCAGCGAGCACAGCTGCTCATCGCATGATCGACCGCCATGGTGGCGGCAACCCGATGCATTGCTCCAGGAACTCCTCATCCTGGATACGGATCCACGTGCTCTCAGGCACGTCCCGAAGCACCGTCTCAAAATGATGGAATATATCATCCAGCTCCCCTCTGGCTGCCACCGGAGGAACATGAGATGGCCGCGCACCAGGGTCGTCAAATTGGCACCTCCTCGCTAGTCTCCTGGGCTCTGTTGGATCCCCCGTAGCCTCATCCCGTGGCCGCCTCTCTCCCCGCGATGGTCGCCCCTCTCGCTGCACCGTCGGTTTATATAACTCCACCTCATGCCCGCGAGGTGCCAAATATGCACATGCACCAAACAAACAACAACAGATCATATCAGTGTCTATACACCATAACCTGATACAGCAAAATCACAGCATAAATCAAAAACATATAAACACACAATATACCTTTGTGATCAAAAACCTCCCCAGGAGGAAATACCATGTCCGGGTCCCCCCGGAAGTCCACCCCAGCATAGGGGAACTGCACCATCACCTGCGGCATCTTCTGCCATATCTGCGCCGCCTGCACAGTAAAATAGTGCCCGCCTTCGCCACCGCCATGGAAAATCAAAATCTGTGACCACCACGTTTTTTCTTTCAGTTCCATCATCGCGCAGGCGCCATATGCGCCTCTGTCTACACAGGAAGCTGCACATTTGGACTAAAATTTGACATTGTAAGCTCTTGGATGTGGGGAAAAAGTATTTTCCTTGTTAAGAATGATGATATGCATGCTCTAAATACTGCACCACTTAGACCCCTCAACTTATAAAGGGGATAATCAAACAAACATAGGCACTTAGGTGGATAAAATTCATTTTCCCTATTTTTCTTTTTTCCACATCGATGGCTTGCTTTGGTTTATAAATCTAAGTTGAACATCAATTCTAATCACATCTAAACTCACATTTGGGACTAGAAATTGCAAGTAAACAATCTTGAGTATGCTCTTCTCTCGCGTCATTAAGCGATCTTGAGAACCAGAAAAGGATTGCGAAAACGGTTTCATCTCCCTTAACAAAATTTCAAAACTTTTAGGAGAGGACAAAGGCTCTTTTTGAGACCCCTCTTAGTTTCATTTTTCAAGCATCTCTTAACTTTGTAAAGGCCCATACATGCCCACATGTCACAAAGCTAGAGTAGTGTTTGAATTTTCTTCTTTCTTAGATAAAAAAACTAGGAGAGTTTAAAAGTTTGTAACGGGCCCACACATGCCCACATGTTCAATATCGGCTAGTTTCATGCTTTTCTAGATTAATTCACACATAGGGAGTTAAAGGATAGTAACGGACCACAATGTCCACATGCTAGTTTCCTAGGGCTTTTAAAATTCCGCAAGGTTGTACCAATGACATCTAGCTTATTTAGCTAATCAAACTCTTGTAAAGGACCAAACGATGTCCACATGTTGCAAGGTGACATCTAAATAACTAAAATTTGGTACACTTTCACTCACACACAAAAGCCACTTTCTCACTCACATAGCCTCATCTCAAAACGTGGTGGTCTAAGTAGGTCTCCTAAAAAGGGATTCTGAAAAACACCCCATCTTTTCTAGATTGGACTATCCACTCCCACTTTTAATCAAACGAGGTTGGTTTACACCCCCAGCCTCACAAAACAACTTCATCTAAAATATTTCTAACAACTCACTAGGTTGTCCTCCACAGGAGGTGCTAAAAGAAAATTCTAGTCTAGGTAGGATTTCGGGGGTAGGCATCCAAATAACCCCTCGTTATCTGGTTCTCACAAGTTCAAACATAGAAGTTGACAAATAGGGAACTTTCAAATCCTCCAAGTCCAGCGTTCCAATCACCATAAGGCAGGGAGATACCCGTGAAGGGTCGAAGGTCAAGGTCCGATTTTTCTGTGCATCCCCACTTGAGGCACCCACCTCTTGGACGGGATCCAACCCGTGACCCATTTCTTAGGCCGAAAATCGAAATGCCGCGCTTGGACCGAGGTACCTAGCGACCAATTTTAGGACATCTACCCAGGTGGCGATTGTGGGCTGCAATCGCACCTTGATTGGATTTTGTGTGGCTATTGGGAGGTATCGCTAGCTCTTTCGAGATATTGCACCCTCTACCCCTCATTATAACCAATTGTTTCATCCTTCACTAGTATCTCTTCCGGTGACTTCAGACCCCACTGTTGAGAGCTATTGGAAGGTCCAGTGCTATTTGAGAGGAAGGACGTTACGTCCTCTAGGACACGAGCATTTTCTTTCTTTTTGATTCCCCCACACGGATAAAACCCTCTTACCCACATATATGTTTCTTTCTCATTTATGTATGATGCACATCTGATCACAGTTTGACTTTGATATATATATTGTGTAAAACAGTTACAGCAAGGACTCTTGGTTCTACATTTCTCTCACCACTTGTTGCACACATTTTCACACAATTAGTCTGACATCATAGGGGAACCACAGAACCCCCGTCATTCTCGACGCTTGCTCAACCTTCCTCCTATTTTAGGGGGAGTATCTGGTCATACTCATTCATCAGTACCTCCTTCACACACTCCTGTGAGTGCTACCATCTTAGGCTCAGCTTTGCTTGGTCCTACCTTAGTTGGGTCCAATTCCCAAGGACACACAGTCACTTGCTCTCCTTTGCACGGAAGCAGGCGACCCACTTAATCTCAAGGAGGGAGCACCAACCCACCTAGTCCCCATCAAGGGTCAGGTTCACAACACACTATGGCCGGAGCTAACCCTCCACCCCCACTACAGATGCCATACTTGGCCTCTCTTAACATACCGGATCTCACCAAACTTACCAATGATCCTATATTGCATGATGCCACATGGCCTGCAATGCCAACCAAACTTCCTTTAGACATACCCAATTTTGAAGGAAAGGCGAGGGATGACCCCGACAATCATGTCATGACCTTTCATCTATGGTGTTCTTCCAATAGCATCATGGAGGATTCCATCAGACTGTGATTATTCCAGCGCACACTTACTGGTCCATCAGCCAAATGGTATGTCGAAGAAAAATCAGGGTCCCATACGACCTTTGAATCCTTAGCCAAAGCATTCTTAACTTTCTTCCAATTACCCATCCGCCATGACAATGGTCTTGAACTACTATCTAATTTCAAACAGTCCTCAGCCACCCACATTGCTGACCACATTCATGAGTGGCGTAGACGACGTAGTTTGTGTAAAGAAGAAACCACCAAACAGGAATGCCTTGACTGGTTTCTTAGATCACTTGTCGCTCTCCTTGGTAAGGATGTAGCTTCTACCTTCCCACAGTCTGAAGAGGAAGCCATCAGCAAGGCTCAACAATATGACCTCATTTATGCGCAGTCAGGATACTTGTACACAGTACTTCCTAATCTTCCAAAACCTGTGCCATTTGGCCAGGACAAACCAGGGATGTCTCACTCAGCAGACGGACTAATAGGTGCCACCACACACCATCGTCCACAACCCCAACCACCACCGATGTATGGAACACCTCAATACCCGCCGACATATGGGGGAACTCCTTATTTTCCCCCACCCCCTTATCAACATCCATATCCTGTTGCTATCCCTCCACCCATAAGTGGACCACCACTGGCACCTCCCATACATCCACCTATTCCCTCAACCAGCGGTACCCCCTCAACATCAACTTATAGTACTAGTGAAAGCACGCAGCCTTCCTATGTACCCTATGGGTCGGTACTACCGCAAAATCCATACTTCCCCTTTCCCGGGCCTCCACAACCCATGGCTCCCCCACATCCAAATGCGGGTGTGAATTTTGTTCAACCTTCCGCCGCTCAACAATACCAGAATTTTGAACAATTAAACTCAGCCAACCCAACTCATCCATCGAACAATAACAGGAGGAAAGGACGGAATAGGAACAACAACAATATCGGCCAAGGCAGGAATCGACCCTAACAACATCCACCCACTGGGGGCAACCAAAACCAGGGGAACCAAAACCCCCATGGGGGCAATAAAAATAAACGCCAAGGACGAAATACTGTTAAAACCATCCACCCTTGTGCTCTTTGTGGCGTGTACGATCATTACACTCTCCATTGCCCCCAGATCACTGATTTCAAGAGGTTGAAAGACTCCGGGAGCCTTCCCCCCTCCCCAACTCAACCTGCCCCTCAACAAACACAACAACAATACGCACAACAAAAACCCCCCGCCGTACTACAAAATCCTATCCCACATCAAGGTGTCATAAACACCCAGCAGGACACGTAGCATCCCCCACCTCAAGTGGGCCAATACCATAACCCCAACAATCCAGTAGAGCGAACGATCCTCCTCACTAGTGAGGAAGAAGTTCTTCTGCAAACACACAATCGTCAGTATCCTACAACAGCCGAGTCAACTCCTATCTCTCCAGAGACAAACCCTACACCAACGGGGCCCCCATTGATGATCCCTCTCCCTTCTGCCAAACCACCATTACGCATCCCTCGCATCCCCTTGCGCAGAAATGTTCATAATCCACAGGCTAGGGAAACACATAATTACAGCTTGGTAGACGACTTAGCACAATCCCCGGCTGCCATGTCAGTTTTGGACGTCCTCCAGACTTGTCCTACGCAGCGGAAATCATTACTTTCCGCGATGGGAGCAGTTGACCCTACTGATACTCGACTCATCACCTTTGACCTAGATAGCTGCGAACCACGTCTTCCCACCGCAGTTGCTATTCAAATACCAGTCAAAATACGGAACATAACCGTCCATCGGTGTATCATCGATGAAGGGGCATCTATGTGTATCATGTCCAAAACAGTATGGCAGAAACTTGGTTCCTCGGACCTCTTACCCTCCGCCATCACATTATGAGATTATGAAGGAAGACCATCGTCCCCCGAAGGGCTCTTCCAAAATGTCCCAGTAGAACTCAGGGGAAAACCATTCTCATTGACATTGAGGTTATTGACGCTGAACTTGATTACAATATCTTGTTTGGCCGCACCTACATGTATGCTATGAAGGTGGTAGCATCATCAGTCTTTAGGACAATCATGTTCCCCCATAACGGAAAGATTGTGACCATTGACCAAGTCTCGCATTACGAGCCTAACCCATCTACCAATTTCGATAACATTCTTCCTCTCATTCATTCAAACAAAGACGCATACCCACTCGTAGAAATGGGTCCTGGGATTTTTAAGGATCCATCCTTGTTAGGAACGTACCATGGAGCACCACCACTCCTTCCCCCTAGCCAAGTATGCGTTGTTTCCTCTAAGGAAACTCTCCAGGAGGATGCTCATCCCCCTCAGGAGGCTTCAGTCATTCCTAACGTCTCACCAGTCGCAGCACCACTCCCACAGGAGCCTCCTGCACACTCGTCGACCCCTACAGTCCACGAATCCACACCCCCCCAAGGGCCTAGTCCCATTTGGGAGACAGTTCCCAGACCCCTCACTCAAATTCCCTTCTTTTACCCGCCACCCGGAGTAGAAGCTTTCCAGGTAGCCGCAACGCTCACCTTACCCAATATGGTGTTAGCAATCCCAGTGTGGTACTTACATCCACCTGAGATGGTCCCTCGCCCACAGGAAGGACTCCCCATGACGATTCCTGTCATCACTCCCACTACCCCCTTACTCCCTACCCCCCCTGCTACAGCCGGGGGTAGGCGACAGAAGAAGGAGCCCACAGCTCCACTTCCCCTACTCATTCCATCACCTTGCGCATTATGTGACAAAGAGGGTCACCAAACCAACAACTGCCCATCACTACCAGAATTACGGAATTTGATTCCCCCCAACCCAACCCCCACACCACCCATTACTACTGTTACCACTCAACCTTCAAGTAGTAAAGGGTTGAAGACCAAATTCGCGTGTGCCATCTGTTCTGAGTATGGCCATTACACCCATCATTTTCTAGCATTAGCTCATTTCCGACAAGCCTTAGCTATCGTCAGCCGAAACTTTCAGACCAACCCACGCCCTACCACATCTTCCCCAACACCAGTAACTGACATTCGCTACGTCACCACTTCAGTCAATGAACGTATGAGATGCCCTTGCTCTCTTTGTGATTCATTGACTCATTTTACATTCCAATGCCCGATGATCATCGATTATCGGCAACGTCAATTGTCCCTGCTGCACCAAACCATAGCAGAGGTAATTGACCTTACTTCGCCACTAGCAGATTTTCACGTCATTTCTCCCGAGCCCAAGGCACTCCCTACGCCTCCATGGTTCTTAGATGACATATCTGAGGATTTACCCCATAACCCTCCCAACTCTCCTGCTCATCCCCCTGTAGAGATTATTCATCCAACCACCATCAGTACACCTCAGTGCTTAAACATATGGTTCATGACGAGCAAACCCTCACTTTCTGCTCGCACCTCTCCCCTTGCTTCACCAGCAGGGGGAAATCACACTAGAGCTGAGATCACTCCTCACGATCCATTATATTCCCGTCATTTCCACTACGATGAAGAAATACTAGAAGAGCTACAACGCTCAGACTCTCCCTGGGATGCACTCCATCATCGTGCACTCTTCCTTCCGCAGGAAGCCCTCATGCCTCCTAGCCACAATCCCATTTATGCGGTCGAAACCAAAGACTTTATCCCATCAGGACCTATCGATTGGTTCAACAATCCTATTCCTGCACCTGACGATTTTGAATAAGGTAATCTGGCTAACATTTCCCCCACCATCAAAATTGACATTTCCATTAAACCGGGCATCGTCTAAGAGATCATCATTGGAGCTGCTTGCACTCCTCAAGAAATTGCCGCATATAAAGCCCTCTTCTAGGAATACAGGGATATCTTCGCATGGTCATACACGGAGATGCCTGGCCTCAACCCATCGATTGTTGAGCATCGTATCGACACCTGGCCTGACATCGCACCTGTTCACCAGAAACAACGTCCGCTACACCCATCCAAGGCCGTGGCTATCAAAGTCAAAATTGACAAATTACGTACGGTCGGATTTATTTACCCCATTGCTTACACCTCATGGGTTTCCAACCCTGTACCCATCAACAAAAAACAGGGCTCTATTCGCGTCTGCACCGACTTTCGCTATCTCAATAACGCATGTCCCAAAGACAACTTCCCAACACCTTTCATCGATCAGATTATTGATGACTGCGTCGACCACGAAGCTCTTTCCTTTATGGACGGATTTTCTGGCTATAACCAAATTCAGATCCACCCAGCCGATCAGTACAAAACCGCATTCATTACCCCATGGGGTACATTTTCATATCATGTAATGCCCTTTGGCCTCAAAAACGCCGGTGAAACTTTCCAGCGAGCCATGACATATATCTTTCACGATCTAGCTGCTATCATCCTCGCTTACTTAGACGACCTCACCGCTCGATCTAAGAAGCGCACCCAACACATTGATGATTTACGAATCATTTTTCAACGGTGCTATCAGTACAACATTCGCTTGAA
Organism: Picea engelmannii; assembly: GCA_009831015.1. Taxonomy (NCBI): domain Eukaryota; kingdom Viridiplantae; phylum Streptophyta; class Pinopsida; order Pinales; family Pinaceae; genus Picea; species Picea engelmannii. The sequence continues at coordinate 591,767 of ML789311.1, forward strand.
CCCTCTCAAGTGTGTTTTCTGTGTCACTGCCAGGCGACTCCTCGGTTTTATCGTTTCCCAAAGCGGTATCACCTTAGACCCCCTCAAAGTCCAAGCTATCACCGAAATTCCACCTCCTTGGAATTTGCGACAACTATAGAGTCTACAGGGCAAAGCTAACTTTCTTAGGCGCTTTGTTCCTGATTACGCTATACGTGCACATGGTTTCCTTTGCTTACTGCGTCACGACATCCCTTTTCATTGGGACGACTATGCCCAACAGTCGTTTGACGATCTTAAAGCAGCACTTTTAAATGCACCTTTAATAAGTGCACCTGACTACAATCGCGACTACATTCTCTACGTATCAGCTTCAGCTGTATCAGTAGCCGGCATCCTCGTCCAGCTCGGAGATGAAAATCGTGAACACGTCATTTACTACGTCAGTAAGAACCTCTCAGGACCACCCCTGAAGTACAAACATGAAGAGAAACTTGCTCTTGCAGTTGTCCTTGCAGTACAGAAGCTATGCCATTACATTCTGCTTCGCACCACCAAGGTCGTTGCAGATACCAACCTTATGCAATACTTTCTCAGCCGTCGCCAAGTTAACAGCAAATTCGCTCGATGGATCATTATCCTTCAGGAATACGACCTCGAGTTTTCAAAACCTAAGAGTAAGAAGGCCCTCGTTCTCGCAGAACTCGTCACGGCCCTTCCCTCCGACACACCTAGTGCTCCCGTCAATACCGACTTTCTTGATGAACATCTCTTTTACATCGCTTCAGATGATCCTTGGTATAGCCACCTTCTCGTCTACCTATGAACTCAAAAGTTCGGTAATCACCTATCACGAGATGATCGTCGATGCATTCGCCACCAGGCCCCCCACTATCTCCTCATCGGGGACATCCTATATCGGCGGGGCGTCGACACCATTCTTCATCGCTGCCTCACCATTGACGAGGCCGATAGAGTCTTAAACGATTGCCACAACGGCGCATGTGGGGGCCATCTTTCAGGTATCGCCACAACTCAGAAGACCATCCGGGCCGGTTAATTTTGGCCTACCCTGTTTCATGATTGTATTCATGCCGTGAAACGATGTGAGCAATGTCATCTCTACGCCAACAAAGCCCGAGCTCCCCCCGCTCTTCTTGACCCAGTCATTACTGCAGGCCCCTTTTGTAAATGGGGCATTGACTTTATGACTTGTAATCCCCCCTTCAGCAATGGTCACAAACACATTGTTGTCGCTGTCGATTACTTCACCAAATGGGCTGAAGCTATGCCCACCTTCAACAACACCGCTGACACAGCAACACATTTTTTCTTCAACCACGTCATATCCCGGTTTGGAGTACCACTCCAACTAGTCTCTGATCATGGGAAACATTTTGAGAATGAGATCTTCGTTGAACTCTCATCTCAGTTAGAATTCTCTCACGAGTTTGCCTCACCAAACTACCCTCAGTCAAACGGACAGGTCGAGGCAGTGAACAAAGTCCTCAAGACCATGTTACAGTGCACGGTGAATAAACATAAAACCAATTGGCATCATATGTTATTCTCCGCGCTATGGGCTTATCGAACGGCTGTGAAGACCGCCACGGGTTTCATGCCTTTTCACTTAGTCCATGGGGTCGAGGAAACTCTTCCCATCGAGTGCGAAATTCCAACCCTTCACACCGCCATTGAGCTTTTACCTGACACTGCTCCCATGGAGCAACACTTGCCGAACTTAGAGTCTCTGGATGAAGATCGTCGATCCTCATTACAGAACAACGAGGCAGCTAAAAAACGATCCAAGGCTACGTTTGATCGCCATGTCAACCTTTGCTCATTTCGCGAAGGCGACCTCGTCCTAGCCTATGATATCGCCCATGATACCCTTGGCCACGGAAAATTCAAATCACTGTGGCATGGCCCTTACATCATCCAACATTGCCTCACCAAAGGCGCATACATCTTGGCCTCCCCTGAAGGCCTCAGGCTTAAAGAACCCATCAATGGGTTATACCTCAAGAAATTCTATGCTTAAACGTAGTCAAGCTACTTTAGGCTATTTTTTTTTTTTTATAGCGTTTTTTTTATCCCTTCTAAACTATCCTTTGTGCTATTGACAGATGACTCCTCCACCAGCTTACCACATCGGTTATGCCGACGGCGCCAGCCGTTGGACACAAAATCTCGCTTCGGCTGCTTGGGCTCTCTACACCCCTTCACATGACATGCTACATACAAGCGACATATGTTTGGGACCAGCAACCAATAACCAAGCCGAATACACTGTTGTCATTGGCCTCTTGACTAACGCCCAACATCATCATATTCGTCACCTTAGCGTTTTCCTCGATTCTCAACTGGTCGTTCTCCAACTCAACAATGTATACCGTGTACGCGATCCGTGCCTCTTTCGCAAATACCTGCGGATTAGGTTATTATCTCGACATTTTGATTCCATTACATTTACACATATTCCAAGAGAATTGAATCAAACAACAGCTGAAAAAGATAACATGGTGCTAGATTGACATATATCACATCAAGCTACACATACATAAACATCTCATACATCCTGTCACAGCATATAGGAAAAATAGACATCACCATCATCAAAAACAAAAACATATGTCCAACACATTTGGATCCAAAAAACATGTATACTCATATATATATATGGGCCTCCTCGGGCATCCGAATGTTTACATATACAAAAACTACATCGGCCCACAGGCCCCTGCCACATCATGGTACAAAAAATGGCTCACCAGCCTTTATAATCAAACAGTACAAATATACATCAGGGGGCCTCTATCGCACCCCCAGCTGCCCCTCCCTCAGGAGGAGGTGGTGGCCCACCCCTACTAGCCCCAGGCGGTGGTGGTGGAACATCTGCAGGACCCCCCTGCTCAGGCGGCAGGCGCCCACTAGTCATGGCAGTGAGCACAGTTGCTCGTCGCATGATCGACCGCCATGGTGGCGGCAACCCGATGGACTGCTCCAGGAACTCCTCGTCCTGGATACGGATCCACGTGCTCTCAGGCATGTCCCGAAGCACCGTCTCAAAATGATGGAATATATCATCCAGCTCCCCTCCGGCTGCCGCCGGAGGAACATGAGATGGCCCCGCACCAGGGTCGTCAAATTGGCACCTCCTCGCCGGTCTCCCGGGCTCTGCTGGTGCCCCCACAGCCTCATCCCATGGCTGCCTCTCTTCTCGTGGAGGTTTCCCCTCTCACTGCACCGGTGGTTTATATAACTCCACCTCACGCCCGCGAGGTGCCAAATATGCACATGCACCAAACAAACAACAACAGATCATATCAGTGTCTATACACCATGACCTGATACAGCAAAATCACAACATAAATCAAAAACATATAAAGACACAATATACCTCTGTGATCAAAAACCTCCCCAGGAGGAAATACCATGTCCGGGTCCCCCCAGAAGTCCACCCCAGCATAGGGGAACTACAACATCACCTGTGGCATCTGCCGCCATATCTGCACCGCCTGCGCAGTAAAATAGTGCCCATGTTTTCCACCGCCGTGGCGAATCAAAATCTGTGACCACCGCCTCAAGCACGGCTCTCGTATCCCAGGTACCTCTAGCAGCACCCTCAGGTGTAACATCGGCACCCTCTCCAAGAAAAAGGCTACTAGAATGGAGCCAAATGCAAATGCCCCGATGCCTGTCGACCGACACTGGTCCAGCTGCGTGATCATCCGTGCATGTACAGTCAGACCCCATGCGAACTGCTCGTGGCCCACCACCACCCTCTCTAGCAAAATCATCTCGCCACCACTAATGCGGTGGGGCGCTCGGGAACCATACACTCGAACTATCATCGCTGCTATGCAAGGATGCAGTAGGGCATCTATCCCACTGATGCTCACGGATGTCCCGGTCATATAATCCTCGCCTGAGCAATATCGCTCAGCGACGGTTTGTAGAGACGTGTCTCTCGGCAGCACAGGATCTGTCGACAACGGTGTTCCCCGGAAGGGGAGCGCTGTCAAAAAGTAAATATCCTCGACCACAGTGAAGGCGATCTGCTCTCCTCGCACGAGGAAGCAGTGCTGAGCAGGGCTCCACATCTCAATAAAAAATTGGAGTAAATACTCCTGTGCCCATAGCAACGGGCACTCAAAGAACTTTAGCAACCCACTGGTTGCTAAAGCTGCTCGTACGGCCACTCGAACCGCCGGCGGTGCATTGTCCACAGCCTCTCGTAGCTGTGACCAGTCTCGTTCATGCCACTGCACATCCATAATCCCTGCTCACCACCTGCACACAACCCAAAGTCCTATATTAGCTTAGGAAATCATCCAATACATCAAAAAGATAAATTCTTTTACCTTGCCTCAAAGGCGTGGTATTACCACCCACATGCGTGCACACATGCGCACCTGTTCACTATACAGGCGCGCATGTGTGCGCGCCTGTTTTTCCCATAGGCGCGCTCGAGAGTGCGCCTTTTCACAATACAGGCGCGCTCTAGAGCACGCCTGTCCACCCACAGGTGCGCTCGGGAGCGCGCCTGTTCACCCCACAGGCGCGCACTCATGTGCGCCTGTCTACCCTACAGGCACGCCTTAAATAATTTCTCACGCGCACACATGCGCGCTTACTCAGTATGAAGGCACGCACCCATGCGCGCCTTCAACTGAGTCGTCCGCGCATGTGGGCCTACCCTCTACCCAAAAACCCCCTAAAACTCCCGTACGACCCCCCGTACCTACCCTGCCCACAAATTAGAAACCTATAACTATGCAGGATGTTCAGACCACCAACCTGAAACTTGCACGCTGTGAATCGGATACCTCGTTCTCTCGAAATCACGCAATCTCCTCTGAATCGGCTCGTAAACTCACTGTAGCAGCAGGTACAAATGAGGTGGCAATGTGGGCCCTACAGCTATATATAGGCCTTTTGCCAAACTTCCACTCAACATTCTGGGAGCCCACGATGTCCATTTGACAAACCGTCTTCAGCCATGGGATCCGCATTTAGCCGCCTATGTCACGGCTGTCCTTGGGCCACTTTTCGTCCTCAGCCCCCGGGGCACCTTTTTTCCATATCATGGTCAGGTACGCACACACATAGTCACATTTGTCAAAAACATGCTCATATCTTAGATTCTCTTCAGATATTGTTCACTTTGGGTATCTGGTTGTTCTGTGTGCAGGTACTTGGTCATCAGTCACCGACCTCATCCCTTCAGGTATATATATTCAACACTGGCATGTAGTCTCTCCCACTGTATTTCATTTACATTTCCAGTCATACCCTCTGATGTTGGCCTCTAGGATATCCATTCCCGGCTCTGCAGTACTCACACCTCTAGTTGCATCTTCAGTACTGTCACCCGGTAGCATCCTCACCCACATGAGTTGTCCCACTCATAGCACCTCTTTGCACTTTTTGACACTCATGTTGTTCCTCATTACCCTTTAGGGATGGGAGTCCCGGTAGTCTTTCATCATGATGCGAATTAACCACATACTTATTCTCCTCATTTTGCTAGCTTCCCATATGGACTCCCAACACATCGCTTTATGGTTACGTTCTGTCTTACCTGCACCTCCGCAGGATCACGAACCCACCATTTCATCCACCATCAGTTTACCCATCTATGAACATCTCTTCATTTCACCTACCTCGTACAGAAACTCGCCAATGGGGCCCCCACCCTTCATTAGTTTTCCAAGAAATTTCTGCCCTCCCCGGGGCACTCATTTCACGTTGGGGCACCCGTTTCTGTATTTGTACATCTTTCCCAAAATTATTCATTATTTATTGTACAAACACCTTTTATTTTCAGTCTTTGATTTTTGTCGTCACTGTTGGTGACCTACTTTCCTTTTGGCTACATGCAACCCATGTCACCCTTGGTTGGAGCATTACTTCTCATTTACCCCACCGACATCGTCTCTATCTTCAGAGTACTACCCAGGTCACTTACCATTTATCCTCTGAATTTGTTCACCTTGTCCCGCCTCTGGCACAACTTATCCTCGGTCTTGGCGTCACCCTGACACTCGACCTGGTCAGATGGTTGCGGCCACTGTTTCTCTCATTCATTCTCCAGCCAAGGCGGTCCTGAGTCTTCACACTTCTTGACTTCATCCATGTACCTCTGCCACTTCCTCACCACAGTAGATTCCATAAAGCCCTTTGCTTCTGGGAGTCGCGTCCCCCTTTTGTCGACATCAACACAGTTTTCCAAAAGGGCGACAGTATCTTGATTCTCATTTCCCATTCAATGAGAAATCTCGGATGGCACAGGGGGAACCACCATTTCTCCCTGATGTTGTTGACCCCCATAACATTCGACGCCAACATTTTCTCATGTTGCGGTGGGTCTTACTTTGCGACTATTGCATTTTTTATTATCAGTTGCCAAAGACCTCTGAACTCGGTAGGGCCACCAATGCCCACATCACCGTCGCTGTTTACTTCAACGACCATTACCACTGGGTCAGAGTATGTTCCTTTGCAGAATTGTCTTCTTCCTTTCTCATTTCGCCCCCGAGGGCACTTCCGTTGTCTACATCAACACTTCAGACATTTTTTTTCTTTTCTTCAGAGTTACATCACACGAGCATGGGGCATGCTCGCCTCATCTGTACACACTTGTATATTGATACTCACCTTCCAAAAGGTCGGGTTTTACTGGTTCCTTTCTTCTCCAAAGGATTTCTCTACACCGTCCCACTCTTGCTCTCCCTTACAAAACCATTCTCAGTAAAAGAAACATTGATGGATTTCGGCTATATGTTTTTCTCCTAACCTCATCCATCAGGGGGCATCTGTTATCACTGAAATTTCGTCTGCACATGGCGACAAGAACTCTGCATCGTCAAAACAGGACTGGAGTCATTCATGGCACAGGATTAATTCCACAGCATTGCAAGAGGGTCAAAAACTATACAAATGACCAAAAATTTGAAAGGCTCTTTACATCATCTAGGTGCGTGCGCTCATGCGCGTAACATAACTATACAAAGCGCGCATAGGTGCAAAAGGCACAGCTGTTTGGAGAAAAACCCGCGCGCCTGCTAAACGGTGCATTTATTGAAATTGGTCGGCCTCCAAACCACTAATGGATCGGCTCCCAAGTCGATTTGACATCAAATCCAAGCTCAATCCTCATGGTGGGCTGGTCAAAGACCTAATTGTGCCCTAAAGAGCCCCTTTTCACATTCAAAAGAGGTTGCATAATAACCCAATGCTTGGCTATAAAAAGCCATGAATGACCACCATTTTCTCAAGGAATTCTTCATACTGTTATGCTGTTGAGATTACTAATGACCCATTCTTTGGCAATAAACATTACAAGCTGCATTTCATAGATCTATTCACCCCTCTCTTGAGTGAATAAGCTTGGAGTTCTTTCAACCACATGTTCATCTTTTCATTGTAAGGAGAGCAATCAGTGAGGGCCTCAAGAGCCTTCCATTGGAGAAAGAAGGGACCCAAGTCCCTTTTCTTCTTTGTGTCTTTGGATTTCATCAATCAGATCAGCTTATACATTGGTGATATTGGTCCATTTACATTTGTTTTTCATTTTTCCATATGCTCATAGTTTTAGTTAGTTTTAATTTGTTTTTGTTTGTAACTTTGTTGTTTCTCTTTCTAACCTTTTACCTTACAGCTGTCATGCCTAGCAGAGCCCAACTGGGCATGTAAGAACTCTTAATTTTCTCACCTAGTGACGAATTGGGTGCAAACAGATTGGCGACCGTACTGGGGAGAAGGTATCAATTCCTCCCTCATTTGGGCTTCATTTGCTTTCCTTTTGATTTCATTAATTTGCAGGTTCACAAACCGACCTCTGCCGACCTGCTTACCCGTCAATTCACCAAAAATTGGAGAGAAATCCATCCGGATTTTTCTTCTGATACTTTTGACACAGGCGCGCGGGTATTTTACCCCATAGGCACGCATCGGGTGCACAGGTGTTTTTTCTTTCAGTTCCATCAGCGCGCAGGCGCCATATGCGCTTCTGTCTACACAGGAAGCCGTGCATTTGGACTAAAATTTGACATTGTAAGCTCTTGGATGTGGGGAAAAAGTATTTTCCTTGTTAAGAATGATGATATGCATGCTCTAAATACTGCACCACTTAGACCCCTCAACTTATGAAGGGGATAATCAAACAAACATAGGCACTTAGGTGGATAAAATTCATTTTCCCTATTTTTCTTTTTGCCACATCGATGGCTTGCATTGGTTTATAAATCTAAGTTGAAAATCAATTCTAATCACATCTAAACTCACATTTGGGACTAGAAATTGCAAGTAAACAATCTTGAGTATGCTCTTCTCTCGCGTCATTAAGCGATCTTGAGAACCAGAAAAGGATTGCGGAAACAGTTTCATCTCCCTTAACAAAATTTCAAAACTTTTAGGAGAGGACAAAGGCTCTTTTTGAGACCCCTCTTAGTTTCATTTTTCAAGCATCTCTTAACTTTGTAAAGGCCCATACATGCCCACATGTCACAAAGCTAGAGTAGTG
>ML789311.1:614774-635174 GCA_009831015.1 Picea engelmannii
AAGAAGGGACCCAAGTCCCTTTTCTTCTTTGTGTCTTTGGATTTCATCAATCAGATCAGCTTATACATTGGTGATATTGGTCCATTTACATTTGTTTTTCATTTTTCCATATGCTCATAGTTTTAGTTAGTTTTAATTTGTTTGTGTTTGTAACTTTGTTGTTTCTCTTTCTAACCTTTTACCTTACAGCTTTCATGCCTAGCAGAGCCCAACTAGGCATGTAAGCACTCTTAATTTTCTCACCTAGTGACGAATTGGGTGCAAACAGGTATGTTACAGTATGTTTTGTAGAGAGAATAAAAGTGTTCTCTCATATATTGTGGCCCAACCTGGGTGGCCAGGGATGTTACTATAGTGGTGCAAGGCCCGTTAGATTTCAATATGCTTGTTGGGCATGATTATTTATATGTTATGAGTGTTGTGGTTTCTACTCTCTTCCAGGTGATTCATTTCCCTCATAATGGAAGCATTGTCACTATTTACCAACTGGCATATGATAATCACCATCCTAGTTCGGTGTTAGTTCATGATTACCCTTTATATGTTCCTAGTGTTCATGTAGACTTTACCTTGCCACGAGTTAATTATGTGGTGTTTTATCCTAGATGTTCAATTTATTTTGAGAAGGAACCTGTGAAATCATGTTTTCCTGGTCGAGACTTGGTCTCAAGAATTGATTCATTGGTTTATCCAATGGGGGCATGGGAGCCCTTTATTCCCCCTCTTGGTTGGAGTGATCTTGAGTTTCCTTTTAAGTATTATCTTGTTGTTTGTAGATCCTCAAGCCCTTACTCTTGTGTTTCTTTGTTGATAAACTCTGTTGAGCTTGACCAGAACCTCCATTTTCATATGGAATATGGTCAGTTTAATTCACCCTTTGGGACTGTTAACCCTCCTCATTCGTGTTATTTCTTGGATATTGAATTTCCTTCAGATGAGGCTATCCTTGAAGCCATGACTATTGTTTCTATACCATGGGAAGAATTACACCATGGTTTTTGTTTTCTTCCCTTTTGGGAGACTTTCCATGTTGACTATCAAAGAGACTCTTGGTTAGAGTGTAGAAGGGGGATCTACTTGAACTACTACTATGCATGATCCATAAGCCTGTGTGGTGCTTTGTACCATATTGTATAGTCTAGGTTTGTTTTTTTTAAGTTTTGTATTCTGTAGCACCTCTTATTTTCTATCTATATTGGATTTATTAACTTATGGATGAGTGTTATTGGCCTTATATGAAGGATCTTAGAGACATTTTTCTTTGACATGTGTTCATTGCACCGATCCGTTCTGACAGGTATTGACCTCGAAAATGACATATAGGTTAGATTTTTTCCTACTTGCATTTTTGTATTATTTGTTTCCTAGTTCATTTGGCCTTAGGATTGACCCCACTGAATTACAAAACTAACCTTCCTTGTTGATAAGCATGTGGTATATCCTTCCTACATGTTGTAGAGCCTTCCTACATGTGGTAGAGCCTTCCTTTCATGTGGTAGAGACTTCCTTCCATGGGCATACTAGTTCGAGCCTTGTTTTCGATTTGGTTCCCATGCCGAAGTACTTATATAGGCTTGGGAGTCCTTGTTAGTCCTGCCATGATTACATATTGAAGCCTCATTCTTCTCTCTAATCAACATTCTTGACCTTACCCACAGGATTTCCTAATGAGCATGGTTTGTTGTCTTTCAAGATTGCTTAAATTTTTAAAGCAACATCCAACGAGAATGTATTTATTATTTTTAATATCGTATGGATTACTTGAGAAAGGAATCCCCCATGGAGTCTTCTTTAATCCCTTTTCAGAATCTCAAAAATTGAAAACATTTCCCAACGATCTTGTTTCCCTTCACGCTCGCCAAACTCAAATTTGAAGGCACATCTGTCTGGCGGTATTTTACCCCTTTTTCGGTCTGGATGGCTAATTTTATGAATAAAGGTATGTTCTAGGAACTTCAATTCTCTATAAGAGTATTCTCAGGCGTAAGTTTAACCCTTTTTCGGGCTCAAGGAACTAAATCTTTGAAAAATGATCATTCTCCTTGGTTTTGGTTTATCTCTTTTACGGGCCTTGGAGATTACTCATGAAAAAGGAACCCCCTTAGAGTCTATATTTAAGCTCTTTCTAGACTCCCTAAATATGAAAAGATCACCGAGTGACCTTGTTACTTTCACACTCGTTAAGTTGTTCCAGAAAAAACATCTATTCGACATGAGTTTAACCCTTTTTCCAGCCAATAGATTATTTCAAAAAAAGGTACGCCTCGATAGACTTGTCTCACCAGGAGAGTTATCCTCAATTATATTTTATACTTCTTCAGGATAAGGAGACTAAACCTAGAAAAAGGTTGTGAGTCCATAGTTAAGCTCTTTTCAGAGTCCTTAAAATTGAAAATATCGTCGAGTAATCTTGTCTCAATAAAACTCATTAAATTTTTTTTGAAGAGACAACTTTTTCGTTATAAGTTTAACCCTTTTTCAAACCGAATAGATTAATTGTGAAAAAGGAACTACTCAGAGTCTTCTTTTAGTGTTTTTTCAGAATCTCTAAATGTGAAAAACCACTGAGCTTACCTTCTGTGGGCTCGTAAAAATTCACATGGAAGGAGTATTTTTGTGTCATACTTAATCGTAGTGTGGGTCTCATATTTGCGTCTTTGGCCTAATGTCATCTTCATGTTTCTCGTAACTAAAAATTTAAAGAATTCCTTATACACAATCCTTATACAACATTTTTCCTTTGCAATCTAACACCTTGACCCATGGAGGAATTTTCCTCGAGTGTCCTTATCCTGCACATGTCTCATTTCCTTGAGCATCAGTATGTTCCATGCGCTTGGAAGCAATTTTCTTGCTTGCAACACTTGTTTCCTCCTTTGTAATGTAGCATTCTTTTATTCTTTTTCAAGCTCATTAAAAATTTGAAAAAGACAAAAAAATCAAATATTCCAAAAAGAGGTGACTATATATACTAATAATTTTTTCGGTAGTGAGATAGTCACCTTTATAAAAAGCACATCCTTGCATTTTTTCTCCAAGCATTGGGATCTAGTATGACCTTAGGGAGATTTTATAGCTACATAGAGCTGTGTCCTCCTACGTTTGGTTACTCTTCCAAACATATGGAGATTTTGTGGTGCCTCCTGTATCACAGACTTATGTCAATATTACACTGCCTCAGTCTGATCATATTTCATTCTTTTGTCCAAGGGAAGTTTTGTCCAACCTGAGTCGTCCATATTCAAAATTGACGAAGTTTTGTGCCTAATGATCAAGATCCTCCTGTCTTTCCCTGATGACATGTTGAAGACCTTAGGGTAGTGATTCGTACACTCGTATTGTTCTCTTACTTGAGTGATTGAAGATATTAAAGTTGTTTCTCGAGCTATGAAGTACTCATCTCTATCCACATGCATTGATGTTTCTTGAAGATGCATATTATATTGTACTTAAATATCATCGAATGATTTTGAGATGTAGATCCGCTGTGTATTGGTCAAAGATACACTTTATATAGACATTTATATGAAATGTATTTGTAGTGTACTTGATTGAAAACCATGATTAGTTCACCCCGAGCATGGGTATGCCCACCTTAGAGAGATTATTATTTTTTTGCAGATGGTGACCTCTCGAACTCTGGTCCCGGGCTCACTCGGCTCCATGCATTCCCACTGGTAAAGATATTGTAATGTATTTTGACCATCAATTTCTCTTCTAACCTCACACATTAGGGGGCATATTTTATAGCCCAAAAATTCCTTATCTATGCATATATGCCATTGGCCTTTCTACTTACACAATTTGGCAAATTACTGTTGAGGATATCTCTTTAAAAAACCATTTTTGGAGCATGTACGCATCTTTCTGCACTACTTCTCGCATACACACACTAGTTGCATAATAAAAAACCCATGTACATACATAGGCTTCATGCTAAATAGCCTGCGTTTACCTCCAAAATTTGCGAAAGATAAAAAGTTGCAAGGAATTTGACGGATTTTACAGGCTATCAAGGGTTTCCTAACCAATTCATCCATTCTATCCCGTCCCCAAACCGAATAACCATATTTTGGCCATATAAAAGAAGGTCTTGGGGTATCATTCCAACATAAATCAAGAGAACATAGAAACTCTGCCAAAATCCCTTCCCCTTCTAGCCCAAGTTTTTCATCCCTTTCTGAGATTTGGCCTCATCATTCCTTCTTCATCATTTTCTCCTTATACAATCCCTTCCCTTTTCCCAAAGAGATTAGCTGATTGTGAGAGGTGACATGGGGATGATGCTCTTGGAGGAGCAATAAGAGGATCTCGGGCCTAGTTCACAGAGCGCTTTGCTGATCTAGAAGGTTGTAATCATTGTAATATTCACATCTGAATAAAATAGTTATTTTTTTGTCCCAAATATTGTGTTTATTTGATTTCATTTGATTTATCCATCTAGATTTATATTTGAACACTAAAATTGATAAGTATAGATAGTATATATTGTAGCTTTGTATTTCTCAGTTGCTTGCAGGTCAGCTTTGGGAGGAGACTGGAAATCCAAGAAACTACAAAGGTGAAGGAAGTCTACATCAGACGATAGGACCTAAGGTACATCCACTTTTCGTTATCTTGTCTTTTGAGTTCAGATAGTTTGGGGTAGTTTAAAATTAGGACTGTATTTTAAGGCTAGTTATTGCTTTGCCTATATTCTGACCCAGTATAGTAATAGGGCGATTTTATATGCTAGCAACAAGGATTTAATCATGGGTATGGTTGTTTCATTAAGAAAATAATTAAAATAAATTGGTTGCAACATGAGGTTGTGAGTAAAGATAAATTATTTAAATAATAAAGTAGTCAAAGTGGTTGCAAAGATAAATTATTTAAATAATAAAGTAGTCAAAGTGGTTGCAAATATAAATTATTTAAATAATAAAGTCGTTGCAACAAGAAGTGGTGAGTTTACTATTTATGGATAAGTAAAAGTGGTTGAAAAAGAAATTAATTAAATAATTAAGTTATTTGCAACTAGATGTGGAGAACTTACTATTTGTGGATAAAGTGTATGTAAGTGGACAAGTGGTTAGAAGTGGGTTAGCCTAAAAAGAAGGAATTTGGGTTAAGTTGGTTAGAAGGTAACCCCTTGAGGAATCTACATGAAAGTATAAATAAGAGAGAAAGGCTCTCCTATTAGGACCTATTGAATATTATCTAATATCTATATTGTTAAAGGCTTATTGCATGTACACATTGATACATCAAGTTACACAATATTGAGGAAGTGAAAGAGGATTGAGGATGAAAGTTTCAAAATTTCAGAAATACTAAAAAACCCTAGTGTCTTAGATGTATGTGGGCTAACAGTGTAATAGGGTGTGTAGATATGCAAGATAACAATATAATAGGGTGTGTACGTACATGGACTGACAATATAATAGGGTGTGTACATGAGGGTAAATCCAAAAAAACATGAAAATATGAAGATGCCAAGTCTCTAGATTCTAAAAGAAATCTCCCAAGAAGGTCTACAGTGATCCGGTACATCAGATCTATCCACTGGTTAAAAATATGTCTTATTTCTATGAGTAGATGGATTGTTTTGCATACATGAGAAATATTTATGGGGGTTTGAGGATTTTCCCTAGAGATATTATTGGCTTCATGGGATTTAATGTATAAGTGATATATACATAAATACAATTCTAGTATAATCAATATTTATCATTGATACATCTTCGAGTGTTGAGACATAGCTAGTATTCCTTGGTACATGGTTGAGGGTTTTTGGTTGTGATGTGTTAGTGACGTTGTGGTTAGTTTGAGGCAGATTTGTTGTAGTACATGGCTGGTACATGTGTAAGTGTTATTGGTGTATCTTATGGTATATTGTGAGATGTTTTTTGTTAGTGGCATTGATATATGATTGGTACACACTTGAGGCTACATAAAAGTGAGGTTTTGGCACATGTTTTGATGTAAGGGTTTATGGTATTTGGATCATGTATTGTGTGATGTATTGGTAGAGGAATTTTTGTTGGTTATATTGGTTTATCTCTTTGGTATATGGTTGAGATACATGTTGGGACATATAGTCGATGAGTTGGCACATACATGAGGTGTATTCTATGATGATGTTGTTACATCTTGATGATTCATAGTTTGAATTTTTGATGCATGATTGTCACATGTGTGGTGTATTGTTAGAGGTACTTGTTAGTAGTATTGGTGACATATGATTGGTACATGTTTAGAGGCTCTTACTAGTAGTATTGTTTGACACATGGTATATGGATGATGTGGCATATATATATTGATATATTAGTAAAATCACATCTTGGTATTGGTGATGGTTATGAGGTATTGTGATGTGCGTAGTTGATACACTTGTAATGGTATAGGTTATGTGAGTAATTGATGTACATGGTTGATATTACAGGTTGATAGGTATAGGTCGAGACAGGTTGTAGGTTGATGTGTCAAAGGAAAAAAAGGGTTTGAGCTTTATAAAAGTGAGAATCCTACCTCTCACAAGGTCTAGGCAGGCTACAATATAGAAAGGTTGCGTACATACACGAGCTGCAGTATAGATAGGGAATGTACATATGCAAGATGCAATAAATAAAGGACGTGTACCTGGTGTTTTTTTTGGTACAGGAAGGGTACAATTACATGTAAATGTGTTTAACCTGAACATAATACATATAGCTAAACAAAAATACACACATTTGCAGAGAGAATTGGAGAAAGAAGAAGAAAGAGAGAAAGAATGGAAGAATTCTCATTAACTATATTCCACACTCAAAGAGTGAATAATTTACAATAGATATAAGATAAATGAGTAAATAATGAGCCATAGTGGTGGTATAGAGTGATATGGACACACACCAGTAGTTACAAAAGTAAACTGCCACCTAGTCTAGTCTCTCAGGGAGTTACGGGAGTGATCTGCCACCTAGCTGAGTTGACTAGTCAATTTTTCTTTAGTTAACTAACTGAACAAAGAGTAGTGAGGAGTTAAATCAGGAAATCAAGGGTAATGTGCCAATATGGCGATGATCCCAAAGCAAGTGTGCATTAGTTGGTGATGATCCCAATGTTTCATGGTGACAAAACCAATGCAACATCAAAAATCAACTCAACTAGTCAAACTGAAGTGTCAACTAAAAGGGAATATTCGACAGGTGGAATATTCTCCCCTAAAATATAGGATACTGGATAATGACTAATTATGACTAATAAACAAGGAAAAACCTTAGGAAAAATAAATACTAGGTTTGTGTGAAGTAACTCCAACAATACAAGTTGGTTATAGGACAGTGGCACAGGTTGGTTACAGGTTATTGGCACATATTGGTACATGTTTGCAGTGGTATATCTCACAGTGACAGTGTGACAGTGGTTTCATCATTTTACTTCTATTTCAGGGCGACAGGACAGGGAAAGGATAGGTGGTTGTATCCACCTTCTAGTTGTATCCAGAGAACATAGGGGGTTGTATCCTCCTTCTGGTTGTAGCCATATAATTGGGGATTTTTAGCTTCCCTCTGATTGTAGCCTAAAAACAGGGGGTCAGAGCCTCCTTCAAGTTGCAGCTGGATAATTGGAAGTTGGTTCTTCCTTGAATGTAATTCTTAAAGACATATAAGAAAATGATTCCATAGTTTTCTCCCGCATTGGGTTTCCACGTAAAATACTGGTGTAATGTGCATTTTGTGGATGCGTCTATTATTATTTATTATGCACTAATGGATGTTAATGTTATATGATGAAATAAAATATTAATGATGAAATGTTGAACATTGTTGAATAAGTTAAAGGAATATACATTGTGGTTAAAAGGATTAATAAGTGGTATAAATTGTTCATTATTGATTCACCCCCCTCTAAGTAATCCAAAAATTGGTATCAGAGCAGGTTCCTTCAGGAAAACATTTAACCACTGGAAGGAGATAATGGATTATTCTGAGAATGGAGTACCATTATTTAATGGTCAGAATGGTTTAAAGTATGAGATATGGAGCGGAAGGAAGAAAGTATTTTTGGAGGAACATGGATATGGTATTTGGAAATCAATTGTTACAGGATATGATAGTTCAAAGAAAGAAAAAACTGCATCCAAGAAGGAATTGAAACAGAATAACAAAATTTCAATGGATTTTATTTTGGAAGGACTATATGATTTAGTTAAGGAAAAAGTGGGTAAATGTTCATCAACTAAAGAAATTTGGGATAAGTTACATAATATCTATTCTTCACCCATAACAAATTCATAAAATTTAAAATAAGATGCAGGTACAAATCAAGAGGAAATATTTTCATCATGTCAGATAGATTCAAAAGAAGAAGAGTACACAATAAAAAAAAGTATGTTGTTTTGTTTTAATTGTGAAAAACGTGAAATCTTGAAATTGAATGCCCTGAAGGTAATGAGACACAAAATCCATTTGAAATAAAATAAAATTATGAAGCAGAACTGATGATTTCTTTAGATGATCTAAATAAAGAAAGAGAAGAAAAAAAGTCACTCAATAAAGAATTGATGAAACAAAAGGAAAGTGTTCGAGGTTCCAAAGAAGCTCAGCAGGTCATCAAGAATTTAAGAGCTAAACTAGAAGAGGCCATAAGAATTGAATAAACTCTAGAATATCAAAAGTAGTGTTTAGTGTTGGAGTTACTTCACACACACCTAGGATTTCTTTTTCCTGAGGGAATTCCTTGTTTATTAGTCATAATTAGTCATTATCCAGTCTCCTATATTTTAGGGGAGAATATTCCACCTGGAGAATATTCTCTTTTAGTTGACACTTCAGTTTCACTAGTTGAGTTGAGTTTAGATGTTGCATTGGGATCATCACCATGCAACATTAGGATCATCACCATGATAATTCGACCTTGTCTTGGTATCATCACTAGAGTGGTGAATTAGCCTTAATTCCCTGAGTTAACTCTTCACTACTCTTTGTTCAGTCAGTTAACTGAAGACTAGTTGACTAGTTAACTCAACTAGGTGGAAGTTCACTCCCGTAACTATCTGAGAGACTAGAATAGGTGGCAGTTCACTCCCATAACTAATGGTGTGTGTCCATATCAATCTATACCACCACTATGATGCACTGGTTCACCTCAATTCGAACTCATTGAGTTATAGAGAGTATATCATGTGTAAATTATTCATTATTCATAACGGTTAATGAGAATTCTTCCATTCTTTATCTCCTTCTTGTTTCTCCAATTCTCTCTGCAAATGTGTGTATTATTTTTTAGCTAGATATATTGTGTGTAGGTTCAACACATTTACATGGTATCAAAGCCAACATACTGCTAATTTTTTACAGGTACAAAAGATTGAAGAAGGCAGAAAGATGTAATTCTAAAAAGAATTCATCCTTACACCTTACAACTATTTTGCATGGTAGGAGAAAATATCCATACATCTCTGATGCAGAGGGTTGTACAAGTTAACCATGAATACATATCCAGAGCCAACATAAGCCATAGAAAAATCCAAGTACTTAAATCGCATGGATGAGGCACTCAGAACAATTTGAAGTCTTATTTCTCCCGATCTCCTTTTCATATATCTTCCTATAAGACTCCCAATGAAGCTTGGACCATCTTGGAAGGGATCTTTGGAAAACAAGATGAGATGAGGGGACACATGATGGAGGTGGAGATGCTCACATTGGATCTAAAATTTCTTTACAAAATTCAAGGATTCATTGTCGCAACTCAAAGCTTGCGAGTTTGATAAATTGAAGGAGGAGAAACAAATGGTTCTCATTGTTGAAACAAACTTCATTTTTTCCTAAGAATCTTACAATAAAAAAAAAATCATTTTATTTAAATAAAAAGAGCACAAAAAATGCTTTTGAATAATCACCATTAAAAAAAGGGGGTCATCCGATTAATCCAACGGTTTAAATGTATTAACAAACTATGGAGCCGCCCTTGGTTTTAAGAAAAGGTCAAAATGTTAATTTTTTTTTCTTAAGTTTCGGGTTTCAGGGTCCTGCGATCTACACAGTTCGATATGTAACGACAACCCCAAAGTCCCGATACTGAATTCACGAAGAATAATTTTAAAAGGAAATTAAACCAAGTTAATAAGAATAATTAAAAACGTTTAACGCTAATTTAAACTTATCACATTTTCATTTTCAGGAATCTCAACTCAAACAACAATTCAAAATCCTGATGTGCAAGTCCTGAAATCTCGTTTAATCACGATTAATTAAAGTTTAAACATACATTAATACCTTATTAATCAGTTGCATTTTTTGAAATCAAAGAATTGTCACTCATCTCACCCAAAATTTCTCAAAGCATGGAGTCCCGAAATTATTAAGTGCTAAGTGTGATTAACTTAGCATGAAAACAAAGTTTAACGATATAATTTGGTTTTTCACATTTTCTCTTTTCGGGATTTTTCAAAGACATTTCATTCGAACTCCCGGTTTCAAATCATCGATATTTAGTAGAACTTATTATATATTAATGAAAAATATTGTAGTGTAAGACGCATATCTCCAAATGTACTGTCCTCATTAAGTCAAATGATTTTATCGACCGTAGAAAGCATAGTCTAATTAAGGCAGGTTGAAGGTGAATAAAGGTTTCTAATTCAAATTTCTTTCTCACTTTCAACAAACTAGCAATTAGTATCTTAGAAAATCTTACGCTTTCTTTTCTGTAACAACTACTTTCTCCTTATCACAGGTATCATGGCACCCAGGAAAGTGAAGAAAAATAGTGATGACGCTAGTGAAAGCTCAAATACGAACTCAGATGTTCTATCTGATACAACGACACATGTTTTAGATTCGATCAGGTGTTGGATGCAGATTTTTGAGATCTTGGAGCATGAGGTTAAGAATTGCCCAGATTATTTTGGAAACGAAAGGACTGCTAAGACTGAAAATAAACTCAGAGATATAGTAGAGGTTGAGCTCCATAAAGTAGCTACATGGCCAAGGATCATGCCATACAATGACATGATAAAATGGGCTATACTGAACACTGATTTGTAGACCAGGAGCATCACGAACCATCAAAAGGTTGTCATCGACTCATTCAGGCTAGACCACATTCAAGTAATGCACAAGCTATCCCCTGTTTCTAAATATATTTATAATGTTGAATTCATAGAAGAGTTTCAATGAAAGGAGTGCACAAAATTTGACCAAACCTATCCAGATGGTGGGGAATTCCAACAAAATTTAGAGCTAATACCCATGGCGTTTATGCCACAACATCGTTAAATGAATATATAGTTTATATATAAATGATGTTATGTAGACTATTTGGGAGGAAAATCCCTACCCATTTAACCACATAATGGATGCCAATTATACACGAGGTAGCTGAGGGTTACACTTTCAACTGGGGTATGATTCTATTAGATAACCTAACCAAGGAGATTGTTGAGTACCAAATGGCAAAGTCAAAAGGCCAACCAATGTGGTTTTACATCGCAACATATGTCATGGATGTTATTTGTTATATGACCCATTTCCCATTGATGAATTGGAACTGGAATCCAACCTGTGCAGAACCCATCCATTTTTATCACTCTCAACTATGGGAAGAAAAAACAAAAGACTTTGTTTACGAAATCTGTCACTATGTAGTGATTCCTGTGCACCAAATATTGTATGGATACCCACCCCCTCGGATTTCAGAGCAAATCATGGGAAACCTCAAGATAGTTGCAGATTGGTTTATCCAAGAGAATTTATCTTATGTCAGAGTCTTTGGATGTTCAATTCCCCCTCATGCTCTCCCAAAATTTCTCCCTGATAGACTGGTGTGCAGAGAAGTAGCTTATCAAATAATAACAGGAGGCATTGGAAAAGAGTTAAAATCATTTCAGAGGAAATTTTGGACAGCTTTTCTGGTACAGATTGGGAGGTTTTCATTGCTAAATTTTGGCCATTCCAAGGTAGAAGTTGCAGCACTTGAAGACATTAAACCGGTAGATGTTGAACTCAGAAGGCATGATCCATATCAAATTGTAGGAAATCATCTAGCTCATTACAATATGAAAACGTATGAGCATGAAGACACCCCTGTGACAACATATTTAAATTAGTCAGAGCCTATGAGGAGATATTAGATAGAGTCCAAGGGTTACCCCTTGACCTACAGACCAGCTTTCTTTCTTTCCAAAAGCACAGACGAAGTGGGTTGCCAAGGATACTATAGGGAGAATCGATAACACCCCCTTCAGAACAAGAAATTATACCTCGAGGTTTCTAACCAAAGTATATGAATAAAGGGACTACAGAGGAAGACCCAAAGAATCCTGAAATGTCTCCACAAAAACCAGAAACTTCACAGATAGAGCATCCAGGGTCTGAAGAAGATTCTAAGTCCGAGACACCTTTAAAACTGAATCAAATGGCTTCTCCTTTATCGTCAACTATTTCTTCCGATACCCCCAAAACAACAGAAGGAACACAATTCATTGAGTTAGGCAGTCCTATTACAACATTGAATCCTTTACAGTCAACTTTTGGGACTCCCTATCTTGAAGTTATGTACATAAGAGCTCTTACCCCAATATCTATTGAAGAAATACCTTCCTTAGAATTATTTTTCAGTAGGAAGATGAAAGCTGTATTGAAACAAGAAATGCACCCGAAAAAAGGTACAATGTAAAAAAATCACAAAGTACTTCTGGATAGACAAAATCTAGAAGAAGAGGATTTTGCTATAGAGGTAGCAAGCTCTTTGGGAGCTTTCGCAATGACCAACTTGTTTTCAGTTGATAACTTGAAATCAAGGATGAAACAAAGAAATCAAATGATAGCCCAGTTGCAAAGTCAAATAAATAACAAAGAGAATAATATTAGAGATGAGATAAATAAAGGACTTCAACAGGCTAGAGCGGTTGACAAACAGGAAATCCAAATGCTCAAGTCTATTATAGATGAAATGTATAAGAAGATGCAAGCAAGTCAAGGGAGGGTCATTCAATAAGAGAAATTAGTAAAGCATTTGCAAGATAAATTGAGTTCTACTGAAAGCCAGGTGGTAGACATAACAACATTTCAAGCCCAGGCACTTGAAGTGTAGAAGAAGCTAGAAGCAGAACAAAAAACCTTGTTTTCTAAAGTAGAGATCATTCAAAACTATTTTCGAGATGTAAGTCAATCATTGGAGAACATTGCTTTCAAAGAAAAAGAGGCTACAGTAGCTTGGGCCACTTTTCAAAAGGTAGTCGTATTTTCATCTAAACAAGAGGTACCAGTAACTCTTAAATTAACTGTCGCTGAACAAATCAGGGGTGATATCATGCTGAAGGTATGGGAGGCCAATATATCTGAAAGTAGGAAAATTGCCAAAGAAATGAAGGAAGAATGTGAAGAGACTTTTGACTTGTTAGATAAAAAATCGCTAGGCATTGGGAAGGGAAATTTCCCTGGAATACTAGGACAGATCAATGTTATAAGACATCAACTTAATCTAAAAGAGAGTTTGAATGAAAATCAAATTGAAATTTCACAATTAAAACAGGTTGATGTTAACCAAATAGATAAATGTATGGTGAAGACGAATTTACAATTACAATCAGTAAAGTTTGAGGATAAAAGGTTTGAAGATAAGTTGCTGAAAATTCAGAGGAAGTTATATCTGTTCGAGGCTAAGGATATACCAGATCCTTCCAGAAGTTTAGTACATTTTCTTAGCAGGTGTGTTGAGTGTCTCAGACCAAGTGAAGGAAATACTTCAAATATATAAGGCAGTAACATATGCATGCTCATTTTTTTGGAGTGATAGAGAAGTAAAAGGTAACCAAGCGAAGCGGTTCAAGTTTGTATTATGAAACCATTAGCACCTAGAGGTTAGGAGAATATCAATCATCTAGGGTTGATGATACTCTGTATAAATATGTTTTTGAAAGACTTAAAAAAGTCTTTTTCCTGACCGATTGTAACATATATATTTCTCTTTTATAAGAATTAATGACAGAGAAAAACAGAGACTCCATATCCTGTCAACCCTAAGTTATGTGTTCCTCTATACTTTCATTTTCATGCATCATTTTTTATATATCTTTGATGAATGTTTAACTACAATTTAGTACAACATCTACTGTGGTTATGTGTCATTTGGTCATCTAATTGTTTGCATATTTTCCTCTGTGTTTGCTATCAGCAAACACACGACGTGTGGGTTATTTAGAGCACTATATTTTATGCTTCATTAAAGTTGTCTCATCTATTTTCTTCTTCTGTTACAAAGTGAGATTACTCCATGATCGATGACTCAGGTTGTTTAAAACTTCTTTATGTTTTATTTCATCTCATTTATTATTTTCAATTTAACCCAGGAACGGGAAATGACCTCTAAAAATGTTACATTATTAATTCAAATTTGGGAATTTCTCTCATATAATCTAAAATAGAAAAAACAAACCTTGAAAACATAAATAACATATCTTTAACCTTCTTTTCCTCATGACTGTACCTATTGCAAGACAACCTAATATAGAACCCGGACTCACAGATAAAACAACATTGTGTTATACTTGTTTAACACTATCCTAGAGACAACCACCACCCGGGTTGAACTTGAATGTTCATGGGAAACCATAGAAAAGGACATAGGCATTCAGGAATGATTAGAAGATAGACAAAGACAACACAAAAATCAACCATAGCTTCTTTTCCTAAAGAACTATTTTCCTTCCATTTATCAAAAACCTTCTTTACTTTTATGGATGCCTAGACTTTATGATTTAAAGCCTTAAGTTTAAACTATGGAACAACATATTTTTGGCGTCGTTGTTAGGGAACGAAGAAATGAAATTATTTTTTTTCCGTGGGAAGAACGACATTGATAGTTTATTTCTTTGATAGTGAACAAATATTGAATACTTTATAAGAGTTTTTTACACCTTTCACTTGGTGACTCCATGATTAATAAGCTGGATTTTAACCAAAAGAACACTAGAAAAAACCCAGAAAACAAGCAGACTTCGCCTATATCTGACCTAGAAAAAATTATGAAATCAAGAAGACCTCTTAAACAGGCCGTTTCATTGACTAGTAAGATTTATCAACCTAAATTCACACAGTCGAATATTAAGGATCTACTTGAAAAGCCAAATGCCCCACTACTTTGCGAAGAACCATCCATCGATAGAGTTGAAATCCTAGAACCTAGGTTGGTTTTACCCGAATTTAAATCTGAGACTTTTTCAACCATTTCTTTTACCAAGAAAGGTAAAATATCTATCTCACTTCCTACCTCAATTGACATTTCTTCACTTCTAGAAGTTCAGTTTCCAATCTCTCAGAACTCCAAAAAATATATCGTATATGTTGACTCGACTCCTATTAGTTTTCCTATATACACACCCTGTGAGTCCGAGGAAACCAATCCTCATTTTTCAAGTCCCTTTTTTTCAAGTTTCCTGGCCCTTGACAATCATTTTCCCAAAACCATCTCACCCTATCCAAACATAACCCAAGGTTTATCGCACCCCTGTAAAAATTTTCTTCATAGTCTCCAATCTTCATCTCCTAAATTTTCAATGGCTGTGGCTAGAGAAGGTGGTGCTGGAGGAGCAGGAGGAGGAGGAGCCGGTCAAGGACCACCTCCCCCTCCTAGGCATTTTGAAAAAGTATCTGCTAGGTATGCCCCTCTAGTTCTCCCAATTCCTCTCCATGACCTACCTGAAAATTACATGAAAAATCTACCGAAATTCACTGGGGAGGGAGACTTGACTGTTTTCGAACACATCAATTTCTTTGACCAGTTTGTTGATATCCTTGGTATTGAACATGAGGATGTTTATTCGAGACTCCTAGTTCAAACCTTTGAAGGATAGGTGAGAACCTAGTTCCGAGGTCTAGCAGCAAGATCAATAGAACCATATGGTGAGTTGGAAAATTCTTTTATCAGAAAATGGGGAGAAAGGAAAGATCATCTCTACTATCTAACTGAGTTTGGAGCTTTGAGAAAGAAAAATTCAGAATTAGTTCTCGATTTTACCCAAAGGTTTAATAAATTGTATAAAAAATTTCCAGACGAGGTTAAACCTTTGCAACCCGCAGAGAAAGTAACGTTTGTTAGGGTTTTCGACCTTGATTTCGCTCTGTTATTAACAGAAAGGAGATCAATAGACCTCACTAAAATGCAAGATGATGCTTTAGAAATTGAGTCGAATATGATGTCATCAGGAAAGTTAAAAAAAAAAATGAAATAGGAAATAAAGAAACCAGAAGGTAAAGAGAACAAGGAGGACCCTTAGGATCTGGGAGGTCTTTGGAAGACAAGATGGACAGCATGGAGAGAATAATTAAAGAATTTTCAAATAAAATCTCAAGAACGGAATTAGACCAATCAAAGAATGATCATTTCCCTAGAAAGGATTTCTGAAGGAATCCTAACCCTCAAACACAACAAAGGCAAATTAAGAATGAGGACCAAAAGATTCAATCCCCCTTCAAAAATGAAAATTTTATAGGAGGAGAAGACATGCAATATTTTGAGGAGTTAGGAGAAGACATAGGTAATCTTGGCGATGATTGTCAACAACCTTATTTGACAAGAGAAGATTATGAAAAATCCTTAAATACAAAATACAGATCTGAAAATAACAAGAACAACAATATCATAGAAGATTCATCTTATCAAGGAATCAATGATGATATAATGGTCGAACTCCACCAGAAGTACAATCTAAATCCTAGAAACAAGAATGTCACAACTACACCAGTAAATAAAATTTTGCCAAGGGGGGGAAATAGATGAGGCAGTTTTAAAAGTTGCTGAAAAATAGACTATTAAAACAAAAACTGCTGACACACAGTATATCAAGACAAAGCTAGCAGAAAAAACAACCAACAACACGGGGAAAGTAGAGGTTCCTGTGGCTAAAACAAAAAACTCACAAAAAAAAATTAAAAGAAAGGAATAGAAGCCCAAACCACATAATTTGATAAGACTACATGAAGTTTCTGTCTAGAAAATGAAATTAATAAAATCAAAATCCCTATTCCTTTGGTTGAACTAGCAAAAAATCCTGCCTACAGGAAACAAATTTCTAAATTGCTAAATTTTTCAGATACTGAAAGTCGGGCTGATGTTATAAGCTTGGAATACAATAGACTGAATATAATATTTGGTCCACACTTTGAAGGTTCCAGAGATACCATCTCTCCTTTTTATATTACCTTAACTGTGCACAATAGTCTTCTTCACAACTGCATGTTAGATTCGGGATCCTCTCAGAAAGTGATGCCCAAAGTCATTATGGATAGATTGGGTCTCAAAATCACTTGACCATATGGAGACTTATATTTGTTCGATTCGAGAAAAGTAAAATGTGTGGGTATGATAAAAGATCTAGTCATTAATCTTTCTTAGGTTCATGTGAAAAGCGTTCTGATGGATTAGTTGTTGCTGACATACCCCCAAAGTATGGCATGTTGTTATCTAGGTCTTGGGGTGCTAAGCTCGGAGGATCCCTTCAATTGGATATGACGTACACCACAATCCCAATCTTTGGAGGATAGTTCACACATTTATACAGAGAGACGAGGTTGGCGTTCACGGTAAGTGCTCCGTTGAAACCAGAGAACTACCCTGTTTATATTGTTGATAAGGATTTAGGGAATTTTACTCTATCTATTGATGATGATATTGATGTATGTATAGAAGAAATTTGTACATAAAATAAAAAATAAAAAGAAGAAAAAATAAATAAATATGTATATAGTTCGGGAGTTTGGAAAATGTTTTTTGATGGTGCTTCATCTTGTGAAGGAAAGGGAGCCAGAGTGCTATTCGTGGCATCTGACAACGAGTTCATTATACCTTTTTCTTATAGAATACAACGGGACATTGATTATACTAACAATTTATGTGAATATGAGGCTCTAGTTCTAAGATTAGAAGCTACCAGAAAATTAAAAATTAAGAACTTAGAAGTCTACATGGATGTTGAACTGATCATAAAAAAAAATAATTGTCAATACCAGGCTAAGAACCCAAGGTGAATATATTATAGGAATTTCTCTTTGGACTTGATTGAAAACTTTTTCTCATCACTTAATGTTCATTATATCCCTAGGACTGGAAATCAACAAGAAGATTCGTTGGCTAAAGCAACCTCAACCTTCGCACCTCCAACGGTTTTCAAACTTAAATACCATATAAAAATGAGACATAGGCCTTCCATACCGAATACCATACAACATTGGAAGGTTTTTTAGGATTATGAAAAGATCAGGAAATTTTTAGAAATGGTAGATGATATTTCCGAAACACATGTCGACCAAGAAAATCAGAATGATCCAGCTTGGATCATGCAGGAAGGGGAAGAATCCCAAGAGTTTCAAGATAAGATTGCTAATCACCGTATTCTTATTTTGAAAAATAATCAGATCCCCAAAGGCCTAATCCCCTTAGAGAGGTTATTTAATCATGATGACATCCCTTTGAAGTCCACTTTACAGCCTCGGCCAGAAGAGGTTGAAGATTGCGACATTGGTACCAAAGAAAATCCAAGGTTGGTAAAATTATCCAAATACCTTCCTTATGAAATAAAAAGTAAGTATGCCGAGTTACTTAGACAATATAAAGACGTTTTTTCTTGGTCTTATGATGAATTGAGAACCTATGACACTACTATAATGGAACATAAAATTCCTATGAAACAAGGTGTCAAACCTTTTAGGAAGAAACCTAGATAGATTAACCCTATGTTACTGCTGGTGATAGAGAAAGAAGTCAAGAAACTTCTAGATGCCAAGATTATTGTCCCACTGAGATACTCTGAGTGGGTAGCTAATCTAGTCCCAGTAAGAAAGAAAAATGGTGAAATCAGACTGTGTGTAGATTTTAGAAATTTAAACTAATCATCACTTAAAGAAAATTATCCATTGCCTAAGATGGATCATGTTTTAGAGAAAGTAGTTGGAGCTAACAGAATGTCTATGATTGATGGATTTTCAGGCTACAATAAAATTGCATTACATCAAGATGATAAAGAAAAAACTGCATTCACTACCCCTTGGGGTACCTTTATGTATGACAAGATGTTTTTCAGTTTAATGAACGCAGGAGCAAATTTTCAACGAGCTATGGACATCGATTTAGTTGGTGAAAGAGATAAGTTTGTTGTTATTTACCTTGATGATCTATCTTTTTTTTCTAAATCTGATGCAGAACATCTAGTACAACTCAAGCAAACTTTCGAAAAATGTCGCAAATTTGGTTTGTCACTCAATCCTAAGAAATCTCATTTTGCAATGCAATAAGGTAAACTCTTGGGCCATATAGTGTCTAGGGATGGAATCAAGATCGACCCGAAAAGGATCTAGGCAATAGATACTATAAATATTCCTAGAAATATAAAAGAAATTCAATCATTTTTAGGAAAAATAAATTTCTTGAGAATATTTATCCCAAACTTTGTTGAAATCATAAAACTGATTACAGATATGCTTAAGAAGGACAATGAGGTTAAGTGGAATACCGAAGCCAAAGAGTCATTTCAACGTATCAAAAAGGTTATAAGTGAAGCACCAGTACTGTCAAGCCCAGACTATACGAAGGAGTTTCTGATTTTTTCTTTTGCCTCTGAACACACTATTGCAGCAGTGCTGTTACAAAAAAATGATGAAGGTTTTGAGAAACTGATTTCATTTTTTAGTAAAAGTCTTAGAGATGCTGAGTTGAAATACGATATATTGGAAAAACAAGCTTATGCAATGGTGAAACCTCTCAAAGCCTTTAGAACTTACGTATTGCATTCAAAGACCATTGCTTATGTACCTACCAGTTTAGTTAAGGATATTCTGGTTCAACTCGATAGTGATGGAAGGAGAGGCAGATGGTTAACCAAAATTTAGGAGTTCAACCTGGAAGTTAAACCAACAAAACTCATTAAAGGTTAGGGTTTGGATAAATTGATGGCTGAATCAAATTTGAAAGCACTCAGAATAAATAAGCTACAAGAGAATGAAGGATTTTTAGAGATAGATGAACTCGATGTCACTGTGCCCACAACTGAAATTCTACAAAAATTCTCTTCTTCAGTTTGGTACCTGTAACGCACCCACTACCATAATCATATTTTCGTTGCTTTCTACGGAATCAGAGCCCCCGAAATATCTACGGAGGCCTAGTGTAAGATAGATCTTTCTCTGTCTACTCCCATGTGATCGTGGGTCATGATCACAGGTCAAATAACCATGGCACCTCCCAGTAATTTCTGACTCGATGCTACAGGAATGTTGAATCATTCGACTCTACAACTGTCGAACCCCGACAGGGCTAGCGACTGGCCAATAGGGACAAATCCCAACAGGGTTAGCGAATGGCCAATAGGAACGGGCCCTGTCGCGCGGTTCAGTGGAGTATAGGTGGAAAGAGGGAAGAACAACACGGAGGGAGATA
>ML789311.1:637546-648312 GCA_009831015.1 Picea engelmannii
GACCTTTTCCACAAGGTCCATTCACATCACATATTCACATTTCTGAGTTTGCCACAGTTCTTGGCCAGTCCAGTTATTTTTACAAACTGGGGGAAACAAGGTGTTACAATTCCCTCCCCCTTAAAGGAACATCATCCTTGATGTTCTATCTATGATTTAGGAGCATCTCAAGCGAGCTAGTGCGGAAGCAAAAGATAGCTGGAAAACATCCAACACAAATTTTTGAAATTTCCTTGAAGTTGATGCACAATCTTAAATGAAGTCATTAAGAGGAGGCACACTTGTATAATGTAAATGGACCTTGAGAGATTTTCTCTCGTCCTTTAGTAGGTAGAAGTCATTTATGGTAGTTAATGTAAAGTAGATAGAATTCAATTCTATATTAGACAGTCTTAGAGCACAAGAGGGAAATGGGATATAGACACCCTCATTGTGTATTGTAACATAAGTGTATTATGAGCATAGAAGAGAAGCAAAGAGCTGTGTAGCAGACTCCATGTACATAAGTTCTGAATTAATACAAAGAAAGCTGTGATTCAGACTCGTGGTGTTCATATATTCTCTGTGTATGCATCTTTGAATGTTATGCTCATAAATTCTTTACTCTTTCTGTCATGCAATTGCTTTTATGCTATGTATGAATGATTCCTTGTTGAATGTATGAAATCTGAGAGGAAAGGGTAATGGAATGAGTTTCAATTGTTTCTCTATCTGAGCAAGAGTTCTTGCAAGGAGTGCAGTTGAAGTGTCCGCAAGGAGTGCGTTGACAAAGGGTTCAGATAGGGTAAATTTTGTTCTCATTCACACAAAAGTGCAGTTGGCACAGGAGACGTGCAAGGAGTGCGCAGGCCGAGGAAAGTCTCAGATTTGTGGACCTAAGCAAAGCATTGAAGGATTGCTTCTGCAGGTGTGTGCAGGGTCGAAGGAAATTTAGCACTTGGAAGTGTTTGAAATCCGCTGTAAGGAGTGCATGCAAGTGTTTTCTAAAAGACGCAGAGTTGTGGGAAGCTCAAAAGAATCTGAAGTCTTCAAGGTTCATTGAAGGCATAGCGACGTCGAACCCAGGAAATTATTAGGGGAAGAGATGGATGGTCGGAGTTCTCTGAAGAGAATTCATGAAGTCTCATGAAGCTGTTAGATCTCACGGAAGGAGCAAGGGAGATACGATGAGTATTCCTTAGAGGTTCTAAGCTCAGGAGGAGTAGGACCAAAGATCCAAGCCACGAGGGCCATTAGATTCGCAAGAGAATCCCTATACTAGGGTTTCGTGAGTGGAAGTCCCGTAAACATTGCCATGGGAATCGTGATATCATGAAACACGATATCCCAAAATCTCAAAAGGATTGTGGTGGGCCACAGAGGAATCAACGAGTGGACATGTCGCATATTATTTCGGAGTTTCATGGAAAGTGAAGTCCCAAAAGCTCTGCCTTAGGATTCATGATATAGCGAAATCCGAAATGCCGATGAAGTGAAGTGGAGTCGAAAAGTTAAAGCTCACGTGTGAGTCGGAGTTTCGGCTAATCGAGATTTGGGAGTCGGGGAGGCAAGTTTCTCGACATCGTGATTGCCAAAATTGCAATAGGGAAAATCCTGAAAGGGGAAAGGAAAGGTCATCATTGATTGTTTCGGGTTTCGGGGATTCGAGAGACCGATGCTTGACCATTGGATTCGTGAAGTTGAGAAATCCGATCTCCAAAGTGTAAAGAGGGGATCCCGTGAGAATTGTTGTGGGTGCAGATTTCCCAATAGGGAATTAGAAGAACCATTTTAGATGTTCTTAGGGCCAATAGAGAAGGAAAGATCCTGTGTTGACGTGGACCTTTCGACCTGTGGGTTGTGGAGGGAGCATGCGTCGGCGTCAGTGTGGTATCAGAGAATAGAAAGGTTCTTTTCTTTCTGTAGCAAAGAATAAGAGAACTCACCATGCCGCCAAGGAGAAGGGACAGGCAAACACCCGATCCACTAGAGGAGAGGGAAATGCCGAGAAGAAGAGGCAGGCAGATGAAAGATCCAGCTATGGAGAGAGAGATGTGTGATCTACGAGCTAGACTCAAAGACATGGAGACAGCCCAAAGACGCACAGTCAGTGCTGGGGATATTAGTGATTTCGAAAGTGAGATTGAGGCTGAACGTGAAGAAGAAGTTGCAGATAAAGATGCAGCAAACGAGCATTTGATTAAATCTATTGCAAGAATGGGTGCAAGGGCGAAGATGGACATCCCAGTTTATGAGGGAAATCTGGATGCAGAGGAGCTTCTAGACTGGATTAGAGCTCTGGACACATACTTTGACTATGAAGATGTTGAAGAGGACAAGAAAGTCAAGCATGTTGTCACTAGATTGAAAGGACATGCAACATTGTGGTGGGATGAACTACAAGTTGACAGACACTACAAAGGCAAGCAGAAGATCAAGAGCTGGGATAGAATGATCGCGAAGATGAAGGAGAAATTCATCCCCAGAGATTATCAAATTACTCTGTTAAGGAGAATGCAGAACCTGAGATAGAAGATGATGACAGTGAAGGAATACACTGAGTAATTCTACAGGCTGAACATCAGGGCAGGTCATCGGGAAAGTGATGATGAAAAAGTTTCCAGATACATGAATGGTCTGAGATATGATATCCAGGATGAGATGAGCATGGTAACCATCTGAACAGTGGGACATTCTTATCAGATGGCTCTGAGAGCAGAAGAGAAGCTGAGACTAAAGAAAGGTCAGAGAGGCCGAGGCAGAAGTCATCCCAGAGGAAAATCAGTTACCTAAGATAAATATCAGAAGCCCAAGGAGGAATGGAAGAAACCTCAGACTTGAACTGAGAGAGGTGGAAGTTCACAGAGAGGGAAATATGTTGAACAACAAGGACAACATACTGAGCAGAGAGGAGATTATGTTGATAACAATACTTTTCCTCATACTAGAGGTAGAGGAAGGGGAAGAGGTGGAGTAATAACATGCTTCACATGTGGAAAGAATGGGCACAAGTCTTACGAGTGTCCAGATAAAAAGAAGGAGAGTGGTGAAACTCACATCGCCGAAGCACAGAGGCGGGATGTTGAGGCAGAAGATGCTGAAGGAGGAAGATCGCTGATGATGCGAAAAGCTCTTTTGACACCAGAGAAGGAGGTGGAGAGTCCAGTCCAAAGGACCAGACTTTTCTGGACTGCTTGCAAGACCAAGGATAGGGTATGAAAGTTTATTGTAGACAGTGGTAGCACAGATAATATCATTTTTATGGAGATGGTAGAAAAGCTGGAGTTGGAGATGATTGATCATCCAAGCCTGTACAGAATTTTGTGGCTACAAAAAGGACATCAGGTAACTGTCACTAAACAATGTTTAGTTGAATTTAAGATAGGGGGATATAATGATAATATATTATGTGATGTCATTCCTATGGATGTTTTTCATCTATTTTTGGGTAGACCATGGAAATTTGACAGGAATGTGATTCATGACGGGAGAATGAACACATACACCCTAGAGAAGAATGGGAGAACTCACATGTTGCTTCCAATTAAGGATAAGGAGGTGAAGCCTGAAGTAAGTAACACAATACTTCTCATGAGTGGGAAGGAACTTCTTATAGAGGTTAAGAAGAAGGAGGATCCATAGTTCAATGTGGTCAGGAAACCAAATATTGTGTTGACCAACACAAGAGTGGATGATTTACCAGAAGAGATTCAGGAACTACTGGAAGAGTTCGCTAATATAGTAGTGGACAAATTACCTCGTTCGTTGCCACCAATCAGAAGTATGAGTCATCATATTGACCTCATACCAGGATCCAGTTTACCAAACAAATCCACATACAGATTGACGTCATAGGATAATGAAGAGGTTAAGAAGCAAGTCCAGGAGTTGTTGGACAAAGGTTTGGTCAGGGAAAGCTTGAGTCTGTGTGCTGTTCCAACAGTACTAAGTCCGAAGAAAGATGGAGGCTGGAGGATGTGTACTGACTCAAGGGCGATTAATAAGATAACTATCAGGTACAGATTTCCATTGCCAAGGATGGATGATCTAATGGATTTCTTGAGTGGAGAAAAGTATTTTTCAAAGATTGATTTGAAAAGAGGTTATCATCAAATCCGCATGAGAGAGGGTGATGAGTGGAAGACAACATTCAAAATCAACAAAGGGTTGTATGATTGGATTTTTATGCCGTTTGGATTAACAAATGCACCAAGTACCTTCATGAGGTTGATGAACGATGTCCTGAGGGAGTTCATCAGAAAATTTGTCATTGTGTATCTGGATGACATACTAGTCTTCAGTAAAACAATGGCAGAGCATCTAAAGCATTTGGCTACAGTGATGCAGAAATTACAACAGGAGAAACTGTTGATAAACATGAAGAAGTCCTCATTCATGAAGACATAGCTCATTTACTTGGGATTTGTTATTTCTGTAGATGAGTTGAGGATGGATCCAGATAAGGTGGAGGTAATCAAGAATTGGCCATCACTGAAGAATATCTTTGAGGTGAGAAGTTTTCACGGATTGGCTAGTTTCTACCGGAAGTTCATCAGGAATTTCAGTGGAATTAGTGCAGTGATGATGG
This sequence comes from Picea engelmannii, assembly GCA_009831015.1. Classification (NCBI taxonomy): domain Eukaryota; kingdom Viridiplantae; phylum Streptophyta; class Pinopsida; order Pinales; family Pinaceae; genus Picea; species Picea engelmannii. The sequence goes on from ML789311.1 coordinate 642,114, forward strand.
AAATAGTGAATAAAAGAAACAAATCTTTTCACTGGACTGAAGAGCCTGAGAAGAGTTTTAATCTGTTGAAGAGGAAGATTACAAAACAACCAGTTTTGGTGTTGCCGGATTTCCAAAAGACGTTTCAAGTGAAATGTGATGCAAGTGGGTTTGCAATCGGGGTAGTCTTGAGTCAAGATGACAGGCCGATAGCATACTTCAACGAGAAGATGAATGAAGCGAAAGTGAAATACTCCACTTATGATAAGGATTTTTATGCTATTATACAGGCATTGAAGAAATGAAGGCATTACTTGATCCCGAAGGAGTTTGTCTTGTACAGTGACAATCATGCACTGCATTTTGTGACTCAACAGGAGAAGTTGAATCAGAGACATGTCAAATGGGTGGAATATATGCAGAATTTCACTTTTTTGATTAAACATATTTCTGGTGATGCTAACAAAGTTGCTGATGCTTTGAGCAGGAAGTGTTTGCTGTTGCAGGAGTTCAAAGTCAAAACGTTGGGTTTTGATGATTTCAGGGACATGTACGCAGATGATCGGGATTTTAAAGAGGTGTATGAAGTAGCTGAGAATCCAATTCTCAAGGATAGAAGCCAATGGATAGAATACATGATCCAGGAAGGATTATTGTTTAAGGGTAATCAACTGTGTATTCCGAAATGCTCCATGAGGGAGAATCTGTTGAAGGAGAAATACAGTGGAGGATTGGCAGGACACTTTGGTCACGACAAGACGTTCGGAAAGCTGAATGAGTCATATTTTTGGCTAGGAATTCTAGCAGATGTCAAGAGGTTCGTGGACAGATGTAGAATTTTCCAGCATTCGAAGGGAAGGAGACAAAATGCGTGGTTTTATCAACCATTGCCCATACCTGAAAGGTTGTGGGATGCAATTAGCATGGATTTTGTATTGGGGTTGCCAAGAATGCAAAGAGGCTTTGATTCAATCTTTGTGGTGGTGGATATATTTTCCAAGATGGCACACTTCATTCCATGTCAGAAAACCAGTGACGCAACTCACATTGCGAATCTGTTTTTCAAAGAGGTCATTCGACTTCATGGTTTGCCAAAGAGTATAGTTTCGGATCGAGACACTAAGTTCATAGGGAATTTTTGGAGGACCTTATGGAAGAAGCTGGGAACTAACTTGTTGTTTAGTTCAGCGTATCATCCTCAGATGGATGGACAAATGGAAGTGGTGAACAAAAGTCTGGGAGACTTGCTGAGAAGCTTGGTGACAGAGCACCACAGCTAGTGGGACAAAATATTACCACAGGAAGAATTTGCTTATAATGACTGAATCTCTCAATTTAGAAATTCAGAACAGACTGCGACTAGGAGCACTAGTGCAGAAGACTTCGAAGAGGCGATGAAGGAACTTCACAGCCAGGTGAAGGAGCGACTACAGAGTTCAAGCCAGGAGTACAAGCACAAAGCAGATCAACACAGAAGACAACTTCAATTTGAGGTTGGTGACTTGATTCTGGCACATTTGAGGAAAGAAAGGTTCCCGAGAGGAACATATAATAAACTAAAGATGAAGAAAATCGGGCCATGTAGGGTCTTGAAGAGATTTGGGGCAAATGCTTACGAGATTGAATTACCCGATGGGATCGGAATTTCTCCGATATTCAATATCTCAGATTTGTACCCATATAAGGCTGAAGAAACAGGGACAGAAAATGAGCAACTAGTGATTCGGTGGATGAAGTAGATGCCAGTTGCAGATAAGCTGCAGATGGAGCACATACTAGACAAAAGGGTAGGCAAGAAGACCAGGCGAAAAGAATACTTTGAATATTTCGTCAAGTGGAAGGGCCATCCAGTTGAAGATGCCAGCTGGGAGAATGAAGCAAAGATACAAAAGCATGGACAGACCGTGCACAAGCTCATGGACAGGAGCCCATGAAAATTTTCAAGCCAGGGAGTATGATGCAGGAGCATCTCAAGTGAGCCGACGCGGAAGCAAAAGATAGCTGGAAAATGTCCAGCACAAATTTTTGAAATTTCCTTAAAGTTGATGCGCAATATTAAATGAAGTCATTAAGAGGAGGCACACATGTATAATGTAAACGGACCTTGAGCGATTTTCTCTCGTCCTTTAGTAGGTAGAAGGCATTTATGGTAGTTAATGTAAAGTAGATAGAATTCAATTCTAGATTAGACTGTCTTAGAGCGCAAGAGGGAAACGGGATATAGACACCCTCATTGTGTATTGTAACATAAGTGTATTATGAGCATAGAAGAGAAGCAGAGAGATGTGTAGTAGACTCCATGTACAAAAGTTCTGAATTAATACAAAGAAAGCTTTGATTCAGACTCGTGGTATTCATATATTCTCTGTGTATGCATCTTTGAATGTTATGCTCATAAATGCTTTACTCTTTCTGTCATGCAATTGCTTTTATGCTATGTATGAATGATTCCTTGTTGAATGTATGAAATCTGAGAGGAAAGGGTAATGGAATGAGTTTCAATTGTTTCTCTATCTGAGCAAGAGTTCTTGCAAGGAGTGCAGTTGAAGTGTTCGCAAGGAGTGCGTTGACAAAGGGTTCAGATAGGGTAAATTTTGTTCTCATTCACACAAAAGTGCAGTTGGAACATGAGCCATGCAAGGAGTGCGCAGGCCGAGGAAAGTCTCAGAGTTGTGGACCTGAGCAAAGCATTGAAGGATTGTTGTTGCAGGTGTGCGCAGGGTCGAAGGAAATTCAACACTTGGAAGTGTTTGAAATATGCCACAAGGAGTGCGTGCAAGTGTTTTCTAAAAGACATAGAGTCGTGGGAAGCTCAAAAGAATCTGAAGTCTTCAAGGGTCGTTGAAGGCATAGCGACATCGAACCCAGGAAATTCTCAGGGAAAGAGACGGACGGTCGGAGTTCTCTGAAGATAATTCGCGAAGTCCTGTGAAGCCGTTAGATCTCACAGAAGGAGAAAGGGAGATACGACGAGTATTCCCGAGAGGTTCTAAGCTCAGGAGGAGTAGGACCGAAGATCCAAGCCATGAGGGTCGTTGGATTCGCAAGAGAATCCCTATATCGGGGTTTCGTGAGTGGAAGTCCCGTAAACATTGCCACGAGAATCGTGACATCACGAAACGCGATATCCCAAAAGCTCAAAAGGATTGTGGTGGGCCCCGGAGGAGTCAACGAGTGGACAGGTGGCATATTGTTTTGGAGTTTCGTGGAAAGTGAAGTCCTGAAATATCTACCTTAGGATTCACGATATAGCGAAATCCGAAATGCCGATGAAGTGAAGTGGGGTTGAAAAGTCAAAGCTCGCGTGTGAGTTGGAGTTTCGGCTAATCGAGATTTGGGAGTCAGGGAAGCAAGTTTCTCGACATCGTGATTGCCGAAATCACGATAGGGAAAATCCCGAAAGGGGAAAGGAAAGGTCAGCGTTGAATGTTTCGGGTTTCGAGGATTCGAGAGACCGACGCTTGACCATTGGATTCACAAAATTGTGAAATCCGATCTCCAAAGTGTAAAGAGGGGATCCCGTGAGAATTGTTGTGGGTGCATATTTCTCAATAGGGAATTAGAAGAACCGTTTTAGATGTTCTTCGGGCCAGTAGAGAAGGAAAGATCCTGTGCTGACGTGGAAATTTCAACCTACAGGTTGTGGAGGGATCATGTGTCGACGTCAATATATCAACATGTCATGCATGTTCAGTTGCAAACAAAATCGAATATGCCTGTTTCATGGCATCCTCCATTTCCCATGTAGCCTCATCTGGGCTAAAATGTTTCCACTGCACCTTGACCTGTGCAATGGTTCAGTTTCGTAGCGGGGTTTCCTTTCTGTCCAATATGCATTGGGGTTCTGGTAGAAATTCTCCCTCCGGTTCCACCTGGATCACCGACCAGTCAATTATATGATTAACATCATGTACATATTTCTTCAGTAATGAAACATGGAAAACATTATGTGCTTTTACTGTGGGAGGAAGTGCTAGCTGATAGGCTACAGGTCCCACTCTATCTAGAACCTCAAAGGGTCCACAATACTAGGGTGCCATCTTGGCACAAGCTCCCATTTTCAGGGAACTCTTCCTGGGCCTAACTCTTAAATATACATGATCTCCCGTTTTGAACTCTCTTGGATTTCTCTTTTGGTCAGCATAACTTTTCTTTCGGTTCTGAGCAACCTTCAGATTTTGTTTTATCTGAGTCACCTACTGTTCCATTTCTTTCAACATGTTGGGTCCAAAAGAAATCCTATTTACAAGATTACTCCAGCTGATTGGAGTATTACACAACCTACCATAGAGGACCTCGAAGGGACTCATCTTTAAGGATGCTTGGTAGCCGTTGTTGTAGGAAAATTCTACCAATGGCAGGTAGTCTTCCCATTTCCTGGGTTGATGCATTACATGCATCCTTAACATATCCTCTAATATTTGATTCACTCTTTCTGTCTGTTCGTCGGTTTGAGGGTGATAGGCGGTGCTAAAAAACAATTTGGTTTCTAAACCAGCCATCAGTGATTTCCAAAAATTGGAAGTAAATTTTGTGTCTCTGTCAGACATTATCTCTTTCGGCATACCGTGCAGTCTGAATACCTCTTTCATGAATATCTGGGTGATATCTATCGCCTTGCAGTTTGATTTGATGGGGATGAAATGAGCAGAATTACTCAGTTTATCCACCACTACCATAATGGTTTCATTCTATTTGGTTGAAGTTAGAAATCCAGTGATAAAATCCATGGAGATGGTTTCCCATTTCCATTATGGGATGGGTAAAGGTTGCAATAGTCCTACTGGGTGTCCATGTTCTGCTTTAACCTGTTGGCACTCTATGCATTGGGCCAAATATTTGGCTGTGTCTTTCTACAATCCAGGCCAATAAAATTGTTTCTGGGTGACAGTGATCATTTTCTGGTATCCTGGGTGACCAGTATATGGTATTTTATGTAGTTCATCCATAATGAACCTCTTCAAGTCATCACAATTTGGAACATATAGTTTATCTATGTAAGTGAGCAGACCTCCTTCAGTCATCTGGTAGCCTTCATATTTTACTCCAGAGGGTTCTTGCTGTAGGTACAGGTTCATGGTCTGAATGAAGGGATATGTCTGTTATGCATTTCTGACTCTGTTCTTGACATTTGTCTCGCAGGTACTCACCGCTTCCAGGTGAATTGTTTTCATGCTTCTTCTAAGGGCATCGGCCACCCTATTTTCTTTCCCTTTAATTTGTTTGATTTCAAAATCAAATTTGCTAAGGAGGGCCATCCATCTAGCTTGTCTGGCATTGAGGTTTGGTTGGTCAAACAAATATCGCAATCCACAGTGATTTGTCATAAGTACAATTTTTCTTCCCAATAGGTAATGCCTCCATATTTTCAAGGCATGCACTATGGCAGCCAGTTCTAGATCATGAGTCACATAGTTTACTTCATGTTCGTTCAATTTTTTGGATTCATAGCAGATCACACTTCCTTTCTGCATAAGGACTCCTCCGAGACCTTCCTTACAGGCATATGTGCACATAAGGAAGTCAGCTTCTAGGTCAGCGATTTTTAACACAGATGCATAGGTCAATAGATGTTTCAGGGTTTGGAATCTTTCTTCACATTTCTGTGTCCACAGGAATTTTGTCCCCTTCTTCTGGAGGGTAGTGATTGGACAACCAATCTTGGAGAATCCTTTTATAAATATCCTATAGTATCCTACTAATCCCATAAAGGATATGATGTCTGAAACATCCTTCGAGGTAGGACATTCCATGATAGACCTGATCTTGTTAGGATCTACTTCTGCCCCTTCCTCGGACATAACATGTCCAAAGTAATGTATTTTCTTCTGAAAGAAGTCACATTTTCTGAATTTAGCATAGAGTTGATGCTCCCTTCGCACTTGCAGCACAAGTCTAATATGCTCTTCATGTTCTTCTCTATTCTTAGAGTAGATTAATATGTCATCAATAAAAACTAGTACAAATTTATCTAAAAATTTACTGAGTACATTGTTCATTAAGCACATGAAAGTGGCAGGGGCATTGGTTAACCCAAATGGCACTACCATAAACTCATAGTGACCATATCGTGTCCAGAAAGCAGTTTTATGGATGTCTTCACCCTTGATTCAGACTTGATGGTATCCCGACCTCAAGTCAATCTTTGAGAAAATAGACACACCTCCCAACTGATCGAATAGATCATCGATCCTGGGCAAGGGGTACTTGTTCTTTATGG
>ML789311.1:648362-660519 GCA_009831015.1 Picea engelmannii
ATCCTTCTTTTTTACAAAAAGGACTGGTGCTCCCCATGGGGACACGCTGGGTCGAATATAACCCTTATCCATCATTTCTTTCAATTGTAATTTGAGTTCCACTAACTCAGGTGTGCTCATCCGGTAGGGTGTCCTAGACACCAGCACCACTCCTGGTGCAAGTTCTATTGAGAAGTCAATGTCTCTTCTCGGAGGTAGACCCGGTGCCTCCTTTGGAAACACATCTCTGTATTCTCTCAGGATAGGGTGATCATCAGGGCTTGGTTTATCACCTTCGATTGTTTTCAACACCTGTATTGCATATAGGGGACATCCTTTTCGGCAATACTTTCTCATTTGCAGGGATGGTATTTGCCTCACCGAGATAGGTTTTCAGATCCCTTGAAGGGTTATCCTTCTCCCTTATTTACTTACACACTCCAAGGTTTTATGGTAACAGTCCAGTCTGTCTTTATGGGTGGCTAGCCAGTCCATACCAATCAACAGATATTATGATCCTAGGGGTAATACATTAAGGGTTGCTTGGGTGGGAATTCACCCAACATTAACTGGCAGGCTGGTATGACCTTTGCTACCCTTCTTTTGGTGCCAGTGGCTAACTGTACCAACCATGGCTTGGTTTGTTTTTGTGGCTGTAGTTTACACTTATCAACAGATTTAGGGGCTATATAACTCAAATTTGAACTAGGGTCAATCAAAATAGACACCAGATGGTTGAAAATCATACCTTCTATTTCCACCACTGAAGCTTGGTGGTCAGCTTGGTTATTATCCAATGCTGCATAAATCTGCGGCACACTCCTTGCCACATCATTGACTGTGGTAGCTTCCTAAATGTCATAAACTTTCTGACTGTTCTGTTGTCGGTGTGGAGAGTCTCTCAGGAGATGCTCTTCTCCACAACCCCAACATTTCAAAGGTTCTCTCTTTCCACAACCCCAAAATTTCAAAGGTTCTCTCTTTGGGTTATCGGTCTTTACTGGTATAGGTCCAGAAGTTTTATTTCCATCTGATGAGGGAAAGTTCTGCTGGAGTACACTCCGGGATGGAAATTTCACTCTGGGGTTCTTCTTGTAGTACTTAAATCCTGAGGATTTGATTCCCTTTTTCTGAAATCTCGAACCACTCTTCTGTTTCCAGTCTCCACGAGACTCTACCCGATGTCCATATTGTTCATGACAATATGTTGCCTTTCGAATAGTGTCTTCTAAGGTCTTTGGCTCATCAAATTCAATTCTGTTTCGGTATTCCTTGGGTAGCCCACTGATGAAGCATTGCACCTTTGCCTTCTTTTCTTTGATGTAGGGTACATATCTCAATAAGTCGAGGAATTTGTTGACATATTCCTCTATAGTGAGTTGCCCCAGTTTGAGTTCATAAAACTCTTTAGTCTTCTCGTCGAAATGTTTTTCCGACAAATACTTCTTTCGGAAGTATTTCTCAAACTATTTCTAGGACAGGTCCTCTTTGTGGACCCCTTTCACATTCTTAAGATCTTCCCACCAGAGGGAATCTTTTCCGTTCATATTGAAAGTGGCCACCCAGGCCTTCAAATTCTCTGAAAAATCATGGACTCTGAAATATTTCTTCAGTCCAAGTAGCCAGGCCTCTGCTTCCTCTCCCTTCTTTATCTCACCATCAAAGGAGGGAGGTTTGGCCTTTTTGAATTCCTCAAATTTATGACCCTTGGAAGTCTTTTGCTTCTTCTATTTTCTTCGAGAATAGGAACTGGTCCTGCTGCTGGAAGAACCTTCTGAATCGCCAACTTCGTTCTAAGAGGAATCATTTGGCACTGGTCCTTTACCCCTGGGGTGGACCTTCCTTGAGGTGCTCCTCTCAGTATGGCCACTGATATGACCATGTTTCTTCATCTCGGGTTCATGCTACATTTTTCGTTGTAGGTCGGATAAGCTCTGTAGTAAAACTGCATTAATTTCAGTTTTATTTTCTTGTTCTTTCATCATCCTTTCATTGTCGGCCTTGCATCTTTGCAATTCAACCATGAGACTCCTCACAGTCTTAGCTAGATCTGGAGGGGTCCCTATTTCTCTTCTTTCATTAGACTCTTCATCTCTATTGTGGGATCCTTCTCCCATATTTTGGTGAGTCACCATTCTCTGCGTCTGTAAATTCCCGCGGCTAATCGTCCGCTTGGGTGAAAATACAAACGCTGGTTATTAGTCAAGAGTTAGATGCATTTTTATAACCTGCGCATAAATTCATAACTCTTTTACATGCATACACAGTCGGGTTCTTGTTTCCAAGTTGTAGTGTCCCCAAGGCCGCGCCCCATTGTAAACCATGTTCTGAAAGGAATTGTAATTATGTTTTATAGGCTAGTGAGCCATGTTTTTATAAGATAGAGGCTTATGTGTTTGGTATGACAGGGAGCCTGAGTGTTGAAGGCCAGGAGCTTGCTGTTGTATATGTAATCACACAGAACAATTAATAAAATATAAACACCGCCATGTTCAGACTGACCACGATGAATGAGTGAAGGGGGACTAAGCATCCATAGAGTGGGCAAGGAATTAGGGGCTAGAAGGTGGGAAAGGGGCTAAGTGTTGAGCCTAGGGGGATTAAGCCTAGGAATAATATTTTACTATTATTCTAAAAGAACATGTGCCATTTATGTTTTATCCTATGTTTCTGGCAAGGGGAGGATGTACAAGGGTGATGCATGTGGGTGGAACGCATGCCGTTCCATGGGTGACAAGTGTAAACCATGGTGCATGAAAATAAAACGATCAGGATGAACCGTGAGAAGGATTCCACCTCCATTCCACCCGACTACCTGAGTCGGTAGGGAGTGCTGAACAGGATAACCGACCCAACCACTGCAAGAATACCTCGTGCGTTTCTGAGAGTCAAGAATCCCGTGTTGTCTTTGATAGTCCGTACACATCCTCTATCTGACTGATCGAACCTATGCGTGGAGGCTCTGTTCCAAAGCCGTGACCCTAAACCATTCCGCCATTGTTGAACCAGTTGGAAAGCCTATGTTTGGCTCTGTTAATCCAGGTACACCTCTATTCTGTGAGTCAAGAAGCTTGTGTTGTTTTGGAAGATCCGGTCTCACCCTCCGTTTTGAGTCGTGGAGTCCGTGTAGACCCCTGCAAGAATTACTCATCACGCATTCCTGTGAACCATCACTGTGAGGCCTCGAGCCATTGTTGAGCCTGTTTGAGAGGCCGTGTTTGTATTTCTAGTTGGCTATGGTGACCACACAGAGCTGGACTGCACATGGCTTGATGGCCAGTGCGAGTTGTGATTAAGCCTGTGTGTGATCTCTCTCTAGGTGAGGGAGGTGGATGTTGTTGGAAGAGGTTTCCTCCAGAGAGTGTCCAGCACCAGCTTCAGGCTCTGAGACTTCCTGATTCAGCCTGTTGTCGAGACCCAGAGAGGGAGGTTAGCACTGATGGACTATGCTTGTGAAGGTGTATACTCCCAGGTGGAATAAGCATGTGGGGAATGAGAGTCTGGTGGTAGTGGGCGTAAGATGGCATCTTGGGAAGAATCCTTCCAGATTTTATGTGTTGTTTTCCCTGTAACCTCAGCCTAGCCTAGATTTCCTTGCCTTGGGATGGAGCTTAGTCCCAGCTCAGGGGTGACCCATTGTTGAGCTGATGAGCAGTGTGGTCTAAGGCTGGGAGGTTCGTGGAAGGCTTGCACTTGGTTGGTGGAATCTACCACTGTTAAAAGATAAGTATCTGATTATGCCTCAATCATGTTTTGCAAGATTGTGCTACTTATGTTATCATGATTTCCGCTATGTATATGAATTAATATGAAATGCTATGGATTGTTAATTATTGCAGTAAATAATATATTTTACTATGTGCTTAAATGTGTTTATTTGTTGAATGCATGTGGATCATATAATACCTGTATGAGTTATATAGCGAGAGTGGTGTTATAGTCTTCTTTTAATAGCGATTAAGCCTTAGTAGCAGAAAATGGGCGCTACAGTTTGGTATCAGAGCCAAGGTTTCGACGTTGAACCTAGATGGGCTAGTTGAGTGGTCTTTGGACCGAGGGTGTGAGGAGAGATTGTGTCTGGAAGACCAATTTCAGACCCTTAATTGCACCAAAGTGTCAAGTAGTTACTTGACTGTGCTTACGAGCTCAGGAGGTATAGCCATATAAGTCCACAGGGAGAGAGGACTCCACCCCAGAAGTGCTGGAGTTTTTAGGATCTGTTCGGGAGGGAAGGTTAACCCTCGTGACTGTCAGATCTGGAAAGTGTGCACAGGGTTTAAAGCCATATGGAATTACTTGGGAGTGTGGAAATCCTGAATTAGTCAGGACCATCCATCAAAAAGAACGTGTGGAGAGAGATCAGCCTTTCGCTGACTTGTAACTTGAAAATAGTCAACGGGAAGAAATCGACGTTTTGGGAGATGGGAGGTGAGAAGAGGTGAACACCCTCGAAAACCGAAATCTCAAAAAAATCTACATCGTAGATCGTGGGGAGAAGATCTTGACTGTTGGATCAAATAAGTTAGTAGATAGTGATTTCAGCAAATGGAAGTTCAAGATGTGTGGATGCACGAACTTTCGATGCCCGAAACCCTGAAACGCCGAAAGGATCTGCGCCGTAGATCTGAGAAAGATCTGACCGTTGGATTTTACTAGGAATAGAAGTGGACACATGAATGTGTACCATGTGCCAGTGGGTCGAGAAGAAAAGAGAGAGTGGTAGAACCGATGACGTCATTAAAAAGTGACATGGACCCTCGTTAACGTGCCATGTGCCACCGTAGTTATGGGTGACCACTATACTATGTGCGCCCAGAGGGTAACGTAAATCGGAATTTTGGAAGTCGGGGGTTGGAAAGGAAAGCAAGTCTGAAAGCCTCATGGAACGAAACCCCAAAACCCGAAGTCTCGAAATCCCGAAGTGCCGAAAGTGAAAGTTTCGAAAACCCAAAAATTGCAGAGCCGAACGAGAGCTCAGAAAACTTATTTGAATCGAAATGTCTTTTGTTCTTGTTCGTATTGGCTTATAAATGTTGTGGATTGTTCCTGAAGGTTTAATAGCCGGAAAAAATTCGAATTTAATTGCACAGTCTGTGTGCAGAGTTCAACGGAGGTCAAGACTCTAGTTAACCAACGCCGGGTATGGAGTGGGGAAAGGTGCAGACTACCCCCAAAACAGAAGACAAATAGGAAGGAAAGTATGTTAACCTGGGAGTCGAAGGATTGAAACTTCAATGGGCATGGAAAAGAGAAGGACAAGGAAGGACACATAATGAAAATCATTGAAGGATTGCAAAGAGAGGCCCAGGCTCGCTGAGCTGATAGCTGAAAGCTCATGAAAGTCAGGGATCGACAAGGTGTATTAAACTTAAAATTTTTGAAGAGCCTGGAAAGAATAGAGAGGAAACTCGAGAAGGGAAGAGACTCAAGTAAGATGGAGAGTCGCAGAACCCATGGAAGAAGAAGTAGGTCGAGGAGTGGTAGTCGACATCTTAGTCACTCCCAAGGACATTCTGATAGGGAGACACACAGTAGTTCAAGCCCGTCCCCTACTAGAAAACATCGAAAATCTGGAAAGAAGGAATTGAAAGGAGAGATGAACAAGATTAAGCCTCCAACATTCGATGGAGAACATAAAAAGGAGGAAGATGCCGAGACCTGCTTGCTTGGCATGAAGAAATACTTCCAACTGCAGAATTATTCTGCCCATGCAGAAGGAAGAATTGCAATGTACCAACTGAAAGGAAAAGAATCCATGTGGTGGGATCAGTTTGTGCAGGTGCAGCACATTAGAGAGAAAGAGGTCACTTGAAAGGAATTTAAGAGGTATTTCGAGAAGAAATACCTGACTAAAAGATACTATGACAGAAAGATGAAGGAGTTCTTCGAACTCAAGCTAGGCAGCATGACTATTGATGAGTATGAACGAAGTTTTCTAGAACTACTGAAGTATGTTCCATTCATCAAAGATGAGGTCGTCAAGATTCAGAGATATCTGAGTGGATTGCCACCTTCCATGAGTGACAAGATTTAATATGACGATCCTAAGACCATGGAAGAAACCATAAGAAGGGAGAAATGCTTGTATGAACAACAAGGAGAAAGGCCTATCCTTCGGAAGGTTTGGAATGATTAGAGGAAGTTTAAGAAGGAACAGAGGAAGAAGGGAAACAAGCCTTCCTTTTTCAGAAACAGTCTTCAGGGACAACCATCGTTTAGAGAGCCGAGAATGACTGAAGAGGGAGCACAAAGACAGAGACAAATGCCCATTTAGTGTTGGGGATGTCAAGGAAACCACAAGTACAGATATTGTCCCCATAAAAATGGTAAAGCGAGAACTGTACATACTGTTCAACAAGCTAGAATAGTGGGGAATATGGGCAGCATAATGTTGAGGATCTACACAGCCCTGGACAACAAGCAAGCATAATTTCAATCGCACATGATTGAAGTGGAAGGTACGATAAAAAACCGACCACTTGTTATTTTAATTGATTCAGGGGCTAGCCATAGTTGTGTAGATCCTATAGTGGTGGAAAGCTTGCATCTAATGAGAAGAAAACATGAGAAGTCTTGGTTAGTGCAGTTGGCCACAGGGACCAAGAGGAAGGTAATTGAATTGGTTAAGTCCTGTTCAGTGGACATGAAAGGAATGAGCACTAAGGCTAAATTGAACATTCTGCCTTTAGGCTCATACGATTGCTTAATTGGGATGCACTGGTTGGACCAACACCATGCCCTTCTGGATTGCCGTAACAAGAGGTTTACATGCCTGAATGAGGAGGGAAATCAGGTAACAGTCCAAGGAGTTCCCAGAGCTGTGGTTGTGAGGGAAATCTCAGCCATGCAGCTGAAGAAATGTTACTGGAAAGGCTGTCAATTATTTGCAGCTCGGGTGGAAGAAGCATCCCGAGATGAAGTCTCGAATATGGAAGACCATGAAGTACTCAAAGAATTCAAGGACATATTTCAGGAGGTACCTGGACTACCTTCGAAGAGGGGCATTGATTTTTCTATAAATTTGATGCCTGGAGCAGCTCCAGTTTCGAAGGCTCCTTATAGAATGAGTACACCAGAGCTGAAAGAGTTGCAATTGTAGCTCGAAGAGATACTAAATAAAGGCTACATTCACCCCAGTATGTCACTGTGGGGAGCCTCAGTCCTATTCGTGAAGAAGAAAGATGGGACGCTAAGGCTGTGCATTGATTTTTGGCAGTTGAATAAGGTCACTATCAAGAACAAGTATCCTCTTCCAAGGATTGATGATCTTTTTGATCAGTTGAAGGATGCGAAAATATTTTCGAAAATAGATCTCTGATCAGGATATCACCAAGTGAGAATAAAGGATGAGGACATCAGCGAGACCGCCTTTAGAACAAAGTATGGTCATTATGAGTTCACGGTGGTGCCGTTTGGGCTATCCAACGCGACTGTTGTTTTCATGTGCTTAATGAATGGAGTGTTCAGAGATTATTTGGACAATTTTGTCATAGTCTTCCTAGATGATATCTTGGTGTATTCCAAGACAGAGGAAGAACATGAACAACACCTAAGAATGGTGCTGCAGGTTTTGAGAGAACACCAGCTGTACACAAAACTGAGCAAGTGCTCATTTTACCAAAGGCAGATTCATTACTTGGGGCACATTATATCAAAGGAAGGGATCACTGTGGATCCTAAGAAGGTTGAGGCCATTCAAGAATGGCCAGTGCTAAGGAATGTGGTAGAATTTAGATCTTTTATGGGTCTGGCGGGCTAGTATAGGAGGTTCATAGCCAGATTCTCAAAGATAGCTCATTCTATCACTTCCTTGCAAAGGAAGGAGAAGAAGTTCCAGTGGATTGAAGAATGTGAGAGTAACTTCCAGCGATTGAAGTAGCTGCTAACTAGTGCTCCAATCCTGAAGATTGTAGATCCAAATAAGGATTACGTAGTGTGCACAGATGCGTGTAAAGAGGGGCTGGGAGGAGTTCTCAGCCAAGAGGGATTTGTAGTTTGTTATGAATCCCAAAAGTTGAAGGAGCATGAGAAGAATTATGCCACTCACGATTTAGAGTTGGCAGCAATTGTCCATGCCTTGAGGAAATGGAGACATTACCTCATGGGCAAGAGATTTGAGTTGAGAACAGACCATAACTGTCTGAAGTATTTATTTGATCAGCTGACCTTAAATGCCAGGCAAATCAGATGGCTAGGGTTTCTATGTGAATATGATTTTGATATCAAGCATATCAAAGGGAAAGAAAATAAGGTAGCTGATGCACTCAGCAAAAAAGTGCATGAATTACATGCTACATCCATTAGCATGTACCAGACTGAGATGAAAGATAGAATTTTGGAAGTTGCAAATACTGACTTGCAGTACAAAAGTCTTGTAGCAAAGCTACAACAGCATGAGAGACCACATACCAAGGAAAGTTACACCTTGGGAACTGATGGTTTACTTCTGTATAAAAATAGAGTGTATGTACCCAATGTACGAGAATTGAAGCTGGCAATTCTAAAGGAGATGCATAGCGTGGCTTATGCTGGACATCCTGGTTATCAGAAGACTATGGCAGCAGTCAATGGCCATTATTTTTGGCCGGGTTTGAAGAAAGAAATCACTGAATACATCACTAGATGTATGGAGTGCCAAAAGGTTAAGGCTGAGCACAGGCACCCAACAGGGTTGCTGTAGCCTTTACCCATTCCTGAGTGGAAATGGGACGTGGTAACAATGGATTTTATTACCGGACTACCTAGAACAAGCAAGCAGCATGATTCAATCATGGTGGTGGTGGACAAGCTTACTAAAGCCGCCCATTTTATTCCACTGAAAACCACCCACAGAGCAACAGATGTTGCTGATATCTTCTTAAAAGAAGTTGCACACTTGCATGGAATTCCTAAGACAATGGTGTCTGATAGGGACCTGAAATTCACCTTGAATTTCTAGAAAGGACTATTTAAGGGATTCAAAACGAATCTGAACTTTAGCACAACGTATCATCCCGAGTCTAATGGACAGACAGAGAGAGTGAACAGAGTAATAGAATACATGCTGAGAATGTATGTGATGGATAAACCATAAAGGTGGGAAGACTACCTGCATTTGGTAGAATTCGCCTACAATAATGGGTATCATGCATCATTGAAGATGAGCCCATTTGAAGCACTTTATGGAAGAAAGTGCAACACTCCAATGAGCTGGGATAATCAAGCTGACAGAGTAGTAGTTGGGCTTGAGCTACTCAAGGAGATGGAGGACCAAATGATAAGAATTAAACATAATCTAAAAGCTACCCAAGACAGACAAAAAAGTTACGCTAATAGTAATAGAACCCATAGAGAATTCAAAGTGGGTGACCATGTTTTCCTGAAAGTGAAAACTAACAGGAGTTACCTAAAGCTAGGAAGTTGCGCCAAGTTGGCAACAAGATTTTGTGGGCCATTTGAGATCCTGTAAAGGATTGGGCCGGTTGCATACATGCTTGCATTACCTACATCTATGACTGTACATAATGTGTTTCATATTTCACTTGTTAAGAAATATGTACCTGATGCTAATCATGTTATCGATTGGAATGTGATTCAGGTGGAACCAGAAGGTGTCCTACAAGTGCATCCTGTGTGCATATTGGAAAGGAAAAGAAAACAGCTCTGGAATCGAGCCATAGATATTGTAGAGGTCCAGTGGACTTGGTATGGTCCTGAGGACGTGACATGGGAGCATGAAGATGTTATGCGGGCAGAGTACCCGCATCTTTTTGAAATTTTTTGAAAAGCTTGCAGATGCTGTGTAAAGTTGCACTGAGGACATGTTGGCAGCCAACTCATTTTTTAATTTCTATAAAAAAAAAAAAGCTGCCTACACCTCTTGTCTTCTAAACGACAAATCATCGTCGCATTGTGCTTCTAGACATTTGTTTCATTTTCGCAACAATTACAATTTGATTTCGATTTGATTTTTCACAACTGAAAGTGTGAAAATACTTCTCTCGTTGTCTGGACTGTCGTCATCTTTCATTGATTTGCTGAAAGACACTTGACCATTGGTTTATCACTTCACTGCAACAGGTTTATTCAAACTATATCCATCCACTTTAATTGCGCAACTTGATTTCTTTATTGGAAATGTTAAGTTATGAGTTATGTTTGATTTTGGATTCATATATGATACAATTCTTATTGTTTGAATTCTTAACTTATCGATTTCATATGATCATTGCTTGCAATCTCTTTACAATTCGATTATGCTAAAAACACAAAGGCAATATCATAAGTTTGATTTCATATAAAGTGGCAATGGTTTGAGTTTGCAAAGGCGCATTGATCAACCTTTGGATTTTTGATTTTATGGTTTGAACCCTTGCTCGTTACATTGCTTTGTGAGTTTGATATTACATGGGGCGACGATAGTTTCAAACTATGTATTGGCATGATTGAATTAACAGGCGTTTGAAATGATTGATTGACACGATGATCGGTGGATGTGGTGTTGGATTGGACTGTACACTTGGCACATTAATGTAACATATGATGTTGATCCTGTTTCATATGGATGGCACGTTGACATGATTGTACACCTATTTGTTGGCCGATACGCATGGCATAAACGATTATGATTATAACAACACTGTACTCAGTCATTAATTCAAGGCGAGGTGGTGGTAATCCCACCACCTTCGCACGCATGCAGTTATTTCCGGTCTCTTCGAGCATTCAAACTATCAAACCCTCTCATTTTCACTCTGTGCATTGATTCATTCAGTTGGAACCCTATCATGTACAGAAGCCATGGCTCCTTTCATAAGGGCTGAGCCCAACGGGTGCCAAGCTCTGTTGACATTCGATGGTGCACATAGTGATCTGGAAGAGTTCAGGTGGCTCGATTTTATTAGAAATTTTGATGGCTATAACTTTGCTATGGCTCGGCAATTTGCTTTGACATTTGATGGCTGCCGAGCCAAAGGTGGAGATGTCCAGCTTGAAATCACTGAACAGTTCCTCAGCTTGGCAACCAACCTGCCTGTCAAGGGTAAAAAATGGTCGAAAAGTTGCAAAGTTGATGAGGTCCCATGGACATTGTTATTTCAGTCTCGGACAGTCAGCTCATGTGATAGAGGTTTGCCTGCAAAGATGTTGAAACCCCGCTAGTATGATCTCTTAATGATTATCAAACAATTCGTTACTTGTGAAGGCAGGTACGGGTTTGTCTTTCTGTTTCACTTGTGTTTGTTAATGGTTTTTATGGGATTCGAACTAAGTTTGCCTCATTACCTACACCGAAGTCTGTTCAAAATGGCTAAACGATACAAGCGTAGCCAGGCTGACACTAGCCTATTCCATGTGGGGTTAATTAAAATGATTTTGGTTCATGAATTGAGGTTACATCGTGATTCTTGGCATGATTTTCTCAGCCGTAATGGCTTTGAAGAGTCTAACCCTACATAGGTGGATAAGCCCATGGTGACCGAGAGAAAACCTACCCCTGTGCCTTTTAGTGTTTTATTAACCAAACCTAAGCCCGAGTCCCCCACGAATTCACCTATGGCTGTGACTAAACAGACCGAAGTTTCTAAGCCTACAACCAAAAAGACTAGAGAAAAGGCTAGTGATAATGCTCGAGGCAAGAAAAATGAGAGATTGATCTCTCGCATGGCGAGGAATAAACCTAAAAACCCTGCCAAAGAAGAACCTATCATGGTCAGTGAGGATTCTGATTCAAGCATTGAACGTTTTCTCATTGAAGAGGGCTTCTATAACAAACCCCCTTATGATTTTGTCAAGAACTTACCTCCCTCTCTACGGGATAATCCTGACTTCCCTGGTATCGAACCGCCTGGTGAAACCCTTGGTGAATCATCGAAACCCTCGACTGCTCAACCTATTGCAACACCTTGCGATCAATGTGGGCTTTGGTTGGAAAGGTATTACTTGGATGTCCCAAGGTTGCAATCCAAAATCCACGATTTGGAAAACCAAGTGGCAAAGCTCACTGGTCGGAATGCACAAGAACAACCCAACGACAAGAAGCAACGAACTACAAGTTTGATCCTGTTCAAAAATGTCGAGTCTGCTACTGCGATTGTCAATTCAAAATTGACATAGTCTCAGCAACTGTGATGGTATAGTTTTCACTCATTTATATTACTCTTTGTGTATATATTTCACTTGCTCTGTCACAAAAGCATGC
>ML789311.1:673921-715047 GCA_009831015.1 Picea engelmannii
GATAATTAGATAGTTGATTTGAGTTATTATAAGAGTAATTTGTAGTTTGTAGATAGAATAGTTAGCATAGTTGATATGTTAGTATATTAGTTCCTTTATTTGTTTTATTAGTTTCTAGTTTCCTTAGTTTAGATTACTTAGCTCAGATCAACTTTTCTCTTTGGTTTCCTTAGGAGACCTTAGAGCGGCCAACGGAGCCGTTAAACTCATCAGGGTGGTCCATTCCAAATGGCTTGGGTTATTTAGAAAACCCCAGACCGGTTCCACTCTCCCAGTTGACGGATGGTCAATTTCGCCCGTCAACAGGACAGTGCAAAATAAGGGGAGGGGGATTGTAGTGTCCCCAAGGACGAGCCCCGTTGTAAACCATGTTCTGAAAGGAATTGTAATTATGTTTTATAGGATGGTGAGCCAAGTTTTTATAAGCTGGAGGCTTATGTGTTTGTTAGGCCAGGGAGCCTGAGTGTTGAAGGCCAGGAGCCTGTTGTTGTATATGTAATCACGCATAACAATTAATAAAATATAAACACTGCCATGTGCAGAATGACCATGATGAATGAGTGAAGGGGGACTAAGAATCCATAGAGTGGGCAAGGAATTAGGGGCTGGAAGGTGGGAAAGGGGCTAAGTGTTGAGCCTAGGGGGCTTAAGCCTGGGAATAATATTTTACTATTATTCCAAAAGAACATGTGTCGTTTATGTTTTATCCTAAGTTTCTGGCAAGGGGAGGATGTACAAGGGTGATGCGTGCGGGTGGAGCGCATGCAGTTCCATGGGTGACAAGTGCCAACCATGGTGCATGCAAATAAAACGGCTAGGATGAGCCATGAGAAGGATTCCTCCTCCATTCCACCTGACTACCTAAGCGAGTAGGGAGCGTTGAACAGTATGACCGACCCAACCACTGCAATAATACCTCGTGCATTCCTGAGAGTTGAGAATCCCATGTTTTCTTTGATAGTCCATACCCATCCTCTGTCCGAATGATCGAACCTATCATGAAGGCTCTGTTTCGAAGTTGTGACCCTAAACCATTTTTCCATTGTTGAACCAATTGGAAAGCCTATGTTTGGCTCTGTTAATCTGGGTACACCTCTATTCTGTGAGCCAAGAAGCCTGTGTTGTTTCGGAAGAGTCGGTCTCACCCTCTGTTTTGAGTCATGGAGTCTGTGTCGACCCCTGCGGGAATTACTCATCACACATTCCTGTGAACCATCACTGTGAGGCCTCGAGCCATTGTTGAGCCTATTTGAGAGGCTGTGTTTGTATTTCCAGTTGGCTATGGTGACCACACAGAGCTGGACTACACGTGGCTTGATGGCCAATGCGACTTGTGATTGAGCCTGTGTGTGATCTCTATCTAGGTGAGGGAGGTGGATGTTGTTGGAAGAGGTTTCCTCTAGAGATTGTCCAGCACTAGCTTCAGGCTCTGAGACTTCCTGATCCGGCCTGTTGTCGAGACCTAGAGAGGGAGGTTGGCACTGATGGACTGTGCTTGTGAAGGTGTATACTCCTGGGCGGAACAGGCATGTGGGGAATGAGATTCTGGTGGTAGTGGGTGTAAGATGGCATCCTGGGAAGAATCCTTCCAGATTTTATGTGTTGTTTTCCCTGTAAACTCAGCCTAGCCTAGATTTCCTTGCCTTGGGATGGAGCTTAGTCCTAGCTCGGGGGTGACCCATTGCTGAGCTAATGAGCAGTGCGGTCTAAGGCTGGGAGGTTCGTGGAAGGCTTGCACTTGGTTGATGGAATCTACCACTGTTAAAAGATAAGTATCTGATTATGCCTCAATCATGTTTTGGAGGACTGTGCTGCTTATGTTATCATGATTTCCGTTGTGTATATGAATTAATATGAAACACTATGGATTGTTAATTATTGCAGTAAATAATATATTTTACTTTGTGCTTAAATTTGTTTATTTGTTGAATGCATGTGGATCATATAATACCTGTATGAGTTATATAGCGAGAGTGTTGTTATAGTCTTATTTTAATAGCGATTAAGCCTTAGTAGTAGAAAATGGGCGCTACACAAGTTTTGATCCTGGATAAGAGAGTTAAGTTACGGGGTTACTCCTCTTAGGAGTGATTTGAACGAAGCTTATGCGCAACTCATTCATGAGCCCAATCAGGTCGAGTGTTCACCATGCTCTGATACCAATTTGTAACGCACCCACTACCATAATCATATTTTCATTTCTTTCTGCAGAATCAGAGCCCCTGAAATATCTACGGAGGCCTAGCATAAGCTAGCTCTTTCTCTATCTACTCCCATGTGATCGTGGGTCATGATCACAGGTCAAATAACCATGGTGCCTCTCAGTAATTCTCAGCTCGACGCTACAGGAATGTTGAATCGTTCGACTCTGCAACTGTGAAACCCTGACAGGGCTAGCGACTAGCCAATAGGGACGAATCCTAACAGGGTTAGCGAATGGCCAATAGGAATGGGCCCTGTCACGCGGTTGAGTGGAGTATAGGTGGAAAGAGGGAAGCATGACACGAAGGGCGATGTGAGAGGAGATGGGTCCCACTTCACACGCCACACCATTCCATACCCGCCCCCCCGTTAAAGGCAGAATGGCAAGGGGGGTCCAGAATTCGCCTATATTCCGTTGATCAAGGTGAATGAATCCTGACCGTTCAAGAGTTGTGCGTTCGATTCTGGACCTCCCCCCTCACCGCTAAAGGCAGAAAAACAAGGGGGCTCCGAAATGAAGCCTCAGCTGTAGATCTGGGTGGGTGGACTTTGGCCATCTAGATCTGCTCGCCACTTACCCTAATGCACATTCGCACCCCAGCTTAAAGACGACGTCTCTTCCTCACATTTCATGGTCATCCCAGACCCTAGATCCTCCGAGAGGATAATGTCTGTTCATCAGAGCTTAACCAGCTGTTAACATCTCGATATTTATAAGTCTGGATTTCGGGGTTTGAGAGCACAAGGGAACATGCCCTTCGGTATCCCGAGTGCCGAAACGTTGAAGTGCCAAACAAGCCTAAATCGGTGATTATCCCCTTGGGTTATGCCTTGGTCAATATGACCTCTTCCCATATGACCACGGTCTCTCTTCCGTCAGGATTTGTCAAGGTGAGAGCCCAACCTCTTGTCAACGGGACTCCCGAATCCCTAATCCCTAATTTCTCGAAACGGGTAATCTCTCGACACGTAGCCACCCGAAATCGGTCGATCTACGACTGCTTCAGGGTTTCCACCATGGAACATCCCGATATCTCGTCACCAGAACTCCCGAGTTCTCGATTCTCAATTTCCCGAAATGGGAAATCTCATGACACGTGGCCTCCTTTAATCGGACGACCTGAATCTACTTCGAGGTTTCTACCATGGAATGCCCCGATCTTTCATCACCAGAACTCCCGAGTTCTCAACTCTCAATTTCCTGAAGTGGAAAATATCTTGACACGTGGCCTCCATTATTCGGACAGTCCAGATCTATTTCAAGGCTTTTGCCCCTATTCACTGGGGGTTTATCCCTTGGATATCTCCTGACAGATCCAATGGCTGTCGGTTTTTTCAGCCGAGATCTGACGGCTCAGACAAGTTCCTAACTTGTGTGCTCTCCCACAAGTTTCTGGACGTGGAAAGATCAACGGTATGGATGCTCTCATGGACCTTGGGGATCTACGGTCCCGATATCTTCACTACCCACGAAGACATAGAAAGTCACAGGGGTAAGGCACTTAACATCCTACTTTCTCCTACCAAATATAATGGTCATGAGTGACCACAGATTTCCCGACGAGATCTCGTCCATCGATCAACACCTATCAAGGTTAAGGTACTTATCTTTCTAGCTTCTTCTTCTTATCTGACGATCGTGAGTGACCATAGATCTCCCGACGGGATCTCATCCATTGATTTGATACTTATCAGGGATTTATTAAGGCCTTGCACCTTCACATCCTCCTTCCAGGTTCTTGATGGCTTTTTCAAGAAGGGTATCTCTATGGGGAGGTTTACCCAGGGTATTATCTAAGGCAGATAAGGGTTTCTCTCTCCCGAGAACCAGGCGTGAAGTTTGAATTAGATCAGTATGCATATAAATAACGATTTAAGAGAACATAAGCCACACATATTCTTTCCATTATAAACATACAACTACCAGTACTGATCAAAACATCATACAAACATTCTTATACTGAAATTATTCACAATTTCACAGCTTATGAGCATAATTGTCACAATACATATATTTCAAGATGCCAAAGGAAAAACACTTATCAGAAAGTAACACCAGGGGTTATACAACTGCTGAGAGGGGTGCTCGTTTCCACCCAACCATAGGCTCAACGAATCCCACCGAATTTACCACTAGCCACCCCCGAGCTGAGACCACGATGTTGTGAGACTGTGTCTCTGTTTGCTAGTGACCAGGAGCAAAGGTTACTCTCCTTCCTCTCTGCTATCACTCACTCTGCATATCACCAGAGTTCTGTTTCTCCCCTCATGTCTGCCCCCCAATCGCTTCTCCCCCACGCCTTATCCTCTTGCGAGGTTGCGTGTGGCGCAATTTCCCTCGTGCTGGTCAGGCCTCACGGCTCTACAGATCCATCTATCTACTGGCCAGTAAAGTCCAAATACGGTATTGATTTTCGGTGGAAGTTAATGCCACCTTTTCGGGTGCCTTCCACTGCCTTTCTGTAGCCATCATGGTCTCTTTTTCAGCATATCCCCTCTTAGCAGTCCTGCAATATAAATTCATAATAGTATTCACATTCATCGATCTTTTCCACAAGGTCCATTCACATCACATATTCACATTTCTGAGTTTGCCACAGTTCTTAGCCAGTCCAGTTATTTTTACAAACTGGGGAAAACAGGGTGTTACAGTACCATGCTATTGTTTCTTATTTACTGACCATTTAGTGTCCCAATGAACTAACCCCATCTATATCTAGTACAATGAAGTTACACGCTGTAAAATATTGTATTATAGATGGTAAATTGTATTGGAAGGACCCCCTGGGTTTCCTACTGAGATGCTTAGTTGAATCCGAAGCAGAAAAGGTTATAGATGAATTCCATGAAGGAGTGTGTGGAGGACACCATGCTTGGCGAACAATGACTTATAAAATCCTAAGAGCTGGGTATTACTGGCCGAAGTTATTCACTGATATAAACACTAAAGTCTGAACTTGTAACCCTTGTCAGTTGTTTACAGGAAAGCAGAAAGTCCCAGCATTACCTTTAGTGCCAGTTAGAGTTGAAGTTACATTCCAACAATGGGGTCTCGATTTTATTGGATAAATCCACCCACACTCAAGTGCTCAACATAAATGGATTCTAACCGCTACAGACTATTTCACCAAATGGGTGGAAGCTATTCCTACACAAAATGCAACTGACTCGGTAGTGATCAGTTTTTTGGAGTAAAATATCCTATCAAGATTTGGCTGTCCTCGAACAATAGTGACTGATAATGCTCAGGCCTTCAAGTCCATGACCATGATAAGATTTTTCCAAAAATAAAATATTGTGCTAGGACACTCCATGACTTACTACCCATAGGGTAATGGACTAGCTGAGTCATCTAACAAAAGTTTGATCACTATAATTAAGAAAGTACTAACTGAAAATAAGAAAGCATGGCATGTCAATTTAAAATATGCTTTATGGGCTAACAAGATAAGCACAAAATGGTCAATCAGAATGTCTCCATTTCATATGGTATATGGTACTAACGTCATTTTACTGATAAATCTAGCGATGCCAGTAATGAAACTCTGGCAAGACTCAAAAGAAGAACCAAATGAAATTACCAGGAGGATAAATTAGCTGATTGAAGTTCAACAAAATAAGGCCGAAGTAGATGAAAAATTACAGAGATATCAAGATAATATGAAAGTCTTATTTGACCAAAAAACTAAAGACAGAGAGTTGCTTCCTAGTGATTTGGTCCAAAAATGGGAATCCAGGAAGGAGGACATTGGTAAACATGATAAGTTTGATCCGATCTGGTGTGGCCCATAGAAAATTACAGCTTCTGAGGGAAAGAATGTGTTTTTATTAAAAAAATTCAACGGAAATATTCTTAACGCCCCTATCAATGGGCGGTACCCAAAGCACTTCATGCAATAATTGTTTCTGAATTCTCATTGTACATACTATTTTTTTTCATTTTTTGTTTATAGTTACCTTCTCTTGGTAAGTTTTTATTTTTACTGTAAATACAAAAGGTCGGTTTAAAACGAAAATAAAAATATATACAAAGTAGGTCAAAAATTGCAATAATTTTTTTTTCTAATCTACTAAGCATTCTTGAGAGCTATCATGTTTATCTTATTGCAGTATACTTGTTGATAAGACGAGAGACTATAAATATAAAAAAGGTGACATGCATGGATATTCACGTTAAATACCTGCCGAAAAAGTTAATAAATTAATAGTCTGTTTGGATGGAAATATAAAGACCTACCAAGGTATGAATTTATGTCCTGAAAACTCTAGTTAAAATGTCCCGGAAGATATAAATGAGCAAGACAGTAATTTCATGATTACTAATATTATCACTAAAATTTTCAATAAGAGAAATGAAAAATAACTTTAAATCTTAAAAAAAGAAAGGATTTTCTCTAGATATATATATAAAAAAAACAAATAGATATATATATGAAAAATAAGGAATAAAAAGAATTTAAGGAAAAGTCTCAAAAGTTGAGTAAGAAATTCGTTAAGAGTAATCGTATCTACAAAATAATATCTGAAGCCCGTTGCCTTTCCCATGAAAGTGATCAATATTTCTCTTCACCTGATCCTTCATACTTTCCCATAAGATTCTTAGGAGAGGAAAGGTCTCACCTTAGCTTTGGAAACTCACAAACTAACCTTCAAAATGAGAATAGGTAAAATTCTATAGTTCCTCTAACTTTAGATAAACCAGAAGTATGTCTAGGTTAATCCTAGCTTTATTAGTCACTCTAATGGGAATAAACTGATTGTTTTCTCTCAAGGAAAGTCCCTGAAAAATATAATAAGAATCTCCCTTGAAAATTTCTCTGAAGCCAAAGATGTTTGAAGGTCAGGAGAGGATTAGTCCAGAGCAATTGAAGTGAGTTGACAGACCTCTGTTGTTAAATTATAAACATATATTTTCCTGGGATATTGCATACCAATTGATTTCCCCCACTTCAAATTCTGCAACAAGAAAGATGGTGAAAGGAAATTCATTTAAATGATTGCCTCCATCTAGTCCTAAGAGATCAAGAAATGAAATTCATTATATGATTTCCCTCATCTCAGCATTTAAATGCTAAAATACCAATGGAAGTGGTGAAAGGAAATTCAAGGTGGGAAATCTGATAACTTCACCGGGGTATTGAACAGGCTTGTTGGCAGTGAAGCAATGTCTTCATATCTGATAGGATCTTATACATGAATTACAAGATGCTTTGGTAACTATTCCTCTTTCCGGCTGGATCTACTTTCTAAGCTTATGGGATTCCCTAACTTGAAACATTGGAATTACTTTACCTTGATGCGAACAAAATCAAATAAAACCTCGTAGAACGATTAAGGTTGTTTTGATTACCTTATACAAATATGAGGTCATTTTTAGGAAGGGAAGCCTATTACAAGCCTAACTCGAGATCAACGAATGTTTTTAGTTCTGAAGAGTTTTCAAAGTTAAGGATGAAATCTTAAAGTCCATTTTTTCTTTTCTCCAGAGTGTGTTTCATAGAACTGCAAAAAAGTCTCAATTCACCCAATGAAGGCACTCGGTCTACATGTTCTTCTCATCCCGTAAGGAGACGAGATCCCTAGATGGATCCTATGTTGAAACAAACTTCATTTTTTCCTAAGAATATTACACTAAAACAAAATTTCATTTTATTTTAAATAAAAAGAGCACAAAAAATGCATTTGAATAATCACCGTTAAAAAAAGGGGGTCATCCGATCAATCCAATGGTTTAAATGTCTTAACAAACTATGGAGACACCCTTGGTTTTAAGAAAAGGTCAAAATGCTAAAAAGAATTTCTTAAGTTTTGGGGTTCTGCGATCTATGCAATTCGATATGTAATGACAACCCCAAATTCCTGATACCAAAGTCACGAAGAATATTTTTAAAAGGAAATTAAACCAAGTTAATAAGAATAATTAAAATAATTTAACGCTAACTTAAAATTATCGCATTTTCATTTTCAGGAATCTCAACTCAAACAACATTTCAAAATCCTGATGTGCAAGTCCCAAAATCCCATTTAATCGCGATTAGTTAAAGTTTAAACATACATTAATACCTTATTAATCAGTCGTGATTTTGGAAATCAGAGAATTGTCACTCATCTCACCCAAAAAACCCTGAAGCATGGATTCCTGAAAGTATTAAGTTCTAAGTGTGATTAACTTAACATCAAAATAAAGTTTAAAGATATAATTTGGTTTTTCGCGTTTTCGCTTTTCGGGATTTTTCCAAGACATTTCATTCAAACTCCTAGTTTCGAATCGCCGATATGTAGCAACACTTATTATAGATTAATGAAAAATATTGTAGTGTAATATGCGTATCTCTAGACGTACTCTCCTCATTAAGGCAAATGAATTTATCAATCGTAGAAAGAATAGTCTAATTAAGGCAGGCTGAAGGCAAATAAAGGTTTCTAATTCAAATTTCTTTCTCACTTTCAACAAACTAGCAAGTAGTATCTGAGAAAAGATTACACCTTCTTTTCTGTAACAACTACTTTCTCCTTATCACAGGTATCATGGCACTGGAGAAAGAACAGAAAAAGAGTGATGATGCCGGTGAAAGCTCAAATCTGAACCCATATGTTCTATCTAATACAACACCAGATGTTGTAGATTTGGTCAGGTCCTGGATGCATATTTTTGAAATCTTGGAGCATGAGGTTAGGAATTGCCCAGACGATTTTGGAAACGAAAGGATTGTTAAGACTGAAAACAAACTCAGAGATATAGCAAAGTTTGAGCTCCATAAAGTAGATGCACAACCGAAGCTCATGCCATACAATGACATGATAAACTGGGCTCTGATGAACACGGATGTGTAGACTAGGAGCATCAAGAACCATCAAAAGGCCATTGTCGGCTCATTCAGGCCATAACACATTTAAGTAATGTACAAGCTATCCCATGTTTCTAAATATATTTATAATGTCGAATTCATAGAAGAGTTTCAACGAAAGGAGTGTACAGAATTTGACCAAACCTATCCCAATATAATCAAAGGATGGTGGGGAATTCCAACAAAATTTAGAGCTAATACCCATGTCATTTATGACACAACATCGTTAAATGAATATATAGTTTATATAGAAATGATGTTATGTAGACTATTTGGGAGGAAAATCCCTACCCATTTCCCCGCGGAATGGGTGCCAATTATACATGATGTAGGTGAGGGTTACACTTTCAACAGGGGTAATATTCTATCAGATAACCTAAACAAGGAGATTTTTGAGTACCAAATGGAAAAGTCAAAAGGCCAACCAACATTTTTTTACATGGAAGCGTATGTCATGGATGCTATCTTTTATATGACCCCTTTCCCATTGATGAATTGAAGCTGGAATCCAACCTGTTCATAGCCCATCCATTTTTATCACTCTCAACTATGGGAAGAAAAAGCAAAAAAATTCTTTTATGAAATCTATCACTATGTAGTGATTCCTGTGCACCAAATATTGTTTTGATACCCACCCCCTCGAATTTTAGAGAAAATCATGGGAAACCTGAAGACAATTGTAGATTGTTTATTGAAGATAAATTCTCTTATGTCATATTCTTCGAATGTTCAATTCCGCCTCATGCTCTCCCAAAATTTCTCCCTGACAGACTGGTGTGTAGAGAAGTATCTTATCAAATAATAATAGGAGGCATTGGCAAAGAGTTAAAACAAGGTTAGAAGAAATCCTGGCCATCTTTTCTAGTACAGATTGGGAAGTTTTCATTGCTAAATTTTGGCCATTCCAAGGTAGAAGCTGCAACACTTGAAGACATTAAACTAGTAGATGTTGAACTCAGAAGGCATGATCCATATCAAATTTTAGGAAATCATCTAGCTCATTGCAATATGAAAATGTAGGAGCATGAAGACTCCCCCTGTGATGACATATTTAAAGGAGCCAGAGCCTATGAGGAGATATTAGACAGAGTCCAGGGGTTACCCCTTGAACTACAGGCCATCTTTCTTACTTTCCAAAAGAACAGATGAAGTCGGTTGCCAATGATACTACAAAGAGAATTGATAACCCCCCTTCAGAAAACGAAAGTATACCTCCAGGTTTCGAACCAAAGTCTTCGAATAAAGAGACTACAGAGGAAGACCCAAAGAATCCTAAAGTGTCTTCACAAAAAGAAGAAGCTTTGCAGACAAAGCATCTAGGTTCTGAAATAGATTCTAAGTTCGAGATACCTTTAAAATTGAATCAAATGGCTTCTCCTTTATCGTCAACTATTCCTGTCAATACCCCCAAAACAACAGAAGGAACACAACTCACTGAGTTAGGCAGTCCTATTACAACATTGATTCCTTTACAATCAACTTTTGGGACTCCCCATCTTGAAGTTATGTACATAAGAGATATTACCCCAATCTCTATTGAAGAAATACCTTCCTCATACTTGTTTTTCCGTAGGAAGAGGAAAGATGTAGTGAAACAACAAATGCACCTGAAAGAAGGTACAATGGTAAAAAAGCACAGAGTACTTCTGGATGGAAAAAATCTAGAAGAAGAGGATTTTTCTAGAGAGGTAGAAGGATCTTTGGGAGCTTTCACAATGGACAACTTGTTTTCATTTGATAACTTGAAATCAAGGATGAAACAAAGAAATCAAATGATAGCCCAATTGCAAAGTCAAATAAGGAACACAGAGAATAATATTCGAGATGAGATAAATAAAGGACTTGAACATGCTAGAGTGGTTGAGAAACAGGAAATACAAATGCTCAAGTCTAGTCTAGATGAAATGTATAAGAATATGCAAGCAAGTCAAGGGAAGTTCATTGAACAAGAGGAATTAGTAAAGCATTTGCAAGATAAATTAAGTTCTATTGAAATCCAGGTGGTAGACATAACAACATTTCAAGCCCATGCACTTGAAGTGCAGCAGAAGCTAGAAGAAGAACAACAAAGCCTGTTTTCTAAAGTAGAGATCATTCAAAACTATTTTCGGGATGTAAGTCAATCATTGGAGAACATTTCTTTCAAAGAAAAAGAGGCTACAACAACTCGGGACACTTTTCAAAAGGAATTTGTATTTTCGGATAAAGAAGTGGTACCTGTAACTCCTAAATTAACTGTTGCTGAACAAATTAGGGGTGATATCATGCTGAAGGTATGGGAGGCCAATATGTCTGAAAGTAGGAAAATTGCCAAAGAAATGAAGGAAGAATGTGAAGAGACTTTCGACTTGTTAGATAAAAAATTGCTAGGCATTGGGAAGGGCGATTGCCCTAGATTACTAGGACAGGTCAATGTTATAAGACATCAACTTAATCTAAAAGAGAGTTTGAATGAAACTCAAATTGAAATTTCTCAATTAAAACAGGTTGATGTTACACAAATGGATAAATACCTGGTGAGACGAATTTACAATTACAACCAGTAAAGTTTGAGGATAAAAGGTTTGAAGATAAGTTGCTGAAAATTCAGAGGAAGCTATATCTGTTCAAGGCTAAGGATATACCAGAGCCTTCTAGAATTTTAGTACATTTTCTTAGCAGGTGGGTTGAATGTCGCAGACCAAGTGAAGGAAATACTTCAAAGAAATAATGAAGTAAGATATGCATTCTCATTTTGTCAGAGTGATAGAGAAGTAAAAGATAACCAAGCGAAACGGTTCAAGTTTGTATTATAAAACCGTTAGCACCTAGAAGTTAGGAAAATATCAACCATCTAGGGTTGATGATACCTTGTATAAATATGTTTTCGAAAGACTTAAAAAATGATTTTTCTTGGCCTATTGTAATAGAGAGATTTCTCTTTTATAAGAATTAATGACAAAGAAAAACGAAGACTCCATTTCCTGTCAACCCTGAGTTATGTGTTCCTTTATACTTTCATTTTCATGCATCATTTCTTATATATATTTGATGAATTTTTAGCTACAATTTAGTACAACATCTACTGTGGTTATGTGTCATTTGTTCGTTGTTATAACCCTAATTTTCACCAGACATGCTTACCTGGCATCGGTCCATCTCAGATTCCTTTTTTGCAAAAACATTATTAAACACCTCTTCTTAAAAACTCTATAAAGGCCCATGCACCCTGCTCCATTACTACACGCATGTACACGCTAGCTGACCCAAGACAACCCGTGTGTACCTACAAAAGAATGAAAAAAGGAAAGTTACTGACATAACACACAGCTTTGGGTAACTTAACTAAACCTTTTGGCCATGCATGGCCAGTCATTCGACCAAATACCTAGCTCCTTCTAACCATAAAAGAAGGGGTAGGGGTCCCATTTGAAAGTAGGAGAATCATAGTAAAGAAACTATACCCAATTAAGCATTCCCTTTGTCCCAACCTTTAGCCATCCTTGTGCAAAGAGAAGTATAGAGAAAAGTAGTTGGAAGACAGTGGAAGAAGAGCCTAGAACTAGGATTGAGGAGCAATAGCCGAATTTTTCATTGTAAGGTATCATTGTGAAGTTAATAAAACAATTTATTTTCCCATCTCGCCATATGAGATTGTCATTATTGGAATACTGATTGTATGATTGATTAAATCTCTAACCCATTAGTTCATAGATCAAATGCATGTGGAGTTATTTGTTTGTCTTTAGTGAATGCAGGTCAGCATTGGGAGGAGAGTTGCAGTCAAAGAACGACCAAGCATAAAAATGGATCGACATTAAACACAAAAAATAAGGTACGTCAACTTAATCTCTCGAGCCTTGTATTTTCATACGAGTAATGGGGGTTTAGGCATGGTATGATGGTAAAAAAAAGAATCTTTAGGTCATTTATGAATGCATGATAAAACCCTTATTGCTAGTCCGTAGGAGGGATTTCCCACCCACAATAGAATTGGTGACCATACTGGGGATCTCTAGGGTTTCTGGGAATATTTTTTCTTGGGTATTTTTAAAAACTGGTTTCATTCCTTGTTTTCAAAGTTTCTGCAAAAGTTTGAGCTTATAGAGTTTCTGGTCTTCCATACCAGTTATCTTTGTTTCTTTGATTGACTGCATTTTTTGAGACCCACAAAGGTACACATGGCCTGTATAAGGTCTGAACACATGTACCCATGCCCTACCTTCCCACAGCCCGCGTGTACACACTAGCTAAGAAAGTGTCAGTCTCGTGTATGATTCTAGAAAATTTCTTTTAGAGAGGTAGTCATCCTCTCCTCTGTCATAAATAATCCTTCTCAGGGGTTTTCTGGAACTCTTTCTAGTCTTTGTTGTTTGCAGTCTATAGCTTAGGTTTCACCTCAGATTGGTTTGTGCTATGAAGTTTTCCTTGAATTATTTCCTTTTTGTTTCTTCTGTTAAAGTAAGTGTCTGAGTCTTCAAGAGATCCTGGTTCTCAGTACCATTAGTCTCTTCCCGGGCTTGATTGCTTGGCTTTTCATTTTTCCTAGAGTTTCAGAGATACATGCGGCCTATATAAGGCCTGCACACATGTACACGTGCCCTGACTTTACACAGCTCACGTGCATATGCTTGTTGTTGAAATGTCATCAACATGCTTGTGTAGAAAATTCTTGTTTAAGGTAAGGCATACATCCTTTCCTTTGACAAGATTTATACCTCTCAGGTTTTTGGGTCTCTGTCATAGCGGTCAGTAACTTAGGTTTGATCACAACAATAGTTTTTTTTTTTTTTTCATTAATAAGTTTTCCTCAAAATTTTCTTTTCATAGGGTTTTTAGACAAGTGTGAGAGTCCAATTTTAATTTTCTTGTGTGTTATTTTTAAAGTGACTCTTTGTGACCTGCGCTTAGGCCAAAAGTTTTCTTGGTCTTTATTTGTTGATATTTTTCCTTTTTGCTTTGTGAGCATTCAAATAAAAAAACATCTTTTATTTCTTTGTTTGGTTAAAAGTGTTGGTTTGCATTAGTAACCAGGAAAAGTATTTTCTTTCATAAGTTCTTGATGGTTTACTTATATCATAAGTATCTTGTAGTTGAGTGAAATCCTGCTTTGAGTTTGTTGTTTAAAGATCTTAGAATTTTTTTTTAGTTTGAAAAGTTGTTTTCAAGAAGAAGTTATTTTGTCTCCAGCTTTTTGTTTATTTGTTTTTCATCTTTCAAACATCACTAGTTTCACTTTCATAACATTTGACTTAAGACAAGCCATAAAAATTAATGCTAAATCTAAAATTCATTAGACTTTTTATGTTTGTAGGGTCAACCAACTAGTTTAGGGTTAGGGCCTTGAATTAGGTTGGAGAGGAAACTCGTCAAGGCCATTAAATCAAAACATTGGAGTCTGAGTTAGGGAGTGTCCAAGTCTAGTATCGTGAAAGTTATCTGGGACCCCCTTCTAATACAGGGGCTAAACACGAGGTCGTATGCAGAAAGGTAGCAGAGATAACCCCTTCAAAGTTGGACCAATCGTGGTGGAGAACACATATAGAGGGCTTGTCTTGGGATTTCGTTGATTACATTTGCCACGGAGCTTCACGGGTCTCGAATCCATTCGAGGTCCTCAGTTGTCTTTCAAACCACTTGCCTTCAATACCCTTGACAGGTTTCAGGCTCAATACCCTGTTCATTGTGGTCTACCCGATTGTCGACTGTACCCACTTGGTGATTGTTCGCGTGCTGACAACCTAGTTGCCTATTGTTTTTAGAGACATACACAGGTGACTGCGGGGGTATACCACGGTATGTAGGACAGGCATCGGGCCACACTTTGTAGAGTATACCCAGAGGGTGCTTCTGTGTTCAAGTTGCACTTGCACTGGTAAGTTGCTCTAGTGTTCGTTGTTGTAACTGTTCTTCCAACTAGTTTAATGTTTTCTTGTTTTATCTTATAGGTACTTTCCTAGTGTGTGTTGTTTTTGAACGAATAGAAATCCCTAGTGTGTATTTGATCTTTTCACACAGTGGAGGATCATGAGCTTCGTTGGTCACGAAGGCTTCTTGGCCTACCATTGGTTGCACTAGAGCCACCCTCGCCATTGTTAAGGCGAAAGCTAGACCAACAAGGGTCTTTTGAAGCGACCTAGTCACCATAAATCACACCTGACCAACCTATTTTAAAGGAACTTTCGACACCTTTAAAGCAGATGGTCATGGAGGCAAATCCTATCTCTTCTTCTGGGAATCTTGATATTCCCGCCACAGTTGTCGTCACAGGGGGTGTTCCACCTCCTACCCCACCATCGCCAGTCTGAGCCACCACGGTCTCGACTGCCTCTACCTTGAGTAGTGGTCTGATCCCGTCTTTGGTGTCAACCACTGATCCTTTCACATAGAGTACGAAAGGCCCTCCATTCTCATACGGGATGCCTAACTCAGGTACAAGTTCTATACTATCCTACTCCACTTTGCAGACTTTAGGTCTGGGGGAAGGGAGCTCTAACACTCCTCTGCAAGGACCCATGGGGGGAACTTCAACTCCTTTTAACACTTTCCCTTACGGGGGAGGTCATATACCTTCTTTGTCCCCTTCACTCGGCAGTACCCACTAGCAATCCGCTAGGCCAAACACACACCATAGTTCAATTGGAGTAGGGAGTCAAGGACCACCTTCTCATAATATGCCGGTAGGGTCGACACCGTTTTCTTTGTTCGGTGCGTTTGGTAACAACACTTTCTTGTCCGCTTCTTTCCTGACTAGGGGAAACCCCGGTTATGGCCAACCTAATCCTATGCAGGGTACTATTCATGCACAGGGGGAAAACCCAGGAACTTCTTCCGCATCAGGACCTTGGAATTCTTGGCAAGGATCAATTCCCTCGTCAGGAATGCTGATCTAGGGAAATTCTTTTCACAACCAATGGAACCCAAGACAAGGTGCTATGCCTATGCCAATGGGATTAGCATGGGGAAACCCTTCCCAAGTCCTCCAAATGTAATGCATGCCAAACCATCTACATCCTATTTTGGGAATAAACCGATGATGTCTCCTCACTCATAGAATCCGTACACTGGTCATGGCCATGGTTTTTACCAGAACCCCCGCCAACAACCTAACTTTTCCTGGAAACCTGGTTCCAGTCAAACTCCAGGTCCCTTTTTCCATGGTTATCATCAACAACAACCAAAACTACCTTTCTTGGAAACTTTACATTTTCCAGACTTGACAAGATTGTTGAATGACCCCATCTGTCACGATCCACATTGGCCTCCTATGCCAACGAAGTTGCATTCAGACATACCAAAGTTTGAGGCCAAGCCTAACGAAGATCCAGGAGATCATGTGACCACCTTCCATCTTTGGTGCTTGTCTAATTCATTAAAAGATGAATCCGTGTAGTTGCGATTGTTTCAATGCACTCTCATCAAGAGTGCCACGAAATGGTACATCGATCTCGACCGCTCAATATATTATTCATTCGACGAATTGGCAATGGCATTCCTAAACCATTTTCAATTACCTGTGAGATACGATGCCGGCACAGAATTGCTGGCCAATTTTGAACAGACAAAAGCGGACCATATCTCTGACCACATTTGAGAGTGGAGATGCCGAAAGAGTTTAATTAAGGTACCAGTCCCACTAGCATTCCTTCTTGAGTGGTTCCTTAATTATTTGGTCCCACAGCTATCCAAAGACATCGCAACGTCTGGAGTGTTTTCTGAAGAAGATGCCATCATGAGAGCTCAACATCTTGAGCTAATTTATTCTCAGTCTGGTTTACTGTACGAGGTTTTTCCCGATGCACCACAATCCATACTTGATAAAACCAGACAGAGAGCTGGACCACATGCTGATGGTATTTTTGGTTCAGCACAAACAAATTTCGTTGAACAACTGACAAAGCAATTGAAACAATTTTCTATACAACATACATCATCTAGCCAAATTACTGTTTTGGCTGCTCCCCCTACCCAAACGTCAGATGTACACACAGTGAAATCGACAAATCCAAAGGCCACCCAACAACCTGATGGAAAGAAAAAACAATGAAAGAAGGGCAAGGGGGTTAAGAAACCCACTAATAATGTTGGTGGGGGAAACACTGAGAAATGAAAGGCGAGGTATCCATGCAACCTATGCATGGAAGACCACCTAACCCACTAGTGTCCTCGACTTGTAGAGGCCCAAAATTTTGTGACACAGGAACAACCTGCTGTTTTAATGAATCCATTTCCATATGGGAAAAACCTAACCCAAGCCTCTACAAGCGTGGAAGAGGGCAGTCAAGGCCCCTCTCCATTTTTGAACAATCCTGCATTCACGAATGTGTATATGATGAAGGGTGATGCTTTTATATTGACTAGAGCACATGACTACAGTAAACCAAGAACTTCTGAGAATGGAAAAGAAGCAAAAATCCCATCTCTTCCTCTCCAGATCGAGAAGACTTTGGGTGAAACAATGACATGCATCCCAAAAGGTGCATTTAAGAAATCTTCTCACAACCCAAATGCAAGGGCCACCCAGAACTATTATGTGGTGGAGGATTTGTCCCAAACCCCTTGTGCGATGCCCACTTTGGAGGTCCTCCAAAGATGACCTTCCCAGAGGAAAGATTTATTAGCCGCTTTAGGATCTACCAAGACTTGTAATCCGGGTACAATCATGTTAGATACAACCGACTTAAAACCTAATCTTCCTTACCATGTAGCATTTCAGATAGTAGTGGCTTACCCCACAAAAACTTTTACTCAGAACATTTTCCGCACGGTGGTTGATGAGGGTGCCTCGACATGCATTATGTCGTTGGAATGTTTGAAGGCCATTGGCCAACCCATTTTATCTCTATCATCTACTCTTTTGACTGCTTTCGATGGTTGTTCATTCTGACCACATGGTATCATTCCCTCTTTCCCTGTGCAGTTAGGAGGGAAGACCATGTGTGTTGAGGAAGGAGTTGTACTTATGCCATCCCTCAACTACAATCTCTTGTTAGGAAGGAGTTGTACTTATGCCATGCAAGCAGTGGTTGCTACAGTTTTCCGGGTCTTGTTATTTCCACATGAGGACCGAATTGTGACCATTTATCAATTGTCTTTCTCTATACTTGACCCTTCACTAGTGGCATCCGTGGTCCCGATGATTGATAATCCCCAACTGGGCATAGTCAACGTAGGGGTTGGTTTGTGCCCATCTTTTATGGGTACCTTCGATTACCTGCCCCCTCAAGGTGATTTCAAGTTCATATCATACCACCATAAGGTTGATATTTTCCAAGTTTCTTCATTTTGCACGACTTAATTCAATGATCCGTGGATACTTCCTTCCCCATCAGCCATGATGGAAGGGACAAGGCACCCTGGCATGTCCATGCCCTTGTCCGTAGCCGAAGTAGAATACTCTTTAGTCCAACAAGCTTCGGCCAACACCAATCCAACACTTGTGCAAGAGTTAGATCTGATTCCAGAGCCTATTTGGGCTCAAGGTTCTCTCGTTGATACCGATGCGTTAGACTTAGTATTTCCCTTCGATGAAGAAATAATTGAAGCAATGACTAGTTTGGCCAAACCCTGGGATGATCTCCATCACAGATCATACTTCCTCCTGGAGTTAAGCAAAATCGAAGCAGGAGAATTCACCTTAACTATAATTGGAGATAGGTCTTGTCCTATTAATCCCTTAGCTACACATGAGGTTTATGCTGAGGGTAATATGGAAACTATTGCTGAAACTATACCGATTAATATCTCCAAAACCCCTGGCATCGTGGAGAATGTTTTCGTCGGAGCTGATTGTTCCCCCGAAGAGATTCAAGTCTACACAGATCTTTTTAAATAATTTTGCGACGTTTTTTCCTTGTCTTACAAGGAAATGCCAGGCATTGATCCAAAAATAGTTGAACATGAAATCACAACTTATCCTGATGCCAAGCCAGTTCGAAAGAAGCTTCATCCAGTTAATCCCAGGAAAGAAACAACCATTAAGGTTGAAGTCGAGAAACTGCTCAAAGCTGGTTTTATCTATCCTATCCATCTGACCCAATGGGTTTCAAATCCGGTGTCGGTCAATATGAAACAGGGCATGATTCACATATGTACAGACTTCCGTGATTTAAACAAGGCCTGTCCAAAAGATAATTTTCCCACACCATTCATTGACCAAATAATTGATGAATGTGTGGGTTGCAAGGACTTTTCTTTCATGGATGGTTTTTTGGGATATAATCAGATACAAATCAAGCCGGAAGACCAACACAAAACTACATTCATTTTTCCATGGGGTACATTTGCCTATCGTAAGATGCCTTTTGGTCTCAAAAATGTTGGAGCAACCTTCCAGTGGACCATGTCTTTTGCTTTCCATGATCTCAAGCATATAGTCGAGGCCTATTTAGATGATTTAGCATCTCGATCTCGTAAGAGAATGGATCATCCCACACACCTCTGAATTATCTTTGAGCGATGTTGCTACTTCCAGATTCGCCTGAATCCAAACAAATGCATCTTTTGCATAACGTCAGGACGTTTGTTAGGTTTCATAGTGTCAACAATGGGGATCATGGTCGATCCCTTGAAGGTTGAGGCAATAGTTCAGTTGCCTCCCCCACACACAATCCTTCAACTTTAGAGTCTACAGGGCAAGGAAAACTTTTTGAGGCGTTTCATCGCCAACTATGTCAAGACCACGAAGGGATTTATGTGCTTACTGAAGAAAGACGTTCCTTTTCATTGGGACGATGCCGCTCAATTCTCCTTCGAAGGATTGAAACATTCCCTCACAACTGCCCCTCTACTTTGACCACCCAACTATAACAAATATTTCTTAGTATACTTGGCTGCAACAGAGTCAACCATCGACATGGTCTTAGTTCAGGAAGATGATTTTCTCTCAGAATATGTGATCTATTAACTGAGTCGAGGCCTCGTTGGAACGGAACTCAATTATTCTCATATCAAAAAACTTGCGTTGGTAGAATTCCATGCTCCTCAATAGTTCTGTCATTATATTTTGTTTCACAAGACCACTGTCATTACCATTGTGAATCTGTTTCAATACGTATTGACACGATGGGTAATAGGAGGAAAGATCAGTATATGGATGGTCGTCCTCTAGGAATTTGACTTAGATTTTATTTCGGTGAAATCCAAAAAGTCACTGGTCTTCGCAGAACTTATTTCAGAACTTCCGGTCAAGTCAAGTGATGTTGTGCCCGAAGAATCACCTATTCAAGGAGATATGTTTTTGATAGCATCTTTGGACCCCTGGTACGAAGATATTCTATTCTATCTCTAGACTTTGAAGTGCCCCGCCTCTGCTTCTTGTGATGAGCATCATCGTATACGTCATCAGGCCAAGAATTATCTCATCCTCGAGGACGCTATCTATCATCGAGGGGTAGATTGCATTCTTCGTTGATGACTCACTCATGAATAAGCAGAGCTCAGGCTTAATGATTTCCATACTAGAGAATGTGGAGGTCATTTGTCTAGGTTGGCAACAACTCAAAATATTTTACGAGCCAGTTACTTCTGGTCGACACTAATCAAATATTGTATTGAATCGGTCAATAAGTGCCACCCATGTCATATCTTCTCTCGAAAGATGAGGGCACATCCCGCTTCCATATTTCCTGTCATCACAGTTGGTCCCTTCACGAAGTGGGGAATTGATTACACTACATGCAACCATCCTTCAATAAGGGGGCACCTTTATATCATTGTAGCCATAGAATACTTTACGAAGTGGGTCGAAGCTATGCCAATGTTTAAGGATGATGGAGAGACTACAACTCTCTTTTTGTTCAACCAGATAATCGCAATGTTCAACATCCCGAGAGAGATTGTCACTAACCATGGAAGTCACTTTCAAAACCAAATTATGACTGAATTAACATCAAATCTTGGATTGTGGCAAGAACATTTGTCACCCTAATACCCCCAAGCAAATGGTCAGGTGGAAGTTGTAAATAAATCTCTTAAGACCATCATACAATGAACGATCAACTCAGCGAAGTCAAATTGGCATTTGATGTTATACTTGACATTATGGGCTTACCGAACGTCTGTTAAGACTGCAACTAGTTTCTCACCTTTTCAACTCGTTTACGGGCTGGAAGCAGTCTTGCCTATAGAATGTCAGATCCCCTCCCTAAAATTGGTAGTACAGTTACTGCCAGACACTTCTCCACTTGAAGAACGGTTATTATACCTTGAGCAGCTCAATGAGCAGCGTCGTGATATGGCCTTGGCCAACGAGGCTCACAAACAAAAAGTCAAGTGTCAGTATGATCGGTTCGTTCATCCTCAGATTTTCTCTGAAGGTGACCTTGTCCTAGTATATGACCAAGATAAGGACCCCCTAGGGGTAGGAAAATTCAAACCCATGTGGTTTGGACCATTCATCATAAGAGAGGTTCTAAAAAAGGGTGCTTATCGTCTGGTTGACTTTGAGGGAAATGCTTTGGCAGAGCCTAGAAATGGGATCTACCTCAAGAAGTATTACTCATAGGTAGGTCACCTTGGGTAACTTTTTGTAACATATGTATAGTCTTTGTACTATTACTTTATGGTTTCTTTTAGTATTATGAACATGTCATTTTTTATGTTATCTTTTGTCACTATGGAATATGTCAAGTGAATCTGAGGTGTTCATTGGGTACGCAGACGGTGCTAGCCGGCACACCTGGAGGCTTACCTCCGCAGCTTGGGTAATTTTTACACCTCATGGCCAGTTATTATCTTCCAGAGGTATATGTTTAGGAGATAACACAAACAATGTCTCCAAGTACAGTGAAGTTATTGAGTTTCTTCGTGACGCCCTGTCATTTGGTATCTCTCATCTCCGGGTCTATTTAGATGCTCAGTTGGTTGTGTCTCAGTTAAATAGAGTCTACCGTGTTCATGATCCAACTTTACACCGATGATTCCTTAGGGTACATCTCTTAGAATGAAGATTTGATTATATTACATATTTTCATGTTCCTAGGAGATTAAACCAAGTTACAGATACTCTAGCTAATCACATTTTAGACTACCATCTTGCACACATATAAAAAGACATACACATAAAACATGTAAATACATTTTTAAAAGGAAAATATGATCCATAAGAAACAAAACGACATAAAAATCCATATATAATATCATAATCACTAGAGTACATAGGTGGACACAAGTGCCTCAAAAAATATGACCAGTTTCAAGCCATGGAACTTATGCCCTCAAAAAATATATACAAGTGGAGCTATCAAAGTCTAGACTAACTAAGGTCAGGGCCCATGGGCCTTGTTGTAATAATCAACAGTGTTTTCCAAACGTCGAAATAGTCGAACCCATGTCCGTGGTACCACCACTACATGAGGTTGCATAGATGGTGGTAGATGCTCAATCTCTGCCATGGGGATGGTGCGCGTGAGTGAGGTAAAATTTCACTCAACTCATCTCAAAACCCTCTCAGCTTCATCGGTTGGAAGCTCTCCTGCTGCTACTAGTCCCCTTGCGGCGATAGGTGTGACCCCTGGCTGAGGATGATGCCTGTTCCTCACATAATCTATAGGTCGTGAGTGTCCCACATCTACACACAATAGACACATATCTATCAAATACTTTGGTATATAAAAAAAATGATATATATAAAAAAAAAAACATAAAAGCTATATATGTTTTACAAAAAAAAAATGATGCAAACCTACCCATATCGCCTCGCTCCTTGCCTGGAGGTACAGGGATCTCGGGATCTCTCGAGAAATCAATCCCAACATAAGGATAATGCTCTATGGCTGGGATCTACTGCGACAATGAAGCAAATAAGTCATCATCAAAGGAATAATTGGTCCTTCCACCACCTTTTCATGGAAACAACATTGACCATCTGCAAACCACAGGAAGAGAGGCCTGATGTCCTCGTACCACCACTCGAGGACTGAAACTAAGAACTCTTTCAAAGAAAAGAGAGCATAGAATCATCCCGAACCCAAAGTTCCTCTGCGTCCACAACCGATAATCTATCAGATGCCTCTTCATACAATCCAACAGTGTAGTGCTCCAGTCAAATATCTATGCATTTAAGCACTGGACTGCACAGTTCATCTGTGCATGGGACGCCTGATGTAGATCCTTAGAACCAGTCATCTACCCAATAAGAAACACAATCTCCCACAGTGATAAATCGGTTATCCTGCTTATTGGCACTTGTGAGATTGATTGGTCTGTTCCCGCCTCACAATGAAGTCCTATCAGTTTCGATATATTGTGAGGCCCAAAAGGAAATGTCCAGAAATTGACTAGTTCCCCTCTCCTAGAGAGGCCAGTCAAAAAGTATATTTCCTCTGTAGTGGGCACCAGTGACTACCCCTCTAACATAAAAGCTTCTTTGTTAGGGTGCCAATATTCAACCAAGGCATTCAGTAGGCTAGGTTGTGCTCTCATGAAAGGACACATAAAGAACTTGAGCAAGCCACATTGCATTAACACCACCACAACATTAGGGTCTTCCCCAACTAGTGCGCTAATATCTTCGTGCTCTTGTTCTCTCCATTGCACATACATCCTGCACATGGGAAAATTTTTAGAGGGTTAGGCCTTACTTTTTAAACTTTTTTTGCACTCATTGGAGGGTCCACGCGGGCTGTTGTAATGATGGTCGTGTGTACACGTGCTCTGACATCAGACAAAGTGAGTGTACACACGGGCTGTCATAAGACAACCCGCGTGGACCTAGGGTCAACCTTTTAGAGGTTGACGCCCCCCCAAAAAAACAAATTAAATGCATATATAAAGAATTAAAACACAAAAGGAGGTAGTTTATACTTACTTGGTCCAGACGGATGGTCGTTTCGTCCACTGTAGCTCTCGGAATCACCACTTTTACCAAAGGGGTTTTTTTGCTCCAAAGTCAATTTCCAAATCAACAATGGTGATAATGAGCTACCAGCTTCTATTTATAGACTTTTTGACCCCTTTTTGTTGTTTTTTTGCCCCCCCTTATCATTTTATCTGAATTGAAAACCATTTAGAGTGATTCAAGAGTTTCTATGGAAAGTTAGGTTTAGGTATTAGGACATTTGTTTTGGATTTTTGGGTCACTTTTGACGGTCCGTGGGTAAAAAAATCAGATGGTCAACTTGAGCATATAAGTTAGGTTTCCACCCCTACTTTTGTATCTCATTGTCTTTATCCCTTTGCCATAGGATCGATCCCACTAGGTTGCGACACAGAACCATCATTACTTCTTTAGAAGTGTCGTGATTTGGTGGTAGATATTACCGGAACATGGATGCCCTAGGTAGATCCTGGTTGCATTATGGTGTCCATGTTGTTACTAATGGCTGTAGGCTTAGGAGTCCTTTTAGTTTTTCCTGATTATGATTTTGAGCCTCATTTGCATGACTCTTTATCACTCTTGACCTCACCCTCGGGACTCCCAAAACATAACGGGTCTTCTTTTAATCCCTTTTCGGACCCTCTAAACATGAAAATATTGTCAAGCGATCTTGTGGCCTTTCATGCTCGTTAAATTGAAATTTGAAGTCATGTCTATCCGACAGTAGTTTACCCCTTTTTCAGTCTGGACGGTCAACTGTACGAACAAAGGTATACTCTAGAGGCTTCAGATCCCTAGAAGAGTACCCTCAAGTATAATTTTACCCCTTTTTTGGGCCTGAGGGACTAAATTTATGAAAAAGGAACCCCCACGGAGTCCATAGTTAAGCTCTTTTCAGACTCCCTAAAATTGAAAAGATCGTCGAGTGACCTTATTCTTTCACACTCATTAAAATGGTCCAGAAGAACATTTCTGATGGAGTCCATAGTTAAGATTTTTTCAGACTCCTTAAAAATGAAAAAATGGCCGAGTAATATTGTCTTTATCACACTCATTAAAATGGTTTTGAATAGACATCTTGTTGGTGCTAGTTTACCCTTTTTTTGAATCGATTAGACTACCTTCGAAAAAGGTACCCCATTGGAGTCTCCTTTTATTCTTTTCAGACTCTCTAAATATGAAAAACCGCCGATCTTACCTTCTCTGGGCTTGTTAAACTTACTTCGAAGGACATTACCATTGTGTGTCTTATTAATCACATTTGCATACCTGTGTCTTTGGCCTAATTCCAGCTCCATGTTGTTCTCAACTAACCCATCTGAACCATGCCTTATATGCAATCCTTGTAGCACTTTGCCTCTGCATCTTGACACCTTTGGCCCCTGGAGGATTTTTCCCGAGTGTCCTTTTCTTGCATATGTCCCTTTGCCCTGAGCATCCCTGTGTTCCGTGTGCTTGGAACTAGTATGTTTGTGATACTCGATCCTCCTTTGTAACGTAGCATTCTTTTATTCTTTTTCAAGATTTCCAACATTATTGAAAAAGACAAAAAAATCAAATATACCCCAAAAAGAGAAAGGGAAAAGTATTTTCTTTTTATTTGACAACATAATGAGTCTCCATTGGACAAATCACATACGTTCGTTTGTTCGTCAAGCTCTGGGATTTAATACGACCTTAGGAATTTTTTCTCGCTACATAGAGTTGTGTCCTCCATTTGGTTATTCTTCCAAACATATGGAGAGTTTGTGTTGCCTCCTGCATCGTGAACTTATGTCAAATGCCATGCTGCCTACCTGAGGTACACTCATATTACACCTCTGGGTAGTGAATTTGTACACTCATATTACACTCCTACCCTATTTTTGAAGATTTTGAAGTTGTTGCTCAAGCTCTGAAGACCTCATCTCCATCCATCAGGCCTT
Organism: Picea engelmannii; assembly: GCA_009831015.1. Lineage (NCBI taxonomy): Eukaryota > Viridiplantae > Streptophyta > Pinopsida > Pinales > Pinaceae > Picea > Picea engelmannii. The sequence continues at coordinate 699,694 of ML789311.1, forward strand.
ATCATCTTCTAGAAGATGGATACTCTACATGTATATCTTTTTTATTTCAAGATGCAGCTCTGTTGTGTATTACTCACGGCTATACTTTATTTATATGACATGGATCTACAATGTATTTGATTATTAGAAATGATTTTATTTCATCCCGAGCATGGGTATGCCCGCCTCGGTGAGACAATTATTATTTTGCAGAAGGCACCTCCCGATTTCTAGTCCCTGGGCTCACTTGTTTGGAACATTGGTGAAGATTGTTAATGTATTTTGGCCATTAGATGCTCTTGTGACCTCACACATTAGGGGGCATCTTTTATAACCCTAATTTGCACCAGAAATGCTTACCTGGCATCAATCCATCTCATATTCCTTCATTGCAAAAACACTACTGAACACCTCTTCTTAAAAACCCCTTTATAAAGGCCCACGCACCCTGCTCCATTACTGCATGTGTGTACATGCTAGCTGACCCAAGATAGCCCATGTGTACCTACAAAATCACGAAAAAAGGAAAGTTGTTGATGGAACACACAGCTTTGGGTAAGTTAACTAAACCTTTCGGCCATTCATGGCTGGTCATTGGACCAAATACCTATCTCCTTCTAACCTATAAAAGAAGGGGTAGGGGTCCCATTTGAAAGGAGGAGAATCATAGTAAAGAAACTATACCCGATTAAGCATTCCCTTTGTCCCAACCTTTAGCCATCCTTGTGCAAAGAGAAGTATAGAGAAAAGCAGGTGGAAGACAGTGGAAAAAGAGCCCAGGACCAGGATCGAGGAGCAGTAGCAGACTTTATCATTGTAAGGTATCATTGTGAAGTTAATAAAATAATTGCTTTTCCTGTCCCGCCATATGAGATTGTCATTATTGGAATATTGATTATATGATTGATTAAATCTCTAACCCATTAGTTCATAGATCAAATGCATGTGGATTTCTTTGTTTGTCTTTAGTGAATGCAAGTCAACATTGGGAGGAGAGTTGCAGTCAAAGAATGACCAAGCGCAAAAAGGGATCGACATCAAACACGAAAAATAAGGTACGACAACTTAATCTCTTGAGCCTTGTATTTACATATGATTAATGGGGGTTTATGCATGGGATGATAGTAAAAAGTAAGAATCTTTAGGTCATTTCTGCATGCATGATACAACCTTTAGTGCTAGTTCGTAGGAGGGATTTCCCACCCACAACAGTCATTTGATTGTTTGCAGATTTTCCTCTGTGTTTTCTATCAGCAAACACATGACTTGTGGGTTATTCAGATCACTATATTTTATGATTCATTAAAGTTTTCTCGTCTATATTCTTCTTCTGTTACAAAGTGATATTCCTCCATGATTGCTGCCTCACATTGTTTAAACAGTTTTATGATTTCTTTCATCTCATTTATTATTTTCAATTTAACCTAGGAACGAGAAACAACCTCTAAAATTGTTACATTATTAATTCAAATTTGGGAATTTCTCTCATATAATCTAAAATAGAAACAACAAACCTTGAAAACCAAAATAATAGATCTTTAACCTTCTTTTCCTCATGACTGTACGTATTGCAAGACAACCTAATATAGAACCCGGACTCACAGATCAGAGCAACATCGCTTTAAACATGTTTAACAATATCCTAGAGACAGACACCACCCGGGTTGAACTTGAACATTCATGGGAAGCCATTGAATAGAACATAAGCATCTAGGAACAATTGGAAGCTAGACAAAGACAATGCAGAAATAAACCATAGCTTCTTTTCCTAAAGAAATATTTCCTTCCATTTATCAAAAACCTTCTTTACTTTTATGGATTCCTAGACTTTATGCTTTAAAGCATTAAGTTTAAACTTTGGAACAACATATTTTTGGCGCCGTTGTTGGGGAACGAAGAAACAAAATTATTTTTTTCCCTTGGAAGAACAACATTGATATTTTCTTTCTTTGATAGTGAACAAAGATTGAATACTTTATAAGCATTTTTTCCACCTTTCACTTGGTGACTCCATGATTAATAAGTTGGCTTTTAACCGAAAGAACACTAGAAAAAATCCAGACAGCAAGCAGACTTTGCTTGTATCCGACCCAGAAAAAATTATGAAATCAAGAAGACCTCTTAAACAGACCGTTTCATCAACTAGTAAGATTTATCAACCTAAATTCACACAGTTGAATATTAAGGATCTACTTGAAAATTCAAATTCCCCACTACTTTGCAGAGAACCATCCATCGATAAAGTTGAAATCCTAGAACCTGGGTTGGTCTTACCTGAATTTAAAGATGAGACTTTTTCAACCGTTTCTTTTACCAAGAAAGGTAAAAGATCTATCTCACTTCCTGCCTCAATTGACATTTCTTCACTTCCCGAAGTTCAATTTCCAATCTCTCAGAACTTTGAAGAATATATCGTATACCTGGACTCGACTCTTGTTAGTTCTCCTATATACACACCCTATGAGTCCGAGGAAAACAATCCTCGTTTTTTGAGTCCATCTTTTTCAAGTTTCCTGTCCTTTGATGATCAATTTCCTGAAACCATCTCCCCCTATCCAGACATAACCCAAAGGTTATCGCACCCCTGTAAAAATTTTCCTCATAGTCTCCAATCTTCATCTCCTAAATTTTCAATGGTTGCGGCCAGAGCAGGTGTTGTTGGAGGAGTAGGAGGAGGAGGAGATGGTCAAGGACCACCTCCCCCTCCTAGTATTTTTTCAAAAGTAGTTGCTTGGTATGCCCCTCTATTTCTCCCATTTCCTCTCCATGACCTACCTAAAAATTACATGAAAAATCTATCGAAATTCATTGGGGAGGGAGACTTGACTGTTGTTGAACACATCAATTTCTTTGACTAGTTTGCTGATATCATTGGTCTTGAACGTGAGGATGTTTATTCGAGACTCCTAGTTCAAACCTTTGAAGGACAGGTGAGAACCTAGTTTCGAGTTCTAGCAGCATGATCAATAGGATCATACGATGAGTTGGAAAATGCTTTGATCAGACAATGGGGAGAAAGGAAAGATCATCTCTACTATCTAACCGAGTTTGGAGCTCTGAGAAAAAAAATTCAGAATCAGTTCTCGATTGTACCCAAAGGTTTAATAAATTGTATAATAAAATTCCAGCCGAGGTTAAACCTTCCCAACCCGCAACGAAAGTAACGTTTGTTGGGGATTTTGACCCTGATTTCTCTCTGTTATTAAGAGAAAGGAGATCATTAGACCTCACTAAAATGCAATATGATGCTTTAGAAATTGAGTCGAATATGATGGCATCAGGAAAGTTAAAAAAAAAATTTGAAACATGAAATAAAGAAACCAGAAGGTATAGAGAACAAGGAGGACCCTCAGGATCTGGGAGGTCTTCAGAAGACAAGATGGATGTCATGGCAATAATAATTAAAGAATTGTCAAATAAAATCTCAAGAATGAAATTAGACCAATCAAAGAATGATCATTTCCCTAGAAAGGATTTTAGAAGGAATCCTAACACTCAAACACAACAAAGGAAAATTAAGAATGAGGACCAAAAGATTCAAGGCCCCTTCAAAAATAAAAATTTTATAGGAGGAGAAGAGATGCATGATTTTGAGGAGTTAGGAGAAGACATAGGTAATCTTGGCGATGACTTTCAACAACCTTATTTGACAAGACAAGATTATGAAAAATCTTTAAATAAAGAATAGAGATATGAAAATAACAAGAACAACAATATCACAAAAGATTCATCTTATCAAGGAATCACTGATGATATAATGGCCGAACTCCACCAGAAGTACAATATTTGGCCTAGAAACAAGAATGTCACAACTACCCCAGTAAATAAAATTTTTCCAAGGGGGTAAACAGAGGAGGAAGTTTTAAAAGCTGCTGAAAAACAGACTGTTAAAACCAAAACTGCTGACACACAGTCTATCAAGACAAAGCTAGCAGAAACACCATCCAACAACATGGGGAAAGCAGAGGTTCCTGTGGCTGAAACAAAAACCTCAAAAAAAAAAAATGAAAAGAAAGGAATAGAAGCCCAAACCACATAATTTGATAAGACTACAGGAAGTTTCAGTCTAGAAAATGAAATTAATAAAATCAAAATCTCCATTCCTTTGGTCAAACTAGCAAAAAACCCTTCCTACATGAAACAAATTGCTAAATTGTTAAATTTTTTAGATACTGAAATTCAGGCTAATGTTATAAACTTGGAAGATGATAAACTGAATATAATCTTTGGTCCACACTTTGAAGGTTCCAGAGATACCGTCGCTCCTTTTTATATTACCTTAATTGTGCATGATAGTCTGCTTCAAAACTGCATGTTAGATTTGGGAGCCATACCTTGATTACCATCAACTCCTCTCTCGATGCTTGGATCATAGATTCAGGAGCATCACATCACATGGCATGCAAATAATTTTGTGATAGGAGGACATTTGCATGCATCTAGATGAAGAATAGACTACTCACAATTGGCACTTTCCATTGTGGTAGCCAAAGGATGGGAAGTCCATCAAATTGATGTGAAGAATGCATTTCTTCATGACGATCTCTCTGAAGAGATCTACATGGGGTAGCCCCAGGGATTTATGCAGGACTCATATTTGGTTTGTCGACTGAAGAAGTCACTTTATGGCCTCAAGTAGGCTTTGAGGGCATGGTATTCCAATATGGACTCCTACCTGTTGTCACATAAATTTGTATGTTGTAAATCGGACCCAAATGTATACATGCTCAGGACAGTTGATTCACTTCTACTTTTAGTTCTGTATGTCGATGATTTGTTGATCACCGGTTGCTTGACTTCAGTGATTGTTGTAGTCAAGAGGATTCTTCATGACATGTTTTTGATGATGGACATGGGTCCACTACACTTCTTCCTTAGACTTAATATCAGTCAGGATGCATCAGGCATCAAACTGTCTCAAGCCAAGTATGCATGAGATCTCCTTGAGAGATTTCACATGACAGACTGCAAGTTTGCTCAGAATCCTTTCCTATCAAGATTCAAACTTGAGGATGGTGGGGAGACTCCACTGGTTGATAACACACTGTATAGACAACTAGTGGGGATCTTGTTGTATCTCACACACTCCAGAACAAACCTCTCATATGTAATTGGTGCAGTTTCTAGGTTCATGCAGGAGCTGCATGAGCTACATTGGAAATATGCAAAGTGTATCCTTTGATACATATAGGGAACCATCACCTTTGGTATTAATTATGCAAAAAACTCTACATTATATCTCATTGGGTTTACTGATTCCGACTGGGTTGGCGATAGCATTGATCGCAAGTACACATCTAGTTACTCACTCAATCTTGGTTTCGGGCCTATCTATTGGTCGAGCAAGAAGAAAGCTTCCATTGCTCTATCTTCAGCCAAGGCTGAGTACAGAGGGGTATTTAAGATAACCATTCAGACTATGTGGCTACAACATTTTCTCACTGAGTTGGGCATTCATTTTCATCGGTCAATCATCATTTGGTGTGATGACCAGAGAAATCTGAAGTTCTGTAGAGATCCAGTTCAGAGGCAACAGACAAAGCACATCAATATCCACATGCACTACATTCAAGACTTAGTACATGAGGGGATCATCAAGTTACAGTTTTGTCCTTCAACTGAATAGACAATAGACATTTTCACAAATACCTTCATTGAGTAGAAATTCCATTCTCTGTGAGGTCATCTTGGAGTCAAGGACACAGTTTCCTAACAACTGCAGTTCTTCTTTTTACATACATTGTACCTTGAGGGAAGGTTTTTCCCATGAGGTTTTCCCCTTTCCTCACTTTGTTTTTAGTGTATCTTTTGTACTTGGGTACCTAACATGGCCTCGTTGCCGGGACCCAATCTTTATTTTCACCATAGTGATGTTTAGGGGGGGTGTTGGAGTTACTTCACACACACTTAGGATTTTTTTTTCTTAAGTTCATTCCTTGTTTATTAGTCATAATTAGTCATTATCCATTCTCCTATATTTTAGGGGAGAATATTCCACCTGGAGAATATTCTCTTTCAGTTGACACTTCAGATTGATTGGTTGAGTTGAGTTTAGATGTTGCATTGGGATCATCACCATGATAATTCAACCTTGCCTTGGTATCATCACCAAAGTGGCACATTAGCCTTGATTCCTTGATTTAAATCCTCACTACTCTTTGTTCAGTCAGTTAACTGAAGACTAGTTGACTAGTTAACTCAACTAGGTGGTAGTTCACTCCCGTAACTGCCTGAGAGACTAGAATAGGTGGCAGTTCATTCCCGTAATTGTTGGTGTGTGTCTATATCACTCTAGACCACCACTATGGCACATTTTTTCACCTCAAGTCGAACTCATTGAGTTATACATAGTATATCATGTGTAAATTATTCATTTTTCACAACGGTTAATGAGAATTCTTCCATTCTTTCTCTCCTTCTTCTTTCTCCAATTCTCTCTGCAAATGTGTGTATTATTGTTTAGCTAGATCTGTTCTATGAAGGTTCAACACATTTACATTTACAAGCCAAAATAGGAGCACAAAAGGAAGAATCATAAACGAGAGAAAAGATACCGATGGATCATCTCAAGGAAAGAAGCGACAAATTAAACCAGCTTGAGGAAGAGTTTAGTCAAGAAGAGAGAAGACTTGAAGAAGAAATAATTACATTGAAAATACAACTTGAAGAAGAAAAGAGAAGAGAATAAGTCATGAAGCCTCAGATAATGAAGAATGAAGAAGAGGTTGAGAAGCTTGAAGAAGAAGTTGTCACACTAAGATTCAAAGTCATGAATCTCAACAAGAACATTGAAGAGATAGAAACATCTACATCAATAGTAGAGAATGAAGAGAAGCACTCTATGTTGTGAGAAAAGAAGAATGAAGAAAAGAGAAAGAGATATGTAGAATTACTCAAAGGAAGGAATCATGTTCAACTAGAATCTAAGAAAACTAATAGAGATACATCTTAAAGAACACCATGCAGGTTCAATCCACAAAGAATATTCAATCATGATAATGATCAATCAAAGAAGGAATTTAGAAGGACTGCACCACAAAGAATATCAGTCACTCCCAGGTATGTAAATTTCTTTTATGGTCATTTTTTTTATTATACTAACTTTGGACATAAGGTTGCAGATTGCGGGGATTATAAAAGAAATGTTCAAGCCAGAAATGGTTATGTGGCCCCATGTAACATTGAATGTTACAAATGTCGTAATTATGGACACATAGCTCATGATTGTAGAAGCATGATTGATACTTCCATGAAAGAGAACATCGATATCAGATATAAGAAAGTATGGATAAGAAAAAGGGAAGAATAGGTGATAAAAGAACATGTCCTAGAGATCACAAGATTGCCAATAAAACGAGATGAAAATAAATCTACAAAGAAAAAGGAAGATGTTAGATACAAAAAGGTTTGGAAAATACATGAAAGAAAATAAGGAAATGTAAATAAGGAATAGGTTTAAGAGATTGTACTTTCATGTATTGTAGTGAAAGGTGAATCCACAGACAAAAAGAAAGAAGTCAGAGTTTAGAGAGATGATGAATCTATTGATGAAGATGATAAAGACTCTGCATCATAGCAGGAATTGTTCTGAGCCATATGGCTTGGAGACTCTCAGATAATATGAATATTAGACAGGGGGAGTCTATGTGGTAGCCGAGACAGACAAAAGAACCATCCTTCGAGCAACTTCCATAGTTTGAGTAGACAAATTTAGAGCAACCAGTTAGCAAAAGTACAATGTGATAGATTGATCAGTTATAATAGTGAAGACTTCATGATAGTATAGTGACAAATGGGTCATCATTATGGACAATTTTGTAGAAGATTCTTGGAGAGTATGGATAGATATGTCATAAGAACACTTAGTAGGTTTGAATAGATATATGACATTGGACGAGAGAATGGATTCATATATTGGTTCACAGAATGGTTCATAGACAAAGGAACATTATCATAATGGATGATAATTACACGGGAACATTTGAATGCTTATTATTGAATGCTTTTCATATATGGCAGTTGATTACAAAAGGAAGCACCAATGGACAATAACTCCAAAAGGTAGCAAGTACATGAAGACTTGTATTTTTCTACACAACATCTTGTAGAGAATTCAAGGGAGAGAAACATAACCAAAAAGGTAGGTAGAAAGATTATTCAGAGAAGTTTTCAAACATAGAGGTAAGAATAGAGGTATGATTCCAGAGGAACATATTCATCAGATACATGATAGAGAGTTAAATGCTTGGAGAGAGAGCACAGAGGCATGTTTCTAAGGGGAGCGATTGTCACAATGGAAGCATGAAAGATATGACTTCAGTGTTTCATCAAAGTGATACCCTTTGTCAAAGGGTGATCCAAATTTGTGTAGGAACACAAAAAAATACACAAATAACCATAACTACAAGGATGCATCAGAATTAACACTTCATTTCATTAATATCAAAGAACTGAAATTTGTTTACAGACATAATGGAAATAAACTAGCTAGGGCGTTGGTAGCTTATCTCTGAGAAGAGATGTGATGGCTACAGGCCTCTGAACTTTGTGTTACAATGAGGCTCGAAGGAATATACATTATTGAGAAACATCCAAAAACCTAACCCTAGGAGATGAAATGCTAGAATGTGGGCCCCGTCAGGGTAGATTGGTACATCAATTTCCCGGGGTCGTAACTTTGGCATACTATCTTCGTTTGACGCATATGATACATAGTTAGAAAGATCTATCCAAGGAATACAAATTCTAATAAAAAATTTCATGTTCTAGAAAGATGTCATACTCATTGGAGTTTGATGCCAAAAAAACTTCATTTAGGGCCTCAAAATGACTCTGGAAGTTCAGGACCCGGAAAACTGCCAGAAATAGTAAATTGTGCTACAATTAAGGAAACTACAAAACTGAAAGAAACAATGGTGGGGGTCCAAGTGGAATAGGAGGGTGGCCACCAATATCCACTTGGATCATTCCTCCCCCCTTAAAAATAAATGGTCCCCATTGCATTGAGTTCCTCCATGAGATGAAGAAACTTCTACTAAACTTGGTCCCTGGTGAGCCACTTTCCCTGGTGAAGGAGTTGGCCTGCTTTGACAAATTGATATAGCTATAGCCTCTGTTGGCGGGTGTTCCTGATTTGTGTGTTCATAATCCAATTAGTTGTGTCTTGTTCCATGCAGTCTAGGTTTAACTCTATTGGTTTGAGTTGTTCTACCATGTCGGATGTGTCAAGGAGAGGTGGAAAGTAGGGTCAAAGGCGGTCCACATTGAACAATGGGTGTAGACCAAGGAATGGTGGAATACTAAGCTCGAAGAAATTGTCCTCTCCAGCCTTGGTGATGGTGTACGACCCATATCGGAGTGGGAAAATCTTGCAGTGGGATCTAGCGAGACGCACCTTCTGCAAATGTAGCCACACTTTGTCGCCCACCTAGAAGTTGTGTTGCACTCGATGTTGATCATGTCGTTGCTTGTACTTAACATTGGATTTGTCCAATATGTCATGAACCTATTGGAGAATGTGTTGAATGTGCTCCATGAAGTTGTTCGCCTTGGCAATTTAAGACTGGACATGAGTCAGATCAGCCTGAGTAGCTGCAAATGGCATGGCTACGTCAATGGGACATAGTGGATGGAATCCCAAGCCCACCTGAAATGGGTTGTGGTCAGTTGAGATATGGAGGGCCTAGTTATATCTATGTTGTACATAGGGGAGACTCTCATCCGATGTGCGTGGATGCTTTGAGTTGTACATGCACAAAATGTGTACGATAATCCTGTTGACGACCTCTGTCTGGCCATCAGTTTGGGTATGGAAAGCTATGGACTTGGTGAGCTTGGTGTCCAGCATTGACTAGAGGCTGGACCAAAATGTACTGAGGAACCTATTGTCCCGATATGAGATGATAGACTGTGGGATCCCAAAGTGTGCCCACACTCATTCAAAGAAGAGTTTCATAGTAGCTTCTGTTGTGATATTCTTCTTACAGTCTTCCATAATGGCCATATTCAAGAATTTGTCGACGACCATGAAAACATAGTCATTTCGATGCTTAGCAGAAGGAAGGCCCAACATGTAATCAATGGATATGGATTCCTAAGGTTGACTAGGGGTAGGAAACAAAGTATAGAGGCCTTGATTCTTGATGGTCGATTTGAAAATGGCATAGGAAGTGAAGTATCTGATGTACTTCCCAATATCATGTCGAAGGATTGGCCAATAGAAATACTTTTGTAGTGTTGCCACTATTTTCTTGACCCTAAAATTCCCAACAACCGGACTGTAGTGCGCTTCCAAAATCATCTTGGCATGCTCGCTTGAAGGAATACAAAGGTGTCCCAGGTGACATAGTAGTGCATCCTGGAGGTGAAAATTTGGAGCTCAGTTACCCTCCAAGAGTGTCTTGTATGTGTGGCTGAATTTTGGATCTCTCTTGTAGAGAAGCAACCAATCAGAAGTCTCGTGCCCACAAGAGTTGAGCATGGTGGTTATCGCCACGATCAGTGGTCAGCTGAGGCAGTCTCCAACATTATCAGTGTTTCCCTTCTTGTACTCGATGTTCAAATGAAACTATTGTAGATATGTGGACCACTTCTGATGGTGATCATTCTACAACTTCCCTTGTGTTTGTATGAACTGCAGGGGTTGGTGGTTTGTGTGGATGATCGTTTCCTTCCCGAAAATGTAATGTTTCCATTGTTGGCAAGCCTACACAATCGAATACATCTCTTTGTCATAAGTGGGATACTTTCGGACTATGTTAGATAGTTTCTCACTGTGATATTCCATTGGATGCCTCTGTTGAGTAAGAATTTCCCCAATAGCATAGTCAGAGGCATCTATCTTGATCTCAAATGGTTGTTGCATGTCTGGTAATGTTAGCACTAGGGCACAAAAGAGGCTATGTTTCAATTATACGAATGCCTTCTGTTGAGATTCCGACCAAAGGAATTTTATTTTATCTCCTCCCTTGGTGAATTGAATCAAGGGCCAAGTGATATGAGAGAATCCCAACATGAATCTGCGGTAGAAATTAGCAAGACCTAGAAAGATGTGAAGCTCTATTAGAGTGGTTGGGGATAACCAATCCTTGATGAATTGGATCTTGGTTGGATCTACATGCACCCCACGCTCATCAATAATGTATCCCAGATACTGAACCTAGGTCATGCCAAAAGTACAATTCTCCAAATTGGCACACAGCTTGTGTTTCCGTAGTGTTTGGAGGACCTGTTGGATGTGGTGGAGGTGCTCTTCCCAAGTCTGGATGAAGATCAGGATGTCATCCAAGTACACTACTACAAATTTTTTTGTGAATGGCTGCAATATGTCATCGATCAACCTCATGAAGGTTGCGAGAGCATTCATCAACCCGAAAGGCATGACCAACCATTTGAAAAGGCCCTCCTTGTCTTTGAAGGTAGTCTTCCACACATCAAATGGTTCGATTGGTAATTGGTGATACCCGGACTTCAAGTCAATATTGATGAAATATTTCTCCCCTTTGAGTTGGTCTAGAAGTTCATCAATCTGTGGGATCAGGTACCTATTACGGAGAATGATCTTGTTCAGTGCTCGATAGTCAATACAAAGTCTCCAAGTCCCATCCTTCTTCTGCACCAACATGATCGGGCTCCCATAGGGAGATGAACTTGGTCAGATGTGACCTTTCTATAGCAGCTCTTGAATCTCCCTCTTGATTTCATCGTTCTCCATAACAGAGTGTCGATAGATCGGTCCATTGGGTAGAGACACACCTGGGGTTAGATCAATGGGGTGCTTGACTTGACAATGCAGAGGCACCCCTGCGGATGAGATGAAGATGTCTTGGTACTCCTTGTTGGCCCTTGACCAAGTTTTGAGGATCCTTGGTCAGGTTGGACCTATTTTTGGGAATTCAACAGGCTGTTAAAGGCAGAGCGCAAGATGAAGTGAAGATCATGGGATATTGGCCCCTTTTAGGGCCTTTTTGGGATTCGATATTATGTAATGGGTATGGGGTTGTCGGCCCATGGGTTTACCCATGATTAGGCCTATTTTGTAATGTATAAATAAGTAGCTAGAAGAAGTAAGTTGATACCTACAAGTTTGATCTGTGTGATTTAAAGTGCTAAGTGTTGAGTAGAGATTGATTTTTTGCATAATGTATAAGGCTTGCAGAGCTCAGTGCTAGCGAGTGTAAGAGATTGAGAAGAGGCTTAGTGTTGTAACCTAGCATGAGGAAGGAGAATATAGTGAGGTGCACAGATCTCCTGTCCTCTGCAGAGTAGGGTTTTTGTGTCTCTATAGATGTAACTGATTGAATAAGCTAATAAAGAAGATGAAGATTTTGTGGACGTAGCCCCAGGGTGGGGGTGAAGCACATACATGTTGTGTTGCTCTGCTTTGTGCGATGTATTGATGTGTTTATATGTTAAATTTCTTAGTGCTTTGATATAGATGAATGGTAGATAGATATGCTAATGCTATGTGCTTAATATTATGGATGAATTTTAGATCTGGCCTATGTGGATATGATTAGGGCTTGAATATAGTAGATCTGGTTAAATACTGCAATTCTCTGTAATTAGGGTTTAACTGCGCTGTAAACTAAGACTGGATATTGATGAACTATAACTGCTAAGTGCCCTGTTAAGGTGTTACAGTCATAGATCTGTGTCCCAACTAAGGTTGTAGACACTGGATTTCTACAACCACCCCTTCCTCTACGTTGGGTGAGACTTCATCTGCTTCGCAGGTGTTTCCGAAAGGGCCGATAGTTAGGGTTTTGTTGGTGCGTTGAATCTAGGGTCTACCCTTTTGCCAACAAATGGTTTCGTTGTCGGGACTAAAACTATGATTGTTGGGAACTAAGGAAAGAGAAGCTTTGTGCGAAGATCCAACTTGAAATTGTGAAATCTCTATGCGTATATTTGTCGCTCTAGTGCAGAGTATTCTACTCGATCTGTGAAGCTCTGTGATAAGAAAAGAAGTTTGATCTGAAGAAAAGAGGTAAGTTATGAATGCTTTGTGCTCTGACAAATGTAAAAGTAAGAATTTTTTCTTAAAGAGGTAAGATCTGCAAGCTCTGTGCTCTGATAAAGGTAAGAATAGTGAAAAGTTTTAGATCTGGAAGCTTTGTGCTCTATTGAAGATAAGATTAGTGGAAATTTTTTTTTCTAAAGTATGGATCTAGGTATGTTTGATAAGATTTGTCCTAGATTGAAAACTAGGGCACTGATAGATGAAATAAGATTTGATATGAGTATATCTGATAAGAATGGTGAAAGATATGTTATACCTATGCATAGAGAGAATGTTTGGACTAACAAATGGATGCAAGATCCTAGAAATATTTTTTTGGCAGGTTAGCTACTATGATCCTAGTGCGCAGTACAGGAAAGGTTGGGGATCATTTAAAAGAAAATGAAGATTAACCCTTTGTTATAGTTGCAGAAGACCAGAACATATGGCTAAGGAATTCCCTAGTATAACATCTCGTTGTCTTTGTTGTAGAGTTATGGACCATGAAGTATTGGATTGCCCTATAATGATTGCTAACGTTGAAAGAATGCATATGAACCAAGAAAACCCTAAGGAAGATACATAAATTGAGATTATGGCAGAACCCCAGAAAGAATTAGAGAAACTATTGCTATAGATGAAAGAAATCCTGAATGATCACCAATATATCAGCTTATCAGGGATATTCAAAGAAAAAGAGTGCATTGAAGCAAGAATAGGAGACTTCGACATTGACTTTGTTCTAGATGAGGAAACACAAGTGAATATCATGACAGAAAGAACTTGGGAAACCTTAGGAAATCCTGTTATGATTCCTTCATTAGGAGGAATAGAATTATTCATAGGAATACTGATAACCCTATGTGGAAGACTTAACCATATATCTATGAGTGCTCATGGAACTTCGACAGAGGAAGATTTTGAGGTTGTTAAATTTATTGAGAACAATGCTCCATTTACTATGTTACTAGGAAAACCCTTGATCGAGAAGGACCAGACTAGAAGGAAGGAAGAAGAAGTATTAGAGAAGAATAAGCAAGAATTAAAATCTTTCATGACTAGGAGGATCACGCAGTTGATTGAAGAACAAGAGAACAAATCGAAGCTACTTAGGACTGAAGTCTTGGATTTCAAAGTCGGAAGGACACATGAGGTACAAGAGAGTAGAAAATCTACCCCAGCTAGAGAAGAAGTATTACCCGTGCACCCTACGAAAGAATATCAACAACGCGAAGTTACTATGCCAAAAGAAGACAAGAATCAGAATAAGAAGAGGAATAACGAGATGAATCTCACTAGAAAGAAGGCTTGAAAGCTCAGCAAGAAGAGTGCAGAGATCGAAAAGTTACAGAAGGTTCCAACGGGAACTTCGCAAAGGGAAAATTTATAAAACAAGAACTTCATTGGGATATCAGAACAACGTCACATGGAACTTCGCCATGGCAAAGCAATATAGCTGTTGGGAACAATATAACCATTAGAATGATACCCCTAATAGGTAGAAAGGAATTCATGGTCAGAAATATTGCCACTAGACTGTTGGGACCGTGCCATAATGGATAAAACTGAGTTAATGGAGACTTCTTGCCCGTTGGAGAGATTTGTTGCTTTGTTATCTATTTATTCCGTCGAACCTTGCACTGAGAATTTTTTTTCTAAATGTGAATTTGAGCCCACAGATTAGTTGATTCCACACAATGATCATCGCGCTATCACCATCCGTCCCATTGCATTGACTAGTTACTCTTCAAACCCGAGAGATTCAACCACAAGCGCGTATGTCCGAAGAACTTAGCACAGTCAAAGAGTCTGTGAAGGAGGTACTCATTGACCTCATGACCAAAAGAGTGATGTCTAAAAGAGTAATGTATGTGGGTTTACAAGTGTCATCGACGAGAGGAGTGCAATCCTCTCCATCGACTGCTCGCGGATCCGGGCTATCCCGACCAGCAGCAGAGAAGAGAACCAAGCACAGAGATGACCTAGAAAATGTGAAGCTGATCCTGACCATATTGCCCGATTACATCCTGCCCCTAGCCAACGCAGTGAGTTGATATAGTGTGCCAAGAGATTTTGAGTACACCATGGTTACTGCATACCTCCCGAAGGGGATACACATAGTAAGAGCACAATAGGACAAGATCACAATGTTGAAGTTCAGTGAATTCAAACTCGGAGATCATAAGAACCATAGCATGCTAGCCCCATACAAATACTTGACCAAGAAAAAGGGGAAGAATTCGAAGATAATCCCCCAACCGTGGTGTTGGAATCCATTTCTCTTTTTTATCCTATCTCTATAAGTTGCCTACACAAGTGTTTTGGAACCCTTGATTCTCATCGCAAGTTTTTGAATAAAACAACACTGTCATTTT
>ML789311.1:723293-804794 GCA_009831015.1 Picea engelmannii
AGACAAAGGAACATTATCATAATGGATGATAATTACACGGGAACATTTGAATGCTTATTATTGAATGCTTTTCATATATGGCAGTTGATTACAAAAGGAAGCACCAATGGACAATAACTCCAAAAGGTAGCAAGTACATGAAGACTTGTATTTTTCTACACAACATCTTGTAGAGAATTCAAGGGAGAGAAACATAACCAAAAAGGTAGGTAGAAAGATTATTCAGAGAAGTTTTCAAACATAGAGGTAAGAATAGAGGTATGATTCCAGAGGAACATATTCATCAGATACATGATAGAGAGTTAAATGCTTGGAGAGAGAGCACAGAGGCATGTTTCTAAGGGGAGCGATTGTCACAATGGAAGCATGAAAGATATGACTTCAGTGTTTCATCAAAGTGATACCCTTTGTCAAAGGGTGATCCAAATTTGTGTAGGAACACAAAAAAATACACAAATAACCATAACTACAAGGATGCATCAGAATTAACACTTCATTTCATTAATATCAAAGAACTGAAATTTGTTTACAGACATAATGGAAATAAACTAGCTAGGGCGTTGGTAGCTTATCTCTGAGAAGAGATGTGATGGCTACAGGCCTCTGAACTTTGTGTTACAATGAGGCTCGAAGGAATATACATTATTGAGAAACATCCAAAAACCTAACCCTAGGAGATGAAATGCTAGAATGTGGGCCCCGTCAGGGTAGATTGGTACATCAATTTCCCGGGGTCGTAACTTTGGCATACTATCTTCGTTTGACGCATATGATACATAGTTAGAAAGATCTATCCAAGGAATACAAATTCTAATAAAAAATTTCATGTTCTAGAAAGATGTCATACTCATTGGAGTTTGATGCCAAAAAAACTTCATTTAGGGCCTCAAAATGACTCTGGAAGTTCAGGACCCGGAAAACTGCCAGAAATAGTAAATTGTGCTACAATTAAGGAAACTACAAAACTGAAAGAAACAATGGTGGGGGTCCAAGTGGAATAGGAGGGTGGCCACCAATATCCACTTGGATCATTCCTCCCCCCTTAAAAATAAATGGTCCCCATTGCATTGAGTTCCTCCATGAGATGAAGAAACTTCTACTAAACTTGGTCCCTGGTGAGCCACTTTCCCTGGTGAAGGAGTTGGCCTGCTTTGACAAATTGATATAGCTATAGCCTCTGTTGGCGGGTGTTCCTGATTTGTGTGTTCATAATCCAATTAGTTGTGTCTTGTTCCATGCAGTCTAGGTTTAACTCTATTGGTTTGAGTTGTTCTACCATGTCGGATGTGTCAAGGAGAGGTGGAAAGTAGGGTCAAAGGCGGTCCACATTGAACAATGGGTGTAGACCAAGGAATGGTGGAATACTAAGCTCGAAGAAATTGTCCTCTCCAGCCTTGGTGATGGTGTACGACCCATATCGGAGTGGGAAAATCTTGCAGTGGGATCTAGCGAGACGCACCTTCTGCAAATGTAGCCACACTTTGTCGCCCACCTAGAAGTTGTGTTGCACTCGATGTTGATCATGTCGTTGCTTGTACTTAACATTGGATTTGTCCAATATGTCATGAACCTATTGGAGAATGTGTTGAATGTGCTCCATGAAGTTGTTCGCCTTGGCAATTTAAGACTGGACATGAGTCAGATCAGCCTGAGTAGCTGCAAATGGCATGGCTACGTCAATGGGACATAGTGGATGGAATCCCAAGCCCACCTGAAATGGGTTGTGGTCAGTTGAGATATGGAGGGCCTAGTTATATCTATGTTGTACATAGGGGAGACTCTCATCCGATGTGCGTGGATGCTTTGAGTTGTACATGCACAAAATGTGTACGATAATCCTGTTGACGACCTCTGTCTGGCCATCAGTTTGGGTATGGAAAGCTATGGACTTGGTGAGCTTGGTGTCCAGCATTGACTAGAGGCTGGACCAAAATGTACTGAGGAACCTATTGTCCCGATATGAGATGATAGACTGTGGGATCCCAAAGTGTGCCCACACTCATTCAAAGAAGAGTTTCATAGTAGCTTCTGTTGTGATATTCTTCTTACAGTCTTCCATAATGGCCATATTCAAGAATTTGTCGACGACCATGAAAACATAGTCATTTCGATGCTTAGCAGAAGGAAGGCCCAACATGTAATCAATGGATATGGATTCCTAAGGTTGACTAGGGGTAGGAAACAAAGTATAGAGGCCTTGATTCTTGATGGTCGATTTGAAAATGGCATAGGAAGTGAAGTATCTGATGTACTTCCCAATATCATGTCGAAGGATTGGCCAATAGAAATACTTTTGTAGTGTTGCCACTATTTTCTTGACCCTAAAATTCCCAACAACCGGACTGTAGTGCGCTTCCAAAATCATCTTGGCATGCTCGCTTGAAGGAATACAAAGGTGTCCCAGGTGACATAGTAGTGCATCCTGGAGGTGAAAATTTGGAGCTCAGTTACCCTCCAAGAGTGTCTTGTATGTGTGGCTGAATTTTGGATCTCTCTTGTAGAGAAGCAACCAATCAGAAGTCTCGTGCCCACAAGAGTTGAGCATGGTGGTTATCGCCACGATCAGTGGTCAGCTGAGGCAGTCTCCAACATTATCAGTGTTTCCCTTCTTGTACTCGATGTTCAAATGAAACTATTGTAGATATGTGGACCACTTCTGATGGTGATCATTCTACAACTTCCCTTGTGTTTGTATGAACTGCAGGGGTTGGTGGTTTGTGTGGATGATCGTTTCCTTCCCGAAAATGTAATGTTTCCATTGTTGGCAAGCCTACACAATCGAATACATCTCTTTGTCATAAGTGGGATACTTTCGGACTATGTTAGATAGTTTCTCACTGTGATATTCCATTGGATGCCTCTGTTGAGTAAGAATTTCCCCAATAGCATAGTCAGAGGCATCTATCTTGATCTCAAATGGTTGTTGCATGTCTGGTAATGTTAGCACTAGGGCACAAAAGAGGCTATGTTTCAATTATACGAATGCCTTCTGTTGAGATTCCGACCAAAGGAATTTTATTTTATCTCCTCCCTTGGTGAATTGAATCAAGGGCCAAGTGATATGAGAGAATCCCAACATGAATCTGCGGTAGAAATTAGCAAGACCTAGAAAGATGTGAAGCTCTATTAGAGTGGTTGGGGATAACCAATCCTTGATGAATTGGATCTTGGTTGGATCTACATGCACCCCACGCTCATCAATAATGTATCCCAGATACTGAACCTAGGTCATGCCAAAAGTACAATTCTCCAAATTGGCACACAGCTTGTGTTTCCGTAGTGTTTGGAGGACCTGTTGGATGTGGTGGAGGTGCTCTTCCCAAGTCTGGATGAAGATCAGGATGTCATCCAAGTACACTACTACAAATTTTTTTGTGAATGGCTGCAATATGTCATCGATCAACCTCATGAAGGTTGCGAGAGCATTCATCAACCCGAAAGGCATGACCAACCATTTGAAAAGGCCCTCCTTGTCTTTGAAGGTAGTCTTCCACACATCAAATGGTTCGATTGGTAATTGGTGATACCCGGACTTCAAGTCAATATTGATGAAATATTTCTCCCCTTTGAGTTGGTCTAGAAGTTCATCAATCTGTGGGATCAGGTACCTATTACGGAGAATGATCTTGTTCAGTGCTCGATAGTCAATACAAAGTCTCCAAGTCCCATCCTTCTTCTGCACCAACATGATCGGGCTCCCATAGGGAGATGAACTTGGTCAGATGTGACCTTTCTATAGCAGCTCTTGAATCTCCCTCTTGATTTCATCGTTCTCCATAACAGAGTGTCGATAGATCGGTCCATTGGGTAGAGACACACCTGGGGTTAGATCAATGGGGTGCTTGACTTGACAATGCAGAGGCACCCCTGCGGATGAGATGAAGATGTCTTGGTACTCCTTGTTGGCCCTTGACCAAGTTTTGAGGATCCTTGGTCAGGTTGGACCTATTTTTGGGAATTCAACAGGCTGTTAAAGGCAGAGCGCAAGATGAAGTGAAGATCATGGGATATTGGCCCCTTTTAGGGCCTTTTTGGGATTCGATATTATGTAATGGGTATGGGGTTGTCGGCCCATGGGTTTACCCATGATTAGGCCTATTTTGTAATGTATAAATAAGTAGCTAGAAGAAGTAAGTTGATACCTACAAGTTTGATCTGTGTGATTTAAAGTGCTAAGTGTTGAGTAGAGATTGATTTTTTGCATAATGTATAAGGCTTGCAGAGCTCAGTGCTAGCGAGTGTAAGAGATTGAGAAGAGGCTTAGTGTTGTAACCTAGCATGAGGAAGGAGAATATAGTGAGGTGCACAGATCTCCTGTCCTCTGCAGAGTAGGGTTTTTGTGTCTCTATAGATGTAACTGATTGAATAAGCTAATAAAGAAGATGAAGATTTTGTGGACGTAGCCCCAGGGTGGGGGTGAAGCACATACATGTTGTGTTGCTCTGCTTTGTGCGATGTATTGATGTGTTTATATGTTAAATTTCTTAGTGCTTTGATATAGATGAATGGTAGATAGATATGCTAATGCTATGTGCTTAATATTATGGATGAATTTTAGATCTGGCCTATGTGGATATGATTAGGGCTTGAATATAGTAGATCTGGTTAAATACTGCAATTCTCTGTAATTAGGGTTTAACTGCGCTGTAAACTAAGACTGGATATTGATGAACTATAACTGCTAAGTGCCCTGTTAAGGTGTTACAGTCATAGATCTGTGTCCCAACTAAGGTTGTAGACACTGGATTTCTACAACCACCCCTTCCTCTACGTTGGGTGAGACTTCATCTGCTTCGCAGGTGTTTCCGAAAGGGCCGATAGTTAGGGTTTTGTTGGTGCGTTGAATCTAGGGTCTACCCTTTTGCCAACAAATGGTTTCGTTGTCGGGACTAAAACTATGATTGTTGGGAACTAAGGAAAGAGAAGCTTTGTGCGAAGATCCAACTTGAAATTGTGAAATCTCTATGCGTATATTTGTCGCTCTAGTGCAGAGTATTCTACTCGATCTGTGAAGCTCTGTGATAAGAAAAGAAGTTTGATCTGAAGAAAAGAGGTAAGTTATGAATGCTTTGTGCTCTGACAAATGTAAAAGTAAGAATTTTTTCTTAAAGAGGTAAGATCTGCAAGCTCTGTGCTCTGATAAAGGTAAGAATAGTGAAAAGTTTTAGATCTGGAAGCTTTGTGCTCTATTGAAGATAAGATTAGTGGAAATTTTTTTTTCTAAAGTATGGATCTAGGTATGTTTGATAAGATTTGTCCTAGATTGAAAACTAGGGCACTGATAGATGAAATAAGATTTGATATGAGTATATCTGATAAGAATGGTGAAAGATATGTTATACCTATGCATAGAGAGAATGTTTGGACTAACAAATGGATGCAAGATCCTAGAAATATTTTTTTGGCAGGTTAGCTACTATGATCCTAGTGCGCAGTACAGGAAAGGTTGGGGATCATTTAAAAGAAAATGAAGATTAACCCTTTGTTATAGTTGCAGAAGACCAGAACATATGGCTAAGGAATTCCCTAGTATAACATCTCGTTGTCTTTGTTGTAGAGTTATGGACCATGAAGTATTGGATTGCCCTATAATGATTGCTAACGTTGAAAGAATGCATATGAACCAAGAAAACCCTAAGGAAGATACATAAATTGAGATTATGGCAGAACCCCAGAAAGAATTAGAGAAACTATTGCTATAGATGAAAGAAATCCTGAATGATCACCAATATATCAGCTTATCAGGGATATTCAAAGAAAAAGAGTGCATTGAAGCAAGAATAGGAGACTTCGACATTGACTTTGTTCTAGATGAGGAAACACAAGTGAATATCATGACAGAAAGAACTTGGGAAACCTTAGGAAATCCTGTTATGATTCCTTCATTAGGAGGAATAGAATTATTCATAGGAATACTGATAACCCTATGTGGAAGACTTAACCATATATCTATGAGTGCTCATGGAACTTCGACAGAGGAAGATTTTGAGGTTGTTAAATTTATTGAGAACAATGCTCCATTTACTATGTTACTAGGAAAACCCTTGATCGAGAAGGACCAGACTAGAAGGAAGGAAGAAGAAGTATTAGAGAAGAATAAGCAAGAATTAAAATCTTTCATGACTAGGAGGATCACGCAGTTGATTGAAGAACAAGAGAACAAATCGAAGCTACTTAGGACTGAAGTCTTGGATTTCAAAGTCGGAAGGACACATGAGGTACAAGAGAGTAGAAAATCTACCCCAGCTAGAGAAGAAGTATTACCCGTGCACCCTACGAAAGAATATCAACAACGCGAAGTTACTATGCCAAAAGAAGACAAGAATCAGAATAAGAAGAGGAATAACGAGATGAATCTCACTAGAAAGAAGGCTTGAAAGCTCAGCAAGAAGAGTGCAGAGATCGAAAAGTTACAGAAGGTTCCAACGGGAACTTCGCAAAGGGAAAATTTATAAAACAAGAACTTCATTGGGATATCAGAACAACGTCACATGGAACTTCGCCATGGCAAAGCAATATAGCTGTTGGGAACAATATAACCATTAGAATGATACCCCTAATAGGTAGAAAGGAATTCATGGTCAGAAATATTGCCACTAGACTGTTGGGACCGTGCCATAATGGATAAAACTGAGTTAATGGAGACTTCTTGCCCGTTGGAGAGATTTGTTGCTTTGTTATCTATTTATTCCGTCGAACCTTGCACTGAGAATTTTTTTTCTAAATGTGAATTTGAGCCCACAGATTAGTTGATTCCACACAATGATCATCGCGCTATCACCATCCGTCCCATTGCATTGACTAGTTACTCTTCAAACCCGAGAGATTCAACCACAAGCGCGTATGTCCGAAGAACTTAGCACAGTCAAAGAGTCTGTGAAGGAGGTACTCATTGACCTCATGACCAAAAGAGTGATGTCTAAAAGAGTAATGTATGTGGGTTTACAAGTGTCATCGACGAGAGGAGTGCAATCCTCTCCATCGACTGCTCGCGGATCCGGGCTATCCCGACCAGCAGCAGAGAAGAGAACCAAGCACAGAGATGACCTAGAAAATGTGAAGCTGATCCTGACCATATTGCCCGATTACATCCTGCCCCTAGCCAACGCAGTGAGTTGATATAGTGTGCCAAGAGATTTTGAGTACACCATGGTTACTGCATACCTCCCGAAGGGGATACACATAGTAAGAGCACAATAGGACAAGATCACAATGTTGAAGTTCAGTGAATTCAAACTCGGAGATCATAAGAACCATAGCATGCTAGCCCCATACAAATACTTGACCAAGAAAAAGGGGAAGAATTCGAAGATAATCCCCCAACCGTGGTGTTGGAATCCATTTCTCTTTTTTATCCTATCTCTATAAGTTGCCTACACAAGTGTTTTGGAACCCTTGATTCTCATCGCAAGTTTTTGAATAAAACAACACTGTCATTTTTTGCATTTGCACACCTGCCTTTGCTCTTGTTTTTACGACTGCAAGCATGAAAAATTTGATTTCGAAGTCACATTAAAATCATCACTGGATTATTATGGTTACTCTTGTCTATGTGTTCATTGCATTTCCAACTTAATTATATTCGCACAGTTGGAAAGATACCAAGATATTTACTCATTTAACATTCTTTTGTTGTTAATATGACTTCGTTTTTATAAGATTGTGATGATATTATGATGACTGTCATTGATTCCTTAATACATTGGTGGTTTGATGTTCTATAGTCTTTCATCAATTTCCTTGACACATTGGTTTCATGAAAACACATTGATGTTGTGGTTAGACCCTTGGTGTAATCATTTCATATTTGTTGTGATCGAACCCTTGGTGTTGATTTCAAATCATTGTTTTGATTTTAAAACCATGCAAATACTATTGCTTGTGCAAAGATTTGGGTCGACTTACCATAGTTTTCATTAATTGTTTGAATGGCATTTGATTTTAACACATTGCAATAGTGATTTGAATCACCATATGCACCGTCGATTGTACATTTGGATATGACTATTTTGCATGGGTTGATTTCGTTTCACCACCCTCGCACACTTTGACATTAATGCCTGGCCTCTATCCTAGGTTACCTCTGTTGGTTTCGGGGATGTCTGTGAGCTATTCGGTCCTGCAGATACCCTGTCCAAACCCCTGTCCATTTACCCTGCTCATTGTGTGTTCTCTCCTGGATCCTGTAGGGCGAATTTAACCCCCATGGTGTTCAGAGTTAGTTATTGTTTGATTGCCAGAGAAGACTGCCCCCGTAATTGCCTCCCAGAGACACATTTTTGTGTGAGCGATTCTGGGCAAACGGTTTTCAATCAGATCAAACCCTTGAAAACCCAGAACCAAAATTAGCCCCTTTACCTTTACTCAAAGAAGTTTCCTCAGAAATCGATTTGTTACAGAGATCTAGCTCATGTTTTAGAGGTCAAGTTTCATATCTTCTTCGTGGCTGAAAGGTGCGTTTTGGGTCTGTGTGCATTTGCTGAAACGTCTATAAATTCTCTAGGCCTGTGCCTCAGAACCCCTCTCACACATCCAACCTCTCACACTCTTGAACCCTTGATCAATCCTTAGAAAATCAAGTAGTCTGTCAGAAGAAGAAAAAGACTACGGGTTCAATTGTCTTCAGAAATGTTGAGACAACAACGACCTTTGACAATTCAAAGTTATCCTGAGCGAATTGTTTTCCTATAGTCCAGGTATAGTTTTTTCAACATCAATTTTGTTTTATGAGTTGGTTTGAATTAGTGTGACTGATTATGTTTGATTTTAATTAGTTCTGTTCGTTTTAAATAGATTCAAAATGATTTTGTTATATTCGGAGTACTAAAAATGATTTCGTTATGAATCATGTACAGTAGATTCGTTTCGCTAAAATCAAATATAGCTATGATTTGTTAATGCGATTTTATTGTTCTTAGTTTAGCATAGCAATTGTTTCGGCCCTAAGTTAGTTCGATTCATTTATTTTGGTTTGATTTTGAAACAATTATGTATGTTGAACTAGCATAATCTTTTGGGTATACGATGCATTGATATCAGGGATTGGTTTGATAAATACAACATAATCTATTGATTCAAAAAAGAAAAACAACTCTATTAGTTTTTCATTTAGAATCGATTCTGTTAAGTGTTGGATTGACATGTTATATCTATATTGAATTCATATTAAAGATTTGTTTGACCGGTCTTTTTTTTGTTTGAAATTGATTCAAAAAATGATTTCGTTGGTTTCCAATTGTCAATCAATTCTATCTGCTCCGAATTGGTAATAAAAGTTGTTTGGCAGATCGTACATATCCTGTTATCATGTGATTAATTCAATTACGATTTCATTTGTTCAAATTGGCATAAAGAATCTGGTTACTTCTAGCATGAACGATTTCTTTTATGTTGAATTAATAATTAAAGATTTGTTTAATAGGTAGGATATATTTCTGTTAGTTTTGGATTGATTTAAAATGGTTCTGTTTTCAAATTAGACCAGCTACAGAATCGCAAGATTCTATAGCTAGTCTTAAAATTTAGATTTTTGTTAATTTTATCAATAAAATATCATCTAAACTTGTCTATTCTTGTCCACTTGCAGGTGCATACGAATTTCAAATTGGGCATGCTGTGGTAGTTTAGGAGATACTTTTATGATATAGTTTTGTTATAGGTTGTTAGCTTTAGTCGGGAATAGAGACTTGGGATATTATCCCCAGATTTTTGTAAATTGTTTTGATAATTCTCACAGGGATGTTTTACCCTGTGGTCTTTAAATACTTGTTATTTTTTGTAATGCATCATCATCACTGTTGGGAGAACCAGACTATGGATTTATAATATTACAGACTGGGATGAAGGTTGATGTCTTGTAACAACTTTAGCTTTCAATATATCAAACTTTTATTTCAAGTTTTCTTCATATCATCTTGCAATTAATTATCGACTACTTTAGCTATCCTAATTCGTTGCAGGTTGATGTGATTTGGTTTATGTGTTGTCCATATCTGATCTCTCTTATTTTAAAGTACAACAATTACTTTGTTCCAATTTAATGAACTAAAGGTTTATCTTCTTCGTTAATTGAACTGATCTTCTTCGTTAATTGAACTGTTCTGTACAAATCTTGCATAGGGATTTATCTAATTGCGATGATTTGTAAATTATAAGATTGTTGTAATATTTCTATGTCTTGTTTGTCCTGTCACTTATATTTGAAGAGCACAGTTGCTTCCTATTTACAAGAAGCTTGTGGAGAATCTGGTGTGGGTTTCCTCCCACCGAAAAACTAAATCAACTATTGCATATAGGACAAACCTGAAGCGTTACTTCAAGTTAGATTGCTATCTATTATTTAACAGTTAATTTATTAGTGTTATTTAAGTAGTTTAGGTAGATGTATATAGTTTAGATTTATAGTTAGGATTATAATTTTAATTGTTCATCTTAGATAGTGTTCATTTTATTTCTTTATTATAAAACTGTAAAAATAAAAAAACAATAGTTTTGCTATCATAGGACAGTTTACAAATGACTTTTACAGGTTTTCATTTAAATCTGTAATCTGTAAATATTGTACATTTGTGATTAAGATTTAATTTTGTTAACAATTGAACATTTGATTTTATAAGATTATTATTGTATATTATTAGATAGTAGACTGCATATATATATTTTAGTTTTTTTTTTTAGTTTGCTTTAATTGTTGTTTTCATTTAGATTAGTTCCTTAGTGTAGTTTTCTTTTGTTTTCCTAGGACTTAGATCGGCCAATAGAGCCGCTAAACCCGTCAGGGTGTATCATCCCAAATGGCTTGGGTTATTTAGACAACCCCGGACTGGATCCACTCTTCCAGTTGGCGAGTGTTCAATTTCACCCGTCAACACATGGACGATGAACCTCACGCACTCCACCCTGCTGAATGTAATGAAAATACCACACATCAAAAGGCACCAGGAAGTTAATGCCTGTGTCAAGATACTCATTTCATGTTACCATGGCAGATACTTATGTCTTGACCATCGTATCATAGTCAATCCGACGTTCATCCATAGGATCACAGGATTGAGTATGCAAGGACCTGATCCATAGGACTTCTATCTAGGAAATTCCATAGATAGCGTACTAGCAAAGAAGATCAAGGATACATATGATGATGTTGAGAAGGGGACGTGAGGCTACAATGTATATTCCATCCAGAAATGTGCAGTGCGCCTAGCATGTTAGTTAATTTCAGGGAAGCTAGTACAAAATAACTAACCCACGCAGGTCACAGGCTTCGTTGTTGACCTTACAGGGAAGTGCGTGGAAGGTCTACAGATGAACTGGGTGATGTACCTAGTTAATCAAGTTGAACTGGACTGTCGTGCAACACAAGATCAGGGCTATGAATTCCACTTTAGCCGGCTCTTGATACTCATCACATTTGTTTCTTAGGAAATGTCGGAAGGTGAGACCTTCCCAGACATCGATCCATTTGAGCCACTTGCTGCGAAGTTCACCATGCTCTGGTACTCAAGCGATATGAGCAAACAGTGGCAGTCGAACATTTTTTTTCACACATATTACCTCTAGCTAAAGAGAGCCATCGAAGTTGAATCTCACATGAATCTTAACACCCTACAGAGGTTCCAACCCCTGATGAAGTTCCACGTAGATCAACACTTCATCTACATTATAGCACGGGTAGACGAGGATAAAGAGGAGCTTCAATCGTACTACAAGCTCACGAAAGAGGAACTTGAGGAGATCACTAAGGACTGGTAGGAAGACCTCCTTATTCCCGTAGACCCTATAGAGATGTCTGATCCTAACAGCCCAAAGACCACGCACAAAGAACATGATACACCCGGACACAACATAAGGAATAAAACTGAAGAGGTCCAAGACTTAAGAATCACCTCAAGCAAGACTTCTTCAATATCACCTGACCGAGGGGGTGATGACAAAGTAGAAGAGATAAATGGAAAAGAAGTTGATCAGAAACAAGGCGAAGTAACACTGCCTCGAGATGAGACCGATCCCCTAAAGAAGAGGAAGGTTTCTCCCCTGAAACCTTCTTCCCAGAATAAATCCAGAGCCACCGTGACCAATATACAGATTGTACTCACTACCAATGATTTTGACTTCATCATGGCAGCCCTAAACGAAGCCTCGTAGGAAATTTTGGAGAAACAAGAAGCCAAGAAGGAGGAAATGTATGACAAAATTAAGGTCAAATTTCGAGGGGTACAACAGGCCCTTTAGTCCAGTCGTGAAGTGTCCACTACACCACTGCCATCAGGAGAACTAGAGTTGGGAGATGAGCCAACCCAACTATGCCGACTAGCAGATGCAACCGAAGCTCACCTTCATCGAGCACAAGAAGAAACATAGCAAGCCACCCAAGCCTTGAAGCAAGTGCAAGGAGTACTCGTAGAACAATGGGACTTGCAGAGCAGGAGAAGGTTACTCTCCAGATGAAGTTTGAAAAAGAGAAAGCACAGATTCAACAAGAAAAGTAAAAGTTGCTCGCAGAGCAACTCGAAGTGAAAGAAACAATCAACAAATAACTTCGCTCTGTAACAAGCTTAGAACCATGGGCATGAGATTGAGTCATGTATCAAGTAGAGAAGCTCGCCAAATCTATCTAGCAGCTACAACAAAGAATAACAGACTTAGAGCTCTGCACAGTGCCCACCACTCCGCAGGATGTGAGGGATCAAAGAGATGCAACGACTCGAGGCACAGTTGAAAGAATAAAGGCCCTTGCCATGGAATGCAAGCAATTGAGTGATCATAGTGCCTGGACGTATGAGTGACTCACTAAGAATCTAGAACTGAAGACACCGAAGTCATAGCTCCAAGAGGTAAAGTATCAAGAAGAAACAATATGGGCACATTTGAAGCCCCTGTCAGTTGTTGAAAGGATGAAGTGATCCCAAGAGTAGTGCACTGCCCAACAGTAGGTCAACACCATTCAGAGCAAAGTCATGGAAGTGACTCAGAGCCTCCAACCTATATAGGATGAGGCTTTCCAACTATTCACAGAGATCAAAGGCCAAGGAGAAAAACTGGAGAAAGTCGTCACTGCAACATAACAATGCCTAGAGGGACCTATCAACGAAGATTTTATCCAGGAGTTCACTGAAAAGGAGGCCGTGGCACAACAACAAGTCGAAGAAACTCAAGCCAATATCGAGGTTTTTGAGGAAGAATTATCCAGATTAGAGTGACTCGGGATGAGTCATAGATGAGTATTGGGGGCATGTTGGCCCTTGACCAAGTTTTAGGATCCTTGGTCAGGTTTGACCTATTTTTGGGACTTCAACAGGATGTCGAAGGTGAAGCGCATGACAAAGAAGAGATCATGGTATCTTGGCCCCTTTTTGGGATTCAGGATTATGTAATGGGTATGGGGTTGTCAGCCCATGGGTTTACCCATGCTTAGGCCTATTTTGTAATGTGTAAATAAGTAGCTAGGTGAAGTAAGTTGAGACCTACAAGTTTGATCTGTCTGATCGAAAGTGCTAAGTGATAAGTAGAGATTGCTTATGTGCATACTGTATGAGGCTTGTAGAGCTCAGTGCAAATGAGTGTAAGGGATTGAGAAGAGGCTTAGTGTTGTAACCTAGCTTGGGGAAGGAGGATCTAGCGAGGTGTGTGGATCTCCTATCCTCTGTGGATTATGGTTTTTGTGGATCTGTGCATGTAACTGATTGAAGAAGCTAATAAAGAAGACAAAGAGTTGGTGGATGTAGCCCCAGGGTGGGGGTGAACCATGTACATGTTGTGTTTCTCTTCTTTGTGCGATGTATTGAAGTGTTTATATGTTAACTTTCTTAGTGATTCAATATATATAAATGGTAGATAGATATGTTAATTCCATGTGCTTAATAATATGAATGAATACTAGATCTGACCTATGTGGATATTCTTAGTTCTTTAATCTAGTAGATCTGGTTAAATACTGCAATGCTCTGTAATTAGGGTTTAACTGCGTTGTAAACTAAAACTGGATATTGATGAACTATAACTACTAAGTGCCCTGTTAAGGTGTTATAGTCATAGATCTGTGTCCCAGCTAAGGTTGCAGTGTAACACACCCGCTGTGGCATAATAAATTTTTTGCCTTTTCTCGAGGGACAAAATCCCTGAAGTCCTATGGGGCTTAGCATGGGCTAGCTCTTCCCTTTTTCCACCTTCATGTGATCGTTGATTATGACCACAGGCCAAACAACTAGGCACCTTTTTGCATTTCGTGAGTCGGCGATATAAGCGGGTTGAGTCTTTCGACTCTGCAAACCTCGAAACGTTGTAACGCCGAAAAATGCTTTGATCGAAAATTAGCCCCCTGGGCTATGCCTTGGCCCGTATGACCACTTCTCATAAGACCGTAGTCTTATTCCATTCGGGACTTATTAGTATGAGAGTCTGACTTCTTGTCAAAGGGACTCCCGAATTCTCGATTTGCAAAATCTCGATGGAATCTTCCTTTCGGGAATCTCCTGAAATCATGGATTATTGCCACGTGTCCTCCCTCAGATGGAAGGTCCTCATCGTTTCGCGATTTCTTGACTTGCGACCCCCAGTGACATAGATCCTCTGTCAATTCGAATCCCCGGTATCGGAAATATCGATGGACTCTCGATTGCCGCCACATGTCCTCCACGGATGGATGGTCTAGATTGTTTTGAGACTTCGCCAGGTGCAAAGTCAAAATGCTCACCTTCCTCTTTCTTTTCTCGATGTCTGAATCCTCCAAATGGGTGATCTCATGATGCGTGTCCTCCCTTAATTTGATGGTCTAGATCTATTTCACAACTTCCACCATGGAGTGTCCCAATCTCCTGTCAACGAGACCTCCGAAATCCCAGAGTCTGAAATCCTGAGACCAACTCCTCTTTCGGGACTTTCACCTCTGTTCACGAAGGCTTAACCCTCATGAATATCCTGAAAAATCCAATGGCTGTCGGGTTTTCTAACTAAGATCTGACGGTTCATATCTGTCCCGTGTTGTGCACTCTATTGCTGCTCCCTGGATGTGGAAAAACCAACGGTCCAGATACTCCCATGGACCTTGGGGATCTACAGTCCTGATTTCTTCACTACTCACGAAGATAGAGGAAAAGGGTTAAGGAATTTAACGCCCTTGTTTCTTCCTCCAATCTAACGGTCGTGAATGGTTGTAGATCTTCTGACAGGATCTTGTCTGTCAATTGATACTTATCCCTACGCGGCTATTTCGGGATTTTGAGAGGCCCATTCTTCCTCGTACAGGATTACTAAGACTTGCGCCTTCAAATCCTTTTCAGATTCTTGGTAAGATTTCCAAGAAGGGTATCTCTGTGGAGAGATCGATTCTGGGTATTCCTGGGGACGAATAAGGGTATAGATTTCCCGAAAGCAGACTTGAAGTCCAAATTAGTTCAATATACATATATATAAATCTATCTATAAACATAAGCCATAGAGATCTATTCTGGGTATTCTTGGAGATGAATAAGGGAATAGATTTCCCGAAAGCAGACTTGAAGTCCAAATTAGTTCAATATGCGTATACATAAATCTATCTATAAACATAATCCATAGAGATCTATTCTAGGTATTCCTGGAGACAAATAAGGGCATAGATTTCCTGAAAGCAGACTTGAAGTCCAAATTAGTTCAATATATGTATATACAAATCTATCTAAAAGCATAAGCCATACGTGGTCCTTCCAATAAAAGCATGCAACCACCATTTCTGATCAAAACACTACACAGGCAGTCTTATACTCATAAAATTTGTAAAATTGCACAGACTATGAGCATACATGTCAGCATATAAGCTTCAAGATACAAGATGTAAAACACTTATCAGAAATAACACCAGGTGTGATTGCAACTGCTGAGAGGGGTGCTCGTTTCCACGCAACTGTAGGCTCAGCGACTCCCAATGGATTTACCACTAGCCACCCCTGAGCTGAGACCACGATGCTGCGAGACTGAGTCTCTATTTGCCAATGATGGAGAATGAAGGTTACTCTCCTTCTTCTCCGCTATCACTCACTCTTTATTTTTCTAGAGTTCTCCTTCTTCTTTCCCTCGTGTCTACCCCCTGATCGCACACTCTTCTTTCCTTTTTCTCCTTTTGGCGAGGTTGCATGTGGCACGATCTTCCTTGTGGTGGTCAGGTCTGAGGACTCTATGGATAGGCGGTTCAACCCCATCCTTCATTACTCATGAGGAGCCATTTACCTACCAACCTAGCGAGTCATTTAATTTGGGGCCAGTGAGCCACTCTTGGTTCTCCGAGCCAGTGAAGTTCAAATATGGTATTGGTTTCGATGGAATTTAACGCCACCTTTCCAGGTGCCTTCCACCACCTTTCTTTAGCCATCGTGGTCTCTTTTTCAGCACATCCCCCTCTCAGCAGTTATATATATATATATATATTCATAACGTTATTTACATTCATGGACCTTTTTACTAAGGTCCATTCAAATCACACATTTACATCTTTGAGTTTGCCATAGTTCTTGGCCAGCATAATTATTTTTACAAACTGGGGGAAACAGGGTGTTACAATTCCCTCCCCCTTAAAGGAACACCATCCTCGGTGTTTTTTATCAAAAACACCTGTCATGCCTTTCTCATTTACCACTTTAGAGGTCTTGACCTTCATCCTCAGTCAGGTCCTCTTTCAGGATCTTAGTCTTCGTCACCTGCCTTCAATAATTCTTGGACAACAAGCACATTAATCACAATTTTGTGCGAAAACATCTTACTGTTGTTCAAAATTCAAAAGGAAAATTTTATAATCTTGGCACAATACTTATCTATGCAGTTTGTGAATATGTATCCACATGGTAGTTTTTGTTATCCATGCTCATCACTTTCCTTGATGTACCCATTGGGTGCATGATTCCAATTTAGTAGTTCACAAGAGCTATCATGATTTCATCTTCCTTTCCAAGGTTTTTCTGCATAGGAAACTACCCACTGTGTGCATGATCCCAATAGTTTACAAGAATTATTAAGGTCTCCTCTTCCTTGCAGTCACTCACCCTCTAGGCCCAGGCTCAGGCATCCCCTTCACTGTTATACAGTCCCTCGGGCGATCCATCTTGCCCTGCCAGGGTTTTCTCGCACAGGAAAATTTTAGAGACTCTATCGAGTCTTATAGTCAAGGTGTCCCTCGGACTTGCTCTGCCGAGGCATACCTTCGAATTGTGTTACCTCAACACAATAATTTTCAGGTGATCATGGATTATCATGGGGTTTTCATGGCTCAGTCGTAGCCATGTTCATCATCTTCAGCTTTGATAACCCTCATCTGTCCTTTTTGGACATGTCTTTTCTTCTCACCTGTATCATACATATACAAAATTCTTGAGACATCATTATAAATTATAACTTTCATAATTTTATTGTAAATCTGTCACCCACATATTTTCAAATCTCACAATTTGTTTTCATATGTGTTCCGCACAGGAACCAAATTCATAATTATGGGAATTTCCTTCCCATAACGGTTTGGCTCAACAGGCAATTGGCCTTCCTTATGGGCTTACAATGCTGCCATATCCAAGACCCCTTTGCTTCCTGCACTTTCAACTTCAATCGGCCAAACAACTTGTTAGCTTTTCCATGCATATACATTTTATTGCACCTTTACAACATCGTCACAACAATTGCAGAATTGTGCATTCTTAACAATTAAATTACTTTCTCAAAAAGGGAAATACCATCCCTTGTAGTTTGGCTCAGTGGGCAATCGGTCTTCCTTATGGACTTACAAAACTGCCAT
The DNA here is from genome assembly GCA_009831015.1 of Picea engelmannii. Lineage (NCBI taxonomy): Eukaryota > Viridiplantae > Streptophyta > Pinopsida > Pinales > Pinaceae > Picea > Picea engelmannii. The sequence goes on from ML789311.1 coordinate 741,049, forward strand.
ATCCAATACTCTTTCCTTCCTGCAATTCATTCTTTACACAGCCAAACAATTGTTAGTTTCATCTCAGCATACCAAACTTTTCAAAACGTAGTTCAATATTTAAAAAGGGTTTCAACAATTGTGCCAATATCCAAGGCCACATTCATACCCAATACATTCTTGCATTGTTTTTCAAGTTCGTCACACTTTATGACCGGTTCTTGGCCATGGGGTGTTGGAAGTTAACCAACCTTTTCCTCATATGGTTTATTCATTTTCTTCATTCTTACAACAAGACCACACTTCCTGCTATAGGCCGATCACGACCCCAAATTATTACATATTAAACTTAAAAGTTTCGCATGAATGCGCCCATGCATTATGCCTTCGTTAATAACCAGGGTGCCAACACTCATGGCCACCCAAATTTGGTTTTCCCTAAAACCTATACTACGTGGGTAGAAATGTTGGAAGGTCCTCCTTCCTTAATGAGAAATCCCTTTCCTGTCCTTTATGCAAATATGCATTTCCTAGAAGTAATTCCATGCAACGTGTTATCTATGAGCACTTTTGTTTCCAATCGTTCCTTGATTGGTCCATGTGTTTATGACATATCATTTCATGAATTCTTTCGAGGGTTACAACCAGTGTTTACTACCAGAGGTTCATACCTCCATTATTCTGGTTCTCCTTCCTGAATCATACCCTACTTGGGTATCCAAGTCATACAACTGTCCTTTCAATTTTATGCAATAATAAAATATTTCGGAAGGGGTTCTTACCAAATCCATTCATACCCTATGCCACACAGTCACAAATATCTTTATACCGGCTCTTGGATGCTAGCACCCTCTCTCTGTTCTCTACCTTATCAGTAGTGTTTTAGTGGGATTTTCACAGTCCCATCAACAACCTTTCGACCACAGCCTTTCCATGGTCACCCTCTGCTTGAGGTTGTTCATTATTGGCAACTGTCTTCATCAATAGCTCCAATTTATTTCTATACACAGCATGCATCCTCATAGACACAATTACATTAGTCATAATATTAAACCAAATGCATGTATCATAACATTCGATTTTATAAACATCCTCAAATGTTTCCATAAGTGCAACACAACAGTTCTCAATCATTTTCACAGTATTACAACCATCATTACTATGGTGTCAAAACATTTTCATTTGTCAATGTACTAGTTTTCTCATCCAATAGAAAACATAATGCACAACAAGGAAAGAAAATGAGGGCTCTCCCCTTCTTCAAATTCTTTCTACATCGTCTGGGGCTTTTCAGCCCAGTCGAGTTATCTCTAAGGTCTCACGTCCTTTTCTTAGTCATAGCTTCAAACAAGCCTTATCATTTAAACGTACTCATTTATTCATTTAATCATACTCAGGGGGTTTACTTGCCTCTTACCAACTATACTGGTTTCCATAACTGCTCTTTTTTTCTGAGCAGCCTTGGTTAGGCATCACCCTAACCCTTTTTGGGATACTGCAACATGATTTAATAGCAATGATTTGCTCATAATGAATCATGAACATGTGCATCCTACACACTTTCATTCGATTATCAGAATGGTAAATATTCGGTTGTTAGTCTTCTATTAATTACATGATTCTTTCAAAATGTAATCCATGATTCTTATATATATATATATATATATATATATATATATAGGCCTTGCAGCCCATTGTTCAACCTTCAACAATTATTAGGGTTGTGACTCTGTCCTTCTGACAAAGTCCTTACACATTTCCTCCACGTGGAACACCTTCAGCAGGCAACTTCCTTGTTGCATATCCATCACTATCTATGATGTCCTCAAGCTCGAATTAGCTTCATCTTGTTAATAAGCATTATTTAAGGGACATGGACATACCTTTCTGGTATGTATTCCAGATTATGCATCAACACATGTTCTATGTTTTCGCTAACTTACATCCACGATGTACTTAGCTATACTCATAATCATAAGCCTGTGTGCAGTTTCCATAGGTATATTTTACAACCCACATGCATCTTTGCTGTTAAGATCAGTCAATTCAAATTCATTCACAATCCTTCTCCTGTGATGCTCAAAGGCATAATCATTTGTCTCTTATTATGACAAGAGTGAATATTTGCTCATTTACCCTTTCATCTAATTATATTGGTATTTCTTGAGGAAATGGAATACATTCCCCTCAGGCTATTATTTGGAACAGAACTTTCATGACTCCCCAGAATGGAGTCAACTCCATAGTATTCATTTAATCTAGACAAGAGCAATACTTTCTTTATGTTTCGCTCATCGGGGCAATCATATTGGGCCTCTAGTATAATTGTACTCTTACATCATACATGTGCATTACTTGCACGTTTAATATCATTCATACCTTACCGGTATTAATATCAGGCTTCCTATTATGAAGCTTCACACTGCATTCAACTCATGCGTATTCATCATACTAGCTCATGCCTTCTCCTCACGTGACCACTGGCGGTGACCATGATCCGAACAAAAGGCGGTTCACATTTCGTGATTTCGGGATTCATGTTGCAAGGAATTTTGGTTCCTCGATCCCCAAAATTCAAAAACACGAAAGACCAAAGATAAGGTTTTCTCGGCTCTTTTATTCACATGACCCTTTGCTCGGAACCTGGGGTCAACTCCCAGACTCGCGTCGGGATCCTGTGTTTCAGCAAATCCGCAGACAACACCCCACCATTTCCCAAAAATTCTTATCCACGAGGGTCCATAAACTTGGATCCCATGGTTCAGATCTCTCTGGTAATCAATGGTCCTGATCAAATCCTGGATTTCCACCTTTCGGGATTCTGGCGGAGTCTTCACCCCTTAACTCCCGATTTCGAATCCCTGAAATGTGTATGCATCAGATCATCGATCCACCGCCTGTCTCGATCCAACGGCTCAAGTTGGATGTCGGGATTTCATGACATGTGAGTCCTCAAAACTTTGCCCATTGACTTCTAAACCTCCACCTCTTGAAGATCCAATTACACTAGATCTACGATTCAGGTCATCCGCTAACTAACAGCCTTGATTGAATTGGTGATTTACTTGGTGTGACTTTGGAAGGTCTACGCTTCTATTTTCCCAATAGATGAAACCTTGAAGCTCTATATCAATGGCTCTTGTTGATTCCAACCTAATGGATACTATTCCTCCTGAGATTGTGAGTGATGAGAGGTTATCATCCTTATCTTTTCTGTTGATCTACTAGATCTAACGATTCATGGAATTTCGGTATTCCTCCCTCTGAGAATTCCACTGTCCGTTCAGATTTTCAATAACCTCTAGCCACAAACTTGGCATCAACTCTTCTGGAATCATCCTTTGTGTTCAACCTACAGAGCTTTCAAACTTTAACACAAGCTTGTTTCTATATGCACTCCCTGTGCTCTATATGCACACTCGGCATACGAAATTTCCTGCTATATCTTCTGAGCTTTTAAGTTACTTACAAGACTAATCTCATATTCATAACTCATACAGATGTTACCCTCTCTTTATGGGAACAACCAACAAGGGTCACTCTTTGGGAAATAGCAACAGTCCCAAAGGACTCCTCAAATAGGTTATCCTTACTGTCGATTCTAACCATTATAGATTAGGTAAATATGACCCTATATATTTTCACCAGTCCTCTCAATCATGAGGAATTATATGCTCAGGGTTTAGTCTCTTAATGATACAATGATCATAACTTTCTAAGGATCTTACCAGTCCCTACTAGATTTCCCAATCATGAAGGAGTTCTTGATTTGGGTCTTAATCCTTATCTAACCAGCCATCTCAATTGCAAGAGACTCTACCTGCTTTAGTAGGTAGCCATCATCACACTATAACAGAACAACTCATTTCATGTCCCTTGTCTGGCTCATGCAACTTCATAGCACAATTTATTCCACCTCTGTTATTCACACTCAAGTCTTATTAGTAATATTGATCAGTGCATTCCCGCTCCTATAAGACTAGTTACCATCTTAACAAAGGGGTTAAAGAAATTCCCAGTTTACAGTTTCATTATGTGGTCCTTCTTCTTAAAGAGAAAATGTAGATAACAATATTTCTTTACGCGGCTCGTACATGAGCCCAACCAGGCCAAGTGTTGTAACCATGCTCTGATACCAATTTGTAACACACCTGTTGCGGCATAATAAATTTTTTGCCTTTTCTCGAGGGACAGAATCCCCAAAGTCCTACGGGGCTTAGCGTAGGCTATCTCTTCCATTTTTCCACCTTCATGTGATCGTTGAATATGACCACAGGCCAAACAACTAGGCACCTTTTTGCATTTCGCGACTCAGCGATATAAGCGGGTTGAGTCTTTCAACTCTGCAAACCTTGAAATGCCATAACGCCGAAAAAGGCTTTGATCGGCAATTAGCCCCCTGGGCTATGCCTTGGCCCGTATGACCACTTCTCATAAGACCACATTCTTATTCCCTTCGAGACTTATTAGTACGAGAGTCCGACTTCTTGTCAATGGGACTCCCGAATTCTTGATTTGCAAAATTCTGATGGACTCTTCCTTTCGAGATTCTCCTGAAATCCTGGATTGCTGCCACGTGTCCTCCCTCAGATGGATGGTCCTCATCATAACGCGATTTCACGACTTACGACCCCCAGTGACACAGATCCTCTGTCAATTCGAATCCCTGGTATCCGAAATATCGATGGACTCTTGATCTCCGCCATGTGTCCTCCATGGATGGACGGTCCAGATTGTTTCGGGACTTCGCCAGGTGCGAAGTCAAAATGCTCACCTTCCTCTTTTGTTTCTCGATGTCCGAATCCCTAAAATGGGTGATCTCGCGATGCGTGTCCTCCCTTAATCGGATGGTCCAGATCTATTTCGAGACATCCACCATGGAGTGTCCTGATCTCTTGTCAACAAGACCTCTGAAATCCCGGAGTTCGAAATATCGAGACCAACTCCTCTTTCGGAACTTTCGCCTCTATTCACGAGGGCTTAACCCTCATGGATCTCTTGACAGATCCAACAACTTTTGGGTTTTCTAACTAAGATCTGACGGTTCATATCTTTCCCGCGCTATGCACTCTCTCACTTCTCCCTGGACGTGGAAAAACCAACAGTCCAAATACTCCCATGGACCTTGGGGATCTACGGTCCTGATTTCTTCGCTACTCACGAAGATAGAGGAAAAGGGTTAAGGCATTTAATGCCCTTGTTTCTTCCTCCAATATAACAGTCATGAATGGCTGCAGATCTTCTGACAGGATCTTGTCCGTCAATCGATACTTACCCCTACGTGGCTATTTCGGGATTTTGAGAGGCCCATTCTTCCTTGTATAGGATTAGTAAGACTTGTGCCTTCAAATCATTTTCAGATTCTTGGTAAGCTTTCCAGGAAGGGTATCTCTGTGGAGAGATCGATTCCGGGTATTCCTGGGGACGAATAAGGGTATATATTTCCCAAAAGAAGACTTGAAGTCCAAATTAGGTCAATATACGTATATATAAATCTATCTATAAACATAAGCCATAGAGATCTATTCTGGGTATTCCTGGAGACGAATGAGGGCATAGATTTCCCGAAAGCAGACTTGAAGTCCAAATTAGTTCAATATATGTATACATAAATCTATCTATAAAAATAATCCATAGAGATATATTCCGGGTATTCCTGGAGACGAATAAGGGCATAGATTTCCCGAAAGCAGACTTGAAGTCCAAATTAGTTACATATACATATATACAAATCTATCTAAAATCATAAGCCATACGTGGTCCTTCCAATAAAAGCATGCAACCACCATTTCTGATCAAAACACCACACAGACAGTCTTATACTCAAACCATTCATAAAATTGCATAGACTATGAGCATACATGTCAGCATATAAGCTTCAAGATACAAGATGTAAAACACTTATCAGAAATAACACCAGGTGTGATTGCAACTGCTAAGAGAGGTCCTTGTTTCCACCCAACTGTAGGCTCAACAACTCCCAATGGATTTACCACTAGCCACTCCCGAGCTGAGACCATGATGTTGCGAGACTGAGTCTCTATTTTCCAGTGACCGAAAATGAAGGTTACTCTCCTTCTTCTCCGTTATCACTCACTCTATATTTTTCCATATTTCTCCTTCTTCTTTCCCTCGCATCTGCCCCCTGATCACACACTCTTCCTGCCTTTTTCTCCTTTCGGTGAGGTTACGTGTGGCACGATATTCCTCCTGGTGGTCAGGTATGAGGACTCTATGGATAGCTGGTTCACCCCCATCCCTCATTACTCATGAGGAGCCATTTACCTACCAACCTGGTGAGTCATTTAATTTGGGGCCAGCGAGCCGCTCTTGGTTTTCCGGGCCAGTGAAGTCCAAATACGGCATTGGTTTCGGTGGAAGTTAACGTTACCTTTCCAGGTGCCTTCCACCACATTTCTTCAACCATCCTGGTCTCTTTTTCATCACATCCCCCTCTCAGCAGTTATATATATATATATATATATATATATATATATATATATATTCATAACATTATTTACATTCATGGACCTTTTTAGTAAGGTCCATTCAAATCACACATTTACATCTTTGAGTTTGCCATAGTTCTTGGCCAGCATAATTATTTTTATAGACTGGGGGAAATAGGGTGTTACATGTAGACACTGGAGTCCTACAACCACCCCTACCTCTACCTCAGGTGAGACTTCATCTGCTTCGCAGGTGTTGCCGAAATGGATGGTAGTTAGTGTTTTGTTGGTGTGATGTTGTAGTGTTGAACCCTAGGTCTGCCCTAGTGCCAACACTCCTCGATGACCTTTTCCATTTGTTTTTTTCATGTGGAGGAGCTCTATCTGGAGGTCATGGCCATAGTATTCTTCTTTCCCTAAGGGAGGATCATCAGGAAAACAAATTTCCTCTGGTATCCTGTACAACTTATTTCCTAAAGTAACAGTAACAGAATGAGGCTGAGACTCATACACAACATGTCTCTTCCACAAGTATGGTTGGCCTAATAATACATCACAAACATCAAGAGGATAAATGTCACATAATACCTCATCGGTGAAGGGCTTGATGCTGTAGGGAAGGTGAAACTGCTCGTTGATGCAGAGATCCCATCCTTGGTGAAGCCACCTGATGGTGTACGGCTGTGGGTGTGATGTGGTCGGAAAGCCCAACCGATTCATGACCTTTGCCGAAATGAGGTTCTTTTGGCTTCCACTATTGACAATGAACTGTAGCGGGGAACCCTTTACCCAAATCTGGTAGTGGAAGAGATGCTCCTCCTTCTCTGGATCTTCTGGTTCTTCCTTTTGGATCTTCGTGGTGGAAATGATGGCATTGGGCTCCACATCGATAATCTACTTCCCTCTGTCATTCCCCTTCTCGGTAACTGATTCAGTGTCAGATCATGCATCTGGTTCAAAAGCCTTCATCTCTTCCACCAGTGACTACTTGGCCCAACACTTGCTTGTGTTATGAGTGGAGCTCTTATGGAACTCACCACTTTCTCGTGTCCTTTGGCTTTGTAGTTTTGTTCTTTTATTACGAATTTGGCAGGTTTTCTTGAGCCACCATGCCTTGTCTTTGTCCTTTGTTCTGTGATTTGGGGACACCTTTCGCTTTCTTTTGATTCATAGATCCAAAGTCTCACTTCTTCTATTTGAATTTCTTCTCAATCTTGGAAACATACTGGTATGTCGTACCAAGCGAGGAGATGTCGAGGAGCTCCATTTCCTCCTAAATGTATATGTGAAAACAACTGAAATACTTTAACACCAAATGTTTCTTGAAATCTTTGATACCCAACTTTGTGTGCAGGGCATGGAATAGATTCGTCAACTCATGCACATCTTGATCCCTTTGCTGCCGCATCGTAGTCCATTGTATGTACTTGTCCTCATAGATCCCCATGGGATAATATTGTTCCTTGATGGCATCTCAGAAAGAATTCCAGGTGGGTACGACCAAGAATAGAGAGGGTTCCTCCTCTTCCTTTTTCTCACAGTAGATTTCCCACCGGTCCTTGACATGGGGGGTGGATTTGAGTAGTGAAAAAATAATCTTCTCTCGATCGGAAAATTCATGAACCAAGAAATATCATTCTAATAGATTCAACCATGTATCTATGGTGTATGCATCTATTTGGACATCAAATATGAGAATTTCAAAGTTTACTTGTACCTTAAGAGGGGTTGCGCCTCCAGAGTGCCCGTTGGATGCATATGCATTGCCAATGGGCATTCGTTGAAGGATCTGGGTGAAGTTATCCATCATCACGTTCCTTTATTTTTCAAGGGCCTCCTTAAGTAATATTTTGATAGGATCTCCTACTCCCTCATATTTATTTCCATCCCCCATGGGCGATCGTCGAGGTTTGTGAGGTTGATCTTGCAAAGGTTCAACCAGATCAAGCCCTAACTCCTTATACCCCGACCTCGTTGGGCACATGCAAAGAAGGATCAAGAAAGAGAAGAACGCTTTGATACCAATGATATGAATTTATGTAGGAACACAACAGAATACACAAATAACCATAACTACAAGGATGTAGCGGAAATAACACTTCATTTCATTAATATCAAAGAATTGAAATTTGCTTACAGATAGAATGGAAATAAACTAGCTAGGGCACTGGTAGCTTATCTTTGAGAAGAGACGTGGCAGCTACAAGCCTTTGAAATATGTGTTACAATGAGGCTCGAAGGCTTATACATTATTGAGAAATAATGTAAAACCCTAAAAATCCAAAAACCTAACCTTAGGAGATGAAACGCCAGAATATGTGCCTCGTAGGGGTAAATTGGTACATCAATTTCTCGGGGTCGTAACTTTGGTATACTTTCTTTGTTTGACGAATATGATACATCGTTAAAAAGATCTATCCGAGGACTATAACGATATATAATAGATTTCACAAGTTGGAGATGACCCATATTTGTCGGAGGTTGATTCCCAAAAAACATCGTTTAGGGCCTCAAAACGACTTCGGAAGTTCAGGACCCAAAAAATTGCCAAAAATAGTAATTTGTGCTACAATTAAGGAAACTAAAAAACTAAAAAAAACAATGGTGGGGGTCCAAGTGGAATATTTGGGTGGCCACCAATATCCACCTTGATCAAAGGGGGATATATTATTCATATGAAGGGAGAAATAATAATCAGAGGCTTAGAAACACAAAGAAAGATCAAATGAATTCAGACATGGGGAGCAAACCCAAGGAGAGTTCGGTTAGGGGGAGCATCCCTAAAGGGAGATACCCTTTGCCATTGATTTCAAAGGGGGAGACATAGAAAAATTTATGATGAGTATGAGCATGAATGATTATCATGACTAAGTGTTACCATCAATGCTCGTGTTTCCATCAATGCCAAAGGGGGAGATTGTTAGACAGTTGGATTATATTAATGGATATTTGGTTTTATTTTTTGGCTTTCATTGATGTCAACCCTTGGAGAGTGATATTATAGATTGATGTCAACCCTTATTGATTGATGTCAAACCTTGGAGACAGGGATGATTTTAGGGGCTAAATTTCTCTCATGGGATAATTTTCCATGGTTTTTCCAAAAAAAAGATTCGCTATTCTAAAAATGATTCGCCCAAATTCTATAGGATAAAATTATTTTACCTTAAAAATCGCCAAAAATTTATACAACCTATATAGAATCCTTAGAAATTTGAATATTTTTTCAAAAATATCACAAAACATTTATAGTTGGCATATGAAGGATTACTAAGATTCGCCAAGGTTTCTACATTTTCAAATAAATTTCCATCCTTAAAATCATCTCTGCTTGGAGAAGTATGATAGAGAATTTCGGTAGCACAAAGGCATGGTTAAGGGACCCGAGTTTATTTGAGGTATAAAGGAATGAAGATCAATAAATATATATGTAAGAATATTCTAGATGGATAGTACATGTCATGCCATTTCCAGTGATATGTGGAATATCATGAGCATGAATGATTATCGTGACTAAGTGTTTCTATCAAAGTTGTTGTTTCCATCAATGCCAAAAGGGGAGATCGTCATACAATTGGCTTAGGTTGATGGATAATTGGTTTGATTTGTTGGTTTTCATTGATGTCAATCCTTGGAGAGTGATATTATAGATCGATAGCAACCCTTAGTGATTGATGTCAACCCTTGGAGAAGTCTGGTAGCGAATTCTGGTAGCACAAAGGCATGGTTAAGGGACTCGAGTTTGTTTGAGGTATAAATTAATGAAGATCAATGAATACAAAGGTAATACTTTTCTATATGGATAGTACATTTCATGCCATTTCCGGTTATATGTGGAACGTCACATAACTCCTCACGGTTAGAGAGTTATGGCCATGCAAAGTTGGAGAACCCTTGTGAGTTATCTAGAATCCCCTAGAAGGTCAAAGAAGTCAATTATTTTAGAATATTCTAGAATAAGTGTACTAGTCAAATTGATGCTAACTAGGAGTTAATAATGCATATGGTTGTTTCATTAAGAAAATAATTAAAAATAAATTTGTTGCAACAAGAGGTTGTGGGTAAAGAGAAATTATTTAAATAATAAAGTAGTCAAAGTGGTTGAAAAGAGAAATTATTTAAATAATAAAGTGGTTGCAACAAGAAGTGGTGAGTTTACTATTTATAAATAAGTCAAAGTGGTTGCAAAAAAAATTAAATAAATAATATTTTTTTTTGCAACTAGATGTGGAGAACTTACTATTTGTGGATAAAGTGATTGTAAGTGGACAAGCAGTTAGAAGTGGGTTAGCACTAAAAAGAAGGAAGTTGGGTTAAGTTGTTTAGAAGGTAACCCCTTGAGGAATCTACATGAAAGTATAAATAAGAGAGCAAGGATCTCCTATTATCACCTATTGAATATTATTGAATATCTATATTGTTAAAGGCTTATTGTAGGTACACATTGATACATCAAGTTAGGAAATATTGAGGAAGTGAAACAAGATTGACGACGAAAGTTTTGGAGTTTCAGAAATACTGAAAAACCCTAGTTTATGAGATGTACACAGGATAAAAGTACAATAGGGTGCGTACATACGCAGGCTAACAATATAATAGGGTGTGAACGTACCCAAGATCATAGTATAATAAGGTGCGTACATGAGGGTAAAGCCAAAAAAAGTTGAGAAGATGAAGATTCCATGTATCTATATTATGAAAGCAAGCTCCCAGGAAGTTCTAGAGTGATTAGGTACATCAGATCTATCTGTTGGTTCAGAGGTATGTCTTATTTCTATGAGTAGTTGGATTTTGTTGTATACATGAGAAATGTTTATGGGGGTTTGAGGATTTTCCCTAGAGAGATTATTGGCTGCATGGGACTTACTGTATAAGTCATTTCTATAGAAACACAATGATGGTATAATAAATATTTATCATTGATACATCTTCGAGTGTTGAGACATAACTAGTATTCCTTGGTACATGGTTGAGGGTTTTTGGTTGTGATGTGTTAGTGAAGTTGTTGGTTAGTTTGAGGCAGATCTGTTTTAGTGCATGACTGGTACATGTGTGAGTGTTATTGGTGTATATTGTGGTACATTGTGAGAGGATTTTGTTAGTGGTATTGATATATGATTGGTACAAACTTGAGGCTACATAACAATGAGGTTTTGGCACATGTTTTGATGTAAGGGTTTATGGTATTTGCATCATGTATTGTTTGATGTATTGTGCTAAGCGCTAAATATTGGCACATTACACCTTAATTGGTGCATATTACATTAGTATTTTTATTTTATTTATGTTGGCTTGGGTCCATTATTTGTAATTATAACTCTTAGTCTCCTATATATATGAAGGAGACCTTTTCTTTTGGAATCATCTTGTATTTGTAAATTTATGTGGTGTATAAGGAGTTTTGCCCCTCAAAGAGGCTTATTATATGAAATTCTCTCTTTTTCAAGGTGTTGAGTACTTATTCTGAGTTTTTTTATGCTATTTTGATATTTGGTTCTTAACATTTGGTATCAGAGCTCAAGGTCTTGGGGTTTTGCTGCTACATCTGAGACACCTTGGAATTTTCACTATAATTTTTTTTCTACGACGTTTTAGAAGGAACCCCTTGGAGAATATTTAAGAGACATATAAAGGTACGTGGGATTCAAATTTTATCTTTTGAAGACTTATAGTTTCAGAGATATATCATGTGTAAGATAGGGTTCTACAATCATCTTAAATTTAGTCATCACATAATTTTCGCTATAAATGTTTTTATGTGATGTTTCAGACCCTAAAACCAAAATCTATTCAGAAACATTATCAAGGTATTGGTGATAAAAAAAAATTCTTCTGGGTCATCCTAATTTTGTAGATACACCCTGTGTAAGATAAGGTAGTTGACTAGTCATATTAACTAGTCTCAAACATTGTTCCTTTTAAAACAATGATATCTTCTTCGGTGAGTATACAAATTAAGTGAGACTAGTTTAATTGGACAGTGAACAACCTGTAGTATTTCTAGTGCAATTTTCAGAATCAAATATCAGATATTGTGCTCTTGGCACGCTTTACAAGTACGATCTCTTGGAAGGGCCAAAAATCAACAAGGTGTGGGGAATTTACCATAACTTCCACTTGGCACATCCAATTTTGATCAGACTTGTGGCATTGCAGAGAATACGTATCAAAGAACTACATAATGAAATTTTTCAGACCTAGAAGGGACAAAATTTTGGAGATACAACATAAGAAAGATCATCTAGCAGAACCACCTAAAAAATCAAGATTTAAAAGTGATACTTGGCCAACATGCCACCAAAAAGGGAACTTCTACACCAAATAAACCTTCATAAAATCCTGCTTGGACTCTTTATGAAGGTGAAGAAATGATCATGTACATAAATGATTTATAAAATAAGGCAGTAACAAAATATGAGAAATACTGGATACTAAGATGGATGGTTTAAAAAGGGAGATCATGGAAGGATTGAAAAAATTGTTAATAGAGAGGCCACCTGAAAGTGAAAATGTATTCCATGAAATTCATGATGAGGACACAAGGAAGATGAATCAAGACTAGAGAAAATCCAACTTTGGGTTGAAGACCAACCACTTTCTTAAGATCGATATGAGGAAGTTTGATGGCAAGGATCCAATCACATGGATACTCTAGATGGAGTAGTTCTTTGTTCTACATGACATGCCACACACATAAAAGGTATGAATTGCGTCTTTATATTTAGATCCCAATCAATTTGTGTGGTATCGATGGATTTTTTCTTGCAAATCACTTGTCACTTGGACAATTTTCATGGAAGAAATGATAGCACACTATGAGGATATAAGGAGAAATACCTTCTTCAACCAATTGATAAATCTCAAGAAAAAGGGTTTAGTTGTGGAACACATTGAGAACTTCCAAAGATTGAATATAAAGGTAACAAATATTTCAGATGAGAACCTGATTGATGTATTCACAGGACCTTTAAAGGATAACATTCAACATGAGGTTCTCCTTTGGGGACCCAAATCATTAGAGAATGCATTTAGGGTGAAGAGAAATGTTGAAAGTAAAAATATGGCTATGGCTACTAGAAGGACCAGTACTAACATCTATCGAGAGAATAATGTTCCTTCTTATAAAACACCCCAACCTACAAGGTTGACCCCACAACAATTGGAAGAAAGAAAAGAAAAAGGTTTATTATTTAATAGTGATAGAAAGTACAGTAAGGGACATAAGTGTGGTGAGAAGAAATTATTATACATATATTGTGAAGAGGAAGAAGAACAAGAACAAGAACAAGAACCATCTCAAGATGAAAATTTAGAAGAGATTTCTTCTGAAGAGTTGACTCCCGCCATATCATGTCATGCATTGGCTGGAATTAACACTCCTCAAACCCTCAATATTGAAGGATATATTAAAAACAAAAAGGTAATTGTCCTAATTGATTCTGGTAGTAGTCATAATTTCATTCACTATAAATTAGCTAAAGCTCTCAATTGCTTTATATTCCTAGCACCATAGTTTCAAGTAATGATTGCATATGGAGGAACTATCAATTTCTCAGGAAAATTCCATAAGATCAATCTTACTATGGGGGAATATGTAATGAATAGTCCAATTGTTTCTATACCCATGGGTGGTGCTAACGTTGTACTAGGAATCCAATGGTTATAATCATTGGGAACAATGGATTTTAATTTTCAAGAACTTTTCATGAAATTTTCATTGGAAGGAAAGGCAATTGAGTTAAGGGGTATCACATGGAAACCCAATAAGGTGATAAACTCTAATGGCATGACAAAATTATTAAAAAAGGGGCATCATTTTGTAATTGTACAACTATGCTCACTATATGTTCAAACATCTAAGACATTTATTCCCCTAGATCTCCAAGGGATCATTGATAAGCATTCCAAAGAATTTGAATATATTCCCGTTGGTATTCCACCCACTCGCAATCATGATCATGATATTCACCTAATTCCTGGGAGTGTTCCTCCTAAGATCATGCCTTACAGATACCCTTATTCCCAAAAGAGTGAAATTGAGTGTATGGTTGAAGAAATGTTCGAGGCTTGAATTATTAGACCTAGCCAAATTTCTTACTCTGCACCGATGGTAATGGTACTCAAGAAAGAGGGATCATGACATATGTGTCCAGATTATAGAGAGCTCAACAAAATCACTATTAAAGATAAGTTTCCCATTCACCTCATTGATGAATTGTTAGATGAACTACATGGATCAATATACTTCACAAATTTGGATCTTCGTTTAGGGTATCATCAGATTAGATTGAAGGAAGCAGATATCCCAAAAACAACATTCCTAACTCATGAAGGAAATTATGAATTTTTGGTCATGCCTTTTGGCCTTATGAATGCACCTTCCAAATTCCAAGGGTTGATAAATTCCATTTTCAATCCCTTCCTTCGAAAATTTGTGTTATTATTTTTTGATGATATACTAATCTATAGCAAGTCTTGGGAGGATCATGTTCAACATGTTGACAGGTTGCTACAACTACTAAAGGAGAAACAAATATATTCCAAACCATCCAAATGTTTCTTTGGGGTGAAGGAGGTAGAGTACTTGGGTCATATTTTATATCATGAAGGTGTCAAGATAGACCCTAACAAGATTAAGGCTATGATGGACTGGCCGATTCCCAAAACATTGAAGAATCTTAGAGGATTTTTGGGTTTGACATCTTACTACCACAAGTTTTTTCAAAACTATGGAAGAATAGAAACACCTTTAACAACATTAAGTAAGAAGGATGCATTGTCATGGACTCCAGAGGAAACTCAATATTTTGAACAAATTAAAGAGGTGATGTGTAAAGCTCCTTCCTTGACCACACCCAACCTCACAAAAACCTTTATTCTGGAATGTGATGCCTCGAAAAATGGTATTGGTGATGTTCTAATGAAAGAAGGAAGGCCCCTTTCATTTGAAATCCATCCACTCAAGGAAAAGGACTTACAAAAACCCATTTATGAGAAGGAAATGATGGAAATACTACATGCATTGAATAAATGGCTCCCTTACCTAATAGGTAGGCACTTCAAGGTAAAACAAAATCATGATAGTCTTAAATACTTCTTGGAACAAATACTATCTTCAGAAGAACAACAAAAATGGGTGACCAAGATGTTGGGTTATGATTTTGAAATCATCTACAAAAAAGGGAAGAAAAATGTTGTGGCAAATGAAATCTCAAGAAAGGATGAAGATGTTGAGGCCTTTCTCTATTCTATCTTGATCATCCAACCTGATTGGATAATAGAAGCAAGAGATGAATGGAAGAATGAGGAAAAAGTGTGCACTCTCATTCAAAGGTTGCAACAGGATTCCAGTGCATCAAATACATTTACATGGAAAAATGATTCACTATGGTACAAAGATCACTTATATTTATGTAAAAACTCCCAAATCAAATAAAAGGTACTCTTGGAATTGCACATTTCTATTGTATGAGGGAACCAAGATTTTTGAAAACCTATCACAGGGTCAAGAAGGAATTTTTTTGGGATGGCCTTAAAACTGATGTTCAAAGGTTTGTGGCAGAATTTTTGGTTTTCCAACAAAATAAGGTGGAAACAATTAAGACCCCAGGTATTTTACAACCATTAGCCATCCCAAGTTAGCATTGGGATGAGGTTTCCATGGATTTCATCACAGGGTTAATGAAGTCTAAAGGAAAGATTGTCATCATGGTGATTGTTGATAGAATGACTAAGTATGCATGCTTTTGTGCCCTCTCTCACCTTTGAAATCTAGTACAGTTGCCACTGAATTCATGGAGACATTTTAAAAGATACATGGAATCCCAAAGATTATTGTAAGTGACAGAGATCCCATCTTCACTGGACATTTTTGGATAGAATTATTTTCTTGTTTGACCACTTAATTGGCTCATAACTCATCTTAACATCTTCAATCTGATGGAAAAAATGAGATAGTTAAAAAATGTCTGGAATGCTACTTTTGTTGCTTTGTCTCTGATAAACAAACACAATGGTTCAAGTGGCTACCCTTGGAAGAATTGTGGTATAACACTTCCTTTCATATTGCAACAAAAATGACACCATTTATGGTTCTCTATGGATATCACCTACGATCCATCACTTCTTCTCTAAAATAAAAATATAAGGTTCAAGCAATGGAGGATCATATCGAGCATCCACAACAAGTTATCCAAATCTTAAAGGAAAACCTAACCATGGCACATAATCACATGAAACAACAAGCATATCAACATCGTAGTGAAAGAACTTATGAAGTAGGGGATTGGGTATTTTTAAGACTACAACAATACAAACATATGTCCCTCAAGAAAGATAAGAAGGATAATGAATCATCACCAAATTACTATGGCCCTTATAAGGTGTTGCAAAAGATTGGTACCATGGCATACGAATTGGATTTTCCTGCATCTTCGCAAGTACACCTAGTTTTCCATGTTTCATGCTTAAAGAAGGTTATAGGTGACAAGATCCCAGTTCAAACTATATTATTTCCAGAACTTGATGAGGAGGGAAAAATCATATTGGAGCATGAAGCTATCACCAACACAATAATCCTCCTAGGGAGTAGATCCATTTCAGAGTATCTCGTTAAGTGGAAGAAACTATATGTTGAAGATTCCACTTGGGAATATGAGTCTTTTATACAGAAACATCCAAAATTACTCAAGCATTGCAAACAACACTTGTCTGGATGGGAGGGGCATGTTAACCCTAAATATTGGAACATTACCCCTTAATTGGGGCATACTACATTAGTATTGTTATTTTATTTATGTCAACTTGGGTCCATTAGTTGTAATTGCAACTCCTAGTCTCCTATATATACTAAGGAGACCTTTTCATTTGGAATCATCTTGTACTTGTAAAATTATGTGGTGAATAAGGAGGTTTCCCCCTCGAAGAGGGTTATTATTTGAAATTCTTTCTTTGTCAAGGCATTGAGTACTTGTTCTGAGGTGTTTTATGCTATTTTGATATTTGGTTCTTAACATATTGATAGAGGACTTTTTGTTGGTTACATTGGTATATCTCTTTGGTATATGGTTGAGACACATGTTGGGACATATAGTTGATGAGTTGACACATACATGAGGTGTATGGTATGATGATGTTGGTGCATCTTGATGAGTCATAGATTTACTTTTTGATGCATGATTGTCACATGTGTGGTGTATTGTTAGAGGTAATTGCTAGTAGTATTGGTGACACATGATTGGTACATGTTTAGAGGCATGTTCTAGTAGTATTGTTTAAAACATGGTATATGGATGATGTGGAATATATATCTTGATATATTAGTAAAATCACAACTTGGTCTTGGTGATGGTTATGAGGTATTGTGATGTGCATAGTTGATGCACTTGTAATGGTACAGGTTGTGTGAGTCATTGATGTATATGGTTGATGGTACAGGTGGATAGGTACATGTTGGGACAGGTTGCAGGTTGATGTGCCAGAGGAAGCAAAGGGTATAAGTTTCAGAAAAGTGAGAATCCTATCTCTCAGAAGGTGTACGCAGGTTGCATTATAGAAAGGTGTAATATACCAGATATAAAATGTATGCAGAACATAAATAAAATGCTAGTAATGGCAGAATAACAACAATATAACCAGAACATTCACCACAATAACATTGAAATGATATAAGAATAACAACAGAAATAGCACTTTGAATTTGAAAGCAATGTTCACGGGCCTCTTCGAGGGGTCAACCTCTAGTTGATCAGATATCTATTACAATAATATCCAAGCTAGGGTTCTCATACCCTAGACTCATGTTTATACTAAAAGGAAGCATTTAGAGGAAGATCCTTCTAAAAGCAGAAGCTTCTATTAGGTCTTCTTACATTCACCTTATTCTAATTTATTGAAAGGCCTTATTAATATTGACCTTTATTACATCCTAATATATTGTTCTACCTATGTGCGGGTTAGGACCTTAACATGTCGCCCCCCTTGAAAACAACCTTGTCCTCAAGGCTTGAGATGAGGAAATTATTGCAGTATGGTAGCTGGTTCCCAAGTGGCATCTACTGGAGTTGTATCTTTCCACTGGACTAGCACTTCCGTGATGGTTCTCTGACGTAGGCGACGCTCATGCTGGTCCAAAACTGCTTCTGGTTGTAGCCAAATGGATCCTTCTTCAGCTAACTCTAGAAGGTTGGTTTGAATTTGGCACTTAGCTCCAATCACCTTCTTTAAGCATGAAACATGAAAAATAGGATGTAGCTTCGAATGGATGGGAAAAGCTAACTGATAGGTGACTTGTCCCACATGCTTGAGCACAGTATAAGGAACATAAAATTTTGGCTCTAGCTTCTGACAATGCTTGGCCTTGAGGGAATTTTGCTTGTAAGGTTGTACTCGAAGAAACACTTGATCCCCTTCTGCAAATTGACATTCAGAGTGACCTTGATCTGCTTGTTGCTTCATGTGATTCTGTGCCATGACCAAATTATCTTTGAGGGTACGGAGAATGGCCTCTCGAGCTGTAAGTGTTAGGTCAACCACCTGGACCTTCGAGGCACCCGGTAAGTATGAGAGAACTAAAGGTGGATTCTATCCATATACCACTTCAAAAGGATTCATGTGTGTAGCTGTATGGTATGAAGTGTTGTACCACCATTCAGCTAGAGGTTACCATTGAGGCCACTGATTTTTCTTTTTCGAGGCAAAACACCTCAAATATGTTTCCAAACACTTGTTGACAACTTCTGTTTGGCCATTAGTCTGGGGATGATAAGATGTGCTGAGATGCAATTATGTGCCTTGTATCTTGAACAGTTCTTGCCAAAAATTTCTTGTGAAAGTTGGGTCGCGATCAAAAACAATAGAGTGCGACATGCCATGAAGCTTGAAGACCTAATCCATGAAGATTTGAGCCACCGTGGATGCTGTAAACAGGTGTTGAAGGGCGTAGAAATGAGCATACTTGGAGAGGCGATCAACAACCACCGTGATGATGGATTTATTTCTTGATTTGGGTAAGCCGGTAATAAAATCCATAGAGATATCCTTCCAAATAGCAGGTGGAATCGACAACAGTTGTAGTGTGCCTGGTGATTTACTATTTCTCCCTTGTTGCATTGACACGCGTCACATTTAGCTACAAAATTACGAATGTCCTGTTTCATACCATCCCAGAAAAAGGAACGTTTGACCATGTCTAGGTTTTGGTGAACCCAGAGTGCCCTACTATGGGTGTAGCATGAAGCTCAGAAAGTACCGTGGATTTAATCTTTGATTGTTTACTTAAATACTAACGGCCTTTGTATCGAAGTTCCTCATGGAGCCAAGAGTATCCCAAGGAATCTGGAGCATTGGACTGCAATTGCTAGATCAACTATGAACTTTTGGGGTCTTGTAGCCATTCTCAACGAATGTCTTGGAGCCAATCTGGTACAATGAATGAAAGAGAAAAAAGGGATCCTTCATCTTCATATTTTTGGGAAAGTGCATCTGCAACCACATTGTCTTTGCCTTTCTTATAAACAATCTCATAATCATATCCAAATAGTTTAGTCACCCATTTTTGTTGTTCTGGGGAGGAAATGCGTTGTTCCAGAAAATACTTGAGGCTTTGATGGTCTTTCTTAATTTGGAACCGTTGCCCCAATAGATAAGGATGTTGCAGATCCATGACATGCAAAATAGCCAACATTTCCTTTTCATAGATGGATTTGCCCAGATTTCTTTCAAATAGTTGCTTGCTGGTAAAGGCCAAAGGTCAACCTTCTTGCATAAGGACAACACCAATTCCTTTCCCTAAGGCATCACATTCCAACACAAAGGTCTTTGTGAAATCGGGAAGGGTGAGGACTGGAGTGGTGCACATGGCCATATTCAAGGTTTGAAAATCTTGAGTAGCGACTGGAGTCCAAGTGAAAGAGTTGTTTTTTAGGAGAGCAGTGAGAGGTGCTACAATCTTCCCATAATTCTTAACAAACTTGCGATAATATCCTGTTAAGCCTAGAAATCCATGCAAGATCTTAAGAGTCTTTGGGTGAGGCCATTCTTGCATAGATTCAATCTTTTTAGGATCCACCCTGATGCCATCTTTGCCAACCAGATGACCCGAGTAATCTACTTCTGAGGCGCCAAAATCACATTTAGACTGTTTTAGGAAAAGTTGGTGCTGAGAGAGTAGATGGAGAACTCGATCCACATGAGCAAGATGGTCTGTCCAGGTTTTTCTATAGATGAGGATATCATCAAAGAAAACTAAGAAAAAATGGTAGAGAAAAGGACGAAAGACATGATTCATGAAGCTTTGGAAGGTGGAGGGGGCATTACACAAGCCAAAGGGCATGACCAAAAACTCATAGTGGCCCTCATGAGTTCGAAAGGAAATCTTGGGAATATCTACCTCTTTCATATGTATCTGGTGGTAGCCTGAACAAAGATCCAATTTAGTGAAGAATTGGGCGCCACTCAATTCATCCAGGAGGTCATCAATGACAGGAATGGGGAATTTGTCTTTGATGGTAAGTTTTTTTAGGGCACGGAAGTCAAGACACATTCGCCAAGAACCTTCTTTCTTCAGGACCATGACCATAGGCACTGAATAGGGGCTCATACTAGGGCAAATAAAACCTGCATTAAGGAGTTCCTGGACCATTTTCTCAATTTCATTTTTTTGGGAAAAGGGGTGATGATATGGACGAATATTGGAAGGAACGATTCCTGGTACAAGGGGAATGGAATGACCATGAACACCATGGGAAGGAGGGAGGCCTTGGGGTGTGGAAAATACCAATTGATGTTTAGAAAGTATGGCTTGGAGGTCTTGCGGTATGGAAGGTGTCTCTGTTGCTTGTATGGCATGGAGTTGCGTGATAAGACTAGAATGACCCTTTTTGAGTAGGTTTCCCATACGATGGGAACTAATGATATCAGGTGAACCTGTGGTGATGCCTTGGAACTTATATTGGTGGCCCTCTTGGTCGAATTGCATGGTTAAGTCTTTAAAATCCATGAGAATGGGACCCAAAGTCCTTAGCCAGTCTACACCCAACACAATGTCACAACCTCCCATGTCGATAGCAAACATATGGGATTTTAGGTGGTAGTCACAAATTTGGAGATGCACATTTTCACAACACCCTCCACATTTCATGGAACCACCATTGGCAATCATGATTTGGAAATTATTGACGGCATGGATGTAGCAATTAGTTTATTGGGCAATGCAGTGAAGAATAAAATTATGGGTTCTGCCACTATCAACCAGAATGATGACCTTTCGATGCTTGATGTAACCGATTAGCTTGAGGGTTTGGAGAGTGAAGAATCCAGTGAGAGCATTGAGGGAAATGACTGGTTCTAGTTCAAGAGGGTCTGAGGGAGGGGTTATGTCAGTGGATTCAGGTGATTCCGGCATAGAGGGAGTTTCTTCATCTTCTTCCGAAATCTCCTCGGAGATGGACATAAAAATATTTTATTCTTTACACTTGTGGCCTGGGAAATATTTGTCATCACAGTTATAACAAAGGCCTTTGGGTTGACATTCAACAATTTCAGCTCGGGTCAATTTTTGGATCTTTAGTGGAGCAGAAGGAGTAGTGGGATTTACTATTTTAGGGCGAGGGATGAAGGAGGGTTTATGGTTTTGAGAAGATACAACCTGTTGTGCTTCTTTATCTCTTTTGGTAGCCTCCACTCAATTCTCAGGCTGAGCCATGAGGACATGGGCCCAAATTTCATCCTTGAGGCCGCTGATAAAACACTCTTGGAAAAAGGCATCAGACATGCCCTCTGTTCTAAAAGCCATATGCTCGAAGGAAACTATAAAGTATTCCACTATTCCTAATTGTTTAAGCTTTTTCAAACGGCCCAAATGGTTGGTGTCAGTGTCAAAGAGTTCATAAAGCTCTGCCACAAATTGTGTCCAAGCAATATACCCTTGACGGGAATTTTTTCTCCATTGCCAACGTTCTTGATCTAGATGGAGAACACCATACCAGAGTTTGGCCAAGTCATATGTAATTCTGTATAAAGAGAAGTAATGTTCCATTTGGGTTACCCAACCAGTGGGGTCCAAGCCATCAAATTTGGTCACATCGACCCGTGGAATGCGTAGGTCACGTTGAAAGTGATGGTTTTGCAAGGTATGGGAATGAGAGGAATGGTCACCTTCAGTATTTGGGGGTGAGGAAGAGGAATGGTTATCTATAGGGATATGCAGTTTGGTGCAGAGTGCCAAAAAGAATGATTCAAGCTAGGTGGTGAGGTCTTGCTTGATTTCTCCCATTGAGGACTGCATGGTTGTATTGATGGCAATGACATTGGCACTGAGTTGTTTCACTTCTTGTTGAGTCTCAATGAGACCAGACTGCAAGGTGTTGAAGCGAGCTTCCAAGTCTTGGCTACGAGTATGGGCCATGAGGATGGGGGAACTGAAAAGGAGTGGGCAGGGTAAAAACGTTTTGCCAAAAAAATGATATGGATGAATGTGATAAGGGCAAAGAGATGAATCCAATGGAATAGGGCTGAAATAATGGTGAAACAAATTCAAGTTTTTTTTTTTCTTTTTTTCTTTTTTACGTCCGGTCTGAAGAATACTGCAGAGAGGAAATGCCCAAATGCTTAACCAAAAAGAAATGTGTATTTACTTGGCAACCCAAACACAGTTGCATGGAAATAGATCTTGTCTGTTTTAATTTGTTTATGTTTATGTCCCCAAGGGTTAGGTATTCAAGGGTTTTCCCTGTGCTATAACTCTCTGATATACATGCAGGGTCCAACAGTAGTACTCAACCCAATATCTTAGGTCACTAACTAAAGAGGATAGACTTCACCCTTAGCTGTACTACCTGACTACCCAGGTACTAGAGAGTATCTTCCCGAGTGCTGTTCTCGGTGACACTATAGCAGTCAGGCAGCCGATCAGTTTATCTAAAGAGGGCTTCAGGTAATCTAGGCCAATCCGTACACATGTGTTGTCTGATGTGCTACCACTCGAAGGGGTACCGGTAGGGGTTATAAGGGTGGCCAACAAATGTGCGCTTAAGTACCACTTCTATTTCCTGCATGTATGAATCCCTCAACCGCGGGTTTTGCGCGTAACGATAGATCTCTGTGGCTTAAAGACGCCGGAATACGTCCCTACCCTAAAAAAAATTTAACCCACACTTTCTGCCGAGAAAAGTGATATGATACGACTTGTAATATACCAGATATAAAATGTATACAAAACAGAAATAAAATGCTAGTAATGGAAGAATAACAACAATATAACCAGAACATTCACCACAATAACACTGAAATGATATAAGAATAACAACAGAAATAACACTTTGAATCTGAAAGCAATATTCACGGGCCTCTTCGAGGGGGAAACCTCCAGTTGAACAGAGCTCTATTACAATAATATCCAAGCTAGGGTTCTCATACCCTCGACTCCTATTTATACTAAAAAGAAGCATCTAGAGGAAGATCCTTCTAAAAGCGTAATCTTCTATTAGGTCTTCTTACATCCGTCTTATTCTATTTTATTGAAAGACCTTATTAATATTGACCTTTATTACATCTGAATATATTTTTCTACCTATGTGTGGGTTAGGACCCTAACAGAAGGCCACGTACATATGCAGGATGTAGTATAGAAAAGGCATGTACATACACAAGATGCAGTAAAGACAGGTCGTGTACCTGTTGGTTTTTGTTGGTACATGAAGGGTACATGTATAGGTTGGTTACAGGACAGTGGCATAGGTTGGTTACAGGTTATTGGCACAAATTGGTATGTGTTTACATTGGTATATCTCATAGTGACAATGTGACAGTGGTTTCATCATTTTACTTGGATTTTAGGTCAGTAGGATGGGGCAAGGATATGTGGTTGTATCCACCTTCAATTTGTATAGGGAGAACATAGGGGGTTGTAGCCTCCTTCTAGTTGTAGCCAAAGAATTGGGGAGTTGTAGATTCCCTCAGGTTTTATCCTGAAAATTGGGGGTCTAAGCCTCCTTCTAGTTACAGCTGGAGAATTGGAAGTTGGTGCTTCCTTGAATGTAATTCTTAAATACATATAAGAAAATCATTTTGTGGTTTTCTCCCACATTGGGTTTCCATGTACAACACTAGTTTACTTTTCAATGTGTGGATGTGTCTATTATTGTTTATTATGCACCGATGGATGTTAATGTTATATGATGCAATAACATATTAATGATGAACTAATGAAAATTGTTGAATAAGTTAAAGGAATATACATTGGGGTTGAAAGGATTAATAACTGGTATAAATTGCTCATTATTGATTCATCCCCCCTCTCAGTAATCCAACATCATGTTGCCTTGTTGTCCTAGGAAATTTGGTAATGAAATTAATAGTAACAACTTCACATTTCCATTCAAGAATGGAAAATGGCTACAACAATCCCACTGGATGTATGTTAATCCTTTACCTTCTAACATTCCTTGCATTTGGACAAATAATAAGTGACATCTCTCTTCATACCAAGATAAAAATATTGACCTCTTACCATTGTGATAATTTTTTGATATACCGGATGTCCAGTGTATGGAACATTGTGCATCTTCTATAAAACCACAATTTTCAATTCCTGATAATTGGGAACATAAAATCTGTTTTGGAATAAGAGGATTCCATTCTCTTGTAGTTTTCAATCCTTATATTTTTGATGTACATTATTTTGTTGTATGCTTTCTTTAACTTTCACATGAATTTGGTCCATTGTTACAACCTCTAAAATTCTATCTTTTAAATCTTTCATGTACATATTAATGGATGTATCATGAATTTTATACACCCTTATACTAAATGCATCAACCACTTTATTCTCTTTTCCCTTTATGTGCTTGATTTCAAAGTCATATTCACTCAAAAATTCCAACCATCTAGTTTGTCTAACATTTATTGTTGGCTATTCAAAAATATATTTCAGACCACTATGGTTTGTCCTCAATTCAAATTTTTTTCCCATAGGGTAATGCCTCCACATCCTTAAGGAATGTACTATGACTTCCAAATATAAGTATGTGTGGGATAATTTATTTCATGTTCCTTAAATTTTCTTGACTCATAACAAATTACATGTCCATTTTTCATAAGGGCTCCAACGAGCCCTTCCTTGCATGCATTTGTGCACACAACAAAATACTCATTTGGATATGCAACTTTTTAAATAGGTGCACCGGTTAGCAAATCGTTTAAGAATTGGAAATTTTCTTCACACTTAGCACTCCATTCAAACTTTAATCCCTTCTTTTGCAATGATGTTTTCTGCTAAATTATATAAAATAGTTTCTAGACATTAAATTATCAACTGGGAGGTTCGTAAACTTACTGGTACAAGCACAAGAAATGTAGGATCAGAGGCTATTCTAAACTATGCTAACAACTAATTTAAGAAAAACTTACTTTGGAATGCAATAAGTGAAATCATCAATCCATACAAATTACATTAAGCATGAACATAATACCATGGCTATGCATGTGGTACTGTCCAGATCATTGGTCTATGCATGCACATGTCTAGGATCTATCCCATCTTCATTACCATTCAATGGTTAAAAAAAAGAAATTCAAACACCAACTAACGATCAAATTAAGAAGCAATGTGTTGTGTAAAAACAAATATAGAATTAACCCAAACTGGCATTCAAATCAGTCAGCTAGATGTGTTTACTCAAACCCTCATGTATGTGTGCTACTGACCTGTAGTGAGATTTACCAGATTTAGGTGAAAATACCAAGACTCTTGATTGACATAAGTCTCATGCACTCACACTCACAAATAACACATCAAGCATGATAGGCCTAAATGGTTCTACTACAATTTTGCATCCAGACAATGTGTCCACGTCCAAAGAGGTGACTTTTACTAGGTCTTATCACTAATATTGATACATTTGGTTGTGTATGAATAATTGACAGAGGTTCTAATGTTCTATATTTTAAAAGAAACCATTACTGATAACCCAAATCAAGGCTTTGTAAATATATACTAGGAAATAAATGCAACAATACAACATTAAACTGTCCAAGTTCTAAAGACCTATCCTTTGAGAAGGAAACACTGCATTCATAAGGTTATCCTCAAAGATCACACAAACCACAAACTATATCATCCATCAAATAGAAACCATAAACTGTTCTTAAGTGGAAATCCTACAGTCGACCCTACAAATCATGCTTTTGATGCTACATGACTAAATCAAGTGAGTTGATGATCTAGATTAGTAAGATACAAGACTATTATGCATCTCAAGTGGTTTTTCATTCCTCCATTTAAATATCTTATCTTCGTGCAATGATAACCCTATTAAAGTCTTGTGTATAATGATCAATGCATTTGTTTGGTCTCAACAAGGAGTCAAAATAATTATTTATCTTCTTCATATTTAACCTAGCAGCAGAATTTAAAAGCACTCGTTCATGTTCAAATGTTCATGCATTTTAATAGTGATTAATCAACTTTTGATGAGTTGGATGATTGTAATAACCCAAATTGCCTTTTATTATTTTCAACAATGGAAGAGACTCAATATTATAAAGGATCAAAGTAACTCATAAACACAATATTCATCCACTGAGAAACACAACAAAGTCAATAATGAAACAAACCACTAGTAATTTCCTTAGTTGTGAGGTTAACAATATAATATGAGTTGAAAGCCTGGTGTTTAGTGATTACCAACAATACTTCAATCTATTGACAATCCTTAACATTAAATGTTACCACACAAACTGATTTCATTAATGCAAATCAACCTCTGCCATGTAAAAACAAATTGGTAAGTAAACTAGACTAAGTATTGATACACTTAGCTCAATGTCTTGGGAGAGGTGGGCCCTTTCCAATCCCAGTAGCGAGAAGAAAGAACTCAAATAATCATGAGAAAATGGATATCCAAAACCAAAACTGTCTCTTTTATTGAAACACGGTATGGAAGGGTTACAACATATACATCAATCCATATACATTTATGGATTCGACCCCTGGCCTATATAATCCAAACCCAACCTCCCCTTGATGATTACATATTTATACACAAAATTGGATGGGAAGGATCAAATCCAATCCCTCAAACTCAGATCAAATGAAATTTGGGCACTGTTTTGGTTTTTTTCAAATCTGGGCATAATAGGAAATTTGGGTGAAATTTTTCATTTTGGGTAGATTGGTGTTGAAGGACCAGTTCTAACTCTCAAAGTGTTCTTTATTTCGCGAAACCTCCCACCTATTGCTCAATTTATCACATTATAGTAAAAACCCATATCTTAGATTTCTCGGATTCGTCTTCATTCGCACAAAAATTGAGGCAAAAATTTGTTGTTGGAAAATTGTTGCCAAATTGGGCTGAACTATTGTTTCTGAGTTGGAGGTCCACATGTGTGACATGTGAACATTTTGATTCAAGTATGATCATGTTGAATCCACTGCATAGAAAACCCATGTTCTCAATTTTCTCCACGAGATGCACCAATAGGAAAATCTACAATGTTGTGTACCAGAATTGTAGTGATGGTACAAGATTGTTGGTACAAGAATCATTCTTCATAAACTATCATCAGTAAAACCTTTGTAAAAATCCTTTTTAGTCACTAAAAACATTAGAAACTATATGTATTAACCACAATAATGTATAATCGTGAATAATGAAGGTTTATGGCATAATTGGATGTGTATCATCAATGAAATGCGAGAAATGGTCTAAGAATAATGACTTTATTAGGAAGATAATTATGATGAAAAAGGATCCCAATAGATTTTATTGAGTGTGAAATCTTGGAAAACCACATAATGAATCTCCTATAGTAACCAACTAGACCCATAAATGATCTAACCTCTAAAATTTTTTGTTGGATGCTTGGGATGACTCAGGTTCTGATCTCAATAGGTTTCCAGCAAAACCCTCAAAACTATCGACCCTCCAAGTAAACTAGAAGGAAATGTTGCACAAAAAGTGCACAATGTAGTCTCACCTGAGATAACTTTATGGGGGATTTAAATACTCAATTTTTTTCAATCAAGGAATGGATTGGGGTTGTTTGTTGGTCCTTTTCCTCATGCATCGATATTATTATCCATTCATCTAAGCTAGTGTTCATTCATTAATCTAGCTATGCATGCATGCTATGACTAGTTATTTTACTATTCATTTTGTAATTGATTCATAACATAAGATCAAAGATCTGTCTCTTCTTCTCTTTTATTCATTCATTAGTATTACAATAAAAAGGAGGGTAAATACCCTTTGTGAGGTTGACTAGATCACACTAGGCTCCAGAGCTTGTGACCTAACCCTCTAAAAATGGCTTACTCAACTCAGAACTATATCTCTTCACCTAAAACACCAATAACCCACTGATCAAAAATCAACAACCTCTACCTATACCTCCTAGGTATTTATTTATACTATTCTAGTGGGTTATAGCCATTACATTCTTGTCAAAACCCTAACCCTAGCATGGTTAGGTCCATCTGCATGCGCTCCATGTTGCTTTTCCACCTTCGGCATGTTGCTTTTCCCATGCTTATTTTATGCCACCTATGGCGCGTGCTCCAAAAATATATATTTCTATCCAAAAATAGGCCTATGCCCAAAATAGAATTTCTTCCCAAAATGGGCATATTCCCAAAATAGATTTTCCTCCCAAAATAGGCCTACGTCAATAGGCCCACAACACTGACATGTGGATCTTCCCGAGCCAATGTGCCTTAGTTCACACTCTATATGGTGAGATAAAACTCATGAAACACTTTGGATAAGTGAGTGACTTTCTCTTGAACCTGTGTGCCAAACATGACCCCTTTTTCACCCAACTAAACATGATCCCTTTTGCACACTGTGCGACGACTACTATGACTCCTGTTAGCGATTATTTTTATCATTTGGCGCAGAAGCACCTAGGACTGTAGATTGCACACGAAATTCCCAAGTGCAGCAGCGGAAGGACCAACTTTCCGGTTACAAGTCAAGCGAGCGGGCAAGGTTTTGATGTCTACAGTCGAGATCCATCCACGAAGCAGATCAATTGTCATCGGGATCTCGGGGTTACCAAGTTACCCGACATGTAGCACCAAAGAAAGCCCTTATATTTCAAGGCTGAATCTGGGTCGTCCGATCTAACTGGGAAAGGTGGCAGCCTGTCGGCATATCGCGGATCGGGGTTTCAGGGAGCGAGGAGCCCTTAGCTCATTGCACTTGGAAGTACCGATCAACAAAATGTCGAAAGCGCCTTTGGAGCTGAGCCCATGGTCTCAGCCCTGGGTCATATCAAGAGAGCCTGCAAATGAGGGAATCTCCCTTGTAAATAGCAAATGCCTCCTCGTCCGTTCATCCTAAGGACGCGTGTCGCAAGATCCGGTCGCGTCGGCGTTTCAGCGATTGGGAGTTCGTGGGGTGAGAGTTTCATGTTGTTCAACATCGCGAAACCCCGAACCCCGATAGCACCGAAAGCATAGAAAGTGGGGCCTGCGGTATCATGAAGTGTTTTCAGCCGTCCATCCAAAAGGGACACCTGGCAGCAAGTAGAGCCATCTCGGTGCTTCGCCCATCGCGACTCCAACACGCAAAGAGTAGCTTCGTTATTTTCTGATGCGTGAGGTGCCAGGAAAATCCCGGACCTGGGCCCATGGCATCGCCGAGAGAAGTAAGAACCGTCAGATCTAGAAGGACATGTGGTGCCAGATTAAGTCGTCTCGGTATATCATTCATCGTGATTTCAATCAACAAAGATTAGCCCTTTCATATTCGTGAACGCCGAAAGAATATGGTCACAACCCATGGTCACTTGGGGAGAGGAAGGAGTTGCATAAAGAAGGCCAGAGGCACCGAGCAGTTGCAGAGGGGATCATCGTGACCTCCAGGCGCCATCGGACCCGATCTTAATATTGTTCCTAGTATTGAAGTAAATGAAGGCAAGAGCGGGTGGTTGAAACCTCCTTTCGTTCATTAAATAAGGGGAATGGAGGGTCTGGCAAGCCGCTTGCTCGCAAAGGTCCTGTGTATCGATTCTATCAACAAATCCATGCCGAAGTCCTCGACTCGACAGAGAAGCCTGCGCATGCTAGCTGAGAACTTCATGGCTCAGCTACCCTCCTTACAAGAGCCATGCGTAGTTAAGGTGGCATTTAAATGAAGATATCAGTAGGAGTTTGACTGAAGGGACACCAAGCCTTGAGTGACTAGACATGCCTCTGGGAGATGGATTTTCCTGAGTATATAGACTCAGTATTTGTATTTTGGAAGTATCGATGGTAGAGCAGAGCTCCCTACTGTAAAGTTTTAACTGATATTCTAGTTTGTAGGTTATGCATCTGTATATGAGATATCTTGTTTTATGACAGACAGTTTTTCTCACTCCATCTGATTTTCGTCTCATGCTAAGAGAGTTCGTGATTGACTGATTCACGTGATTTATTGCAGTTATGTTATGATAAAAGATTTATTGTTGCATTATTGCATTCTCTGGCTTTGCGTTTGAATGTAAGATGATATTGCATTCAGACGTCCTCTTCCTCATCCTGTTAGAAACCCGATGTTAATAACAAACCTCTGCTTTCCTCTTATATAAGTCTTCCCCCTGTTCACCCTTTACTACAGCTCACTGTCTGAAGTTTATATAAGACCTCACTCACCTATGCATGCCTTGCTTAGTTTTGGAGTTGGAATGATATTGTTTTTAGTTGGCTTCCATTCAGTCATCACATCTATAAACCACCATGACATAAAACTGATGGGCGTCGGGATCTGCTCCTGCTAGCAATCCGGGAGTGACTTTCATCGCCAAAAACTCCTATTGGAGCCTCTTCTTTCCTGCATTTCCTCAGAAACTTGCAAGCCATTAGCTTGTTGGTAAACCACGTTGCAGGGTTGTTTATGTCTTTTAGGACAATACCCCTATTTCCCCTATTTGTTCCAAATTGTACCTTTCCTATCCCAACAATCTCTTTCTCGTACACTTTATTTTCCAGGTATTCTTTGGGTTGAGCACCAACATTGGTCAACCCTGCAATTTTGATAAGTAGGGTGACATCAATGAGTACTAGCCTATCCATCCAAAGGATGCCTCCATGCACCCTAGACAAGAGTTGTTTGATGCACAGGCCAACGTTCTTACCGTGCCTAAAGTGTTGTATGTCTAGGAGTCCTATGATGTTAGAGTTGTAGATCCATGTTATCGATTGCACAGGATCCATGATGGATCTGCCTAGGGGTCATATTTCTCCCATGTATGAAAAATAGGTTTCCTCTACCAAGTCTGGAAACTTTGACGCGTTGCGAACATCATGGTCCAAGTATATAAGATTGGGCACTTTCCCGAGTGTATCCTCCACTATGACCATTGCTTCCGGGATGTATGGGAGCATAATTTTGACCACATCCTGTGCCTTTATTTTCTAGCCGATGGTGGGGTGGCATTCCACCGTTGTTTCTGTCATGTCTTCTTCTTCTCCCTCAGTTTCCAGCTAGTTGGTAATGTCCTCGACCACCACCTCCACTTCATCATGACCCTGTTGTTGGTCGTTCATTTCCTTAGGTTTATCAAGTGTTTCTAGTTAGGGTTTGTGCTACCATTTGGTTTTGCAGAGCTTTGAACCATTTCTCCTTATGTAGTTTTCAAGGTTTCCTCCTCTACCCTTGTTGAGGGGAGAGAATCTATTGTCGATGTGGTGACATATTCCAGTTAAATTAGGTTCTTTGGCTCTACCATGAATTCTTTCCTTCGTCCAACCTATCATGTAACCCTCGTATAGCATCTTGGTGCACCAACCTTTGGAGTTTCCATGCTAGATATGGAGTAGCCACTCGCTCTCTGCTTCACACAATTTTTCCTCGGTCATGCTCTTCAAGTCTCTCTTTGCTCAAAAATCACTAAGTATCGAACCCACCCATGCTTTTTCTCTTTATAGACCCGGTCATTAATGTTTGGCCGTATTTTTCACTTTTTTGTGCATTTGTGCAATGTCCAATTTTTCCTGTGTGTAGTCTTCCAAATTTAGTCACATCAGTTATTGTGCGCAACTTTCTCGATTTTCCTGCCATTCAACCAACTTCCTCCTCTTTTGTATTTTTCTTCTTTTTCTTCTTCTGTCTTCTTTTTTCTTCTTTGTCTCCATTTTATGTCTTTTTATAAGTTTTTCTCTCCTAATATCTACTATAGTACACTATACACATGGCTTCATTACTGCGCTGCAACTATTGAGAGTTATTAGGTCGACTATCCCTATATAGTTTCAGTTGACTGCCATTCACCATTCCTTTCAGTTATGTTCCTCCTAAGTACTTTAGTTGTACAAATCCTATATCTGTGATATTCTTCACTTCATATGGCCCTAGCCAATGCATTCTAAACTTACCAGGATGTTGCAAAAATTTGTTTTCATAGAGGAGAACTAGATACCCCTCCTTACATCTCTTCTTCTTTATGTGTCTGTCATGCCCATATTTGTTCCTTTATTTCTACACCTCTTGGTGGAATCCTGCCAAAATCCTATCTTCTTCTAGTTCCATTAGTTGAATTAACCTCTCTTGTATTTCACCTCATCCTGTCATACTTGTGATTGCTGCTACGTGCATAATGGGTACCAAAAATTCTAATGGCACCACAACTTCTTATCCATACACCAATCTAAATGGTGTATTTACTATCAACTTCTTGCAAGTAATCATGTATTCCCATAACATTGTTGGTATTTTTAAGTCCCAATTGTCTCTGTTCACATTATAGATCTTTGTCAGGGCATTCTCCAGAATCTTGTTGAAATCTTCTACTATCCCATTTTCTTGAGGATGATATGGTGTACTCTTCTTATGATAGACTTAAAATTCCTCATTCATAGCCTAGATGGTACTATTAACAAAGTGGGTTTCTTGGTCACTCATCAGAATCCTAGGAAATTTGAATCTTGTAATCACCTGCTCAAATAAGAAATGTGTTATTGTCTATGCACTGCATTCCTTGACTGGTGCTACTTCTGCCCATCTGGTTAAGTATTTTGTCGCAGTAATGATGTATCTAGCTCCTGACCTTATTGTAGGTGGATTAAAAGGTCCAAGAAAGTCTATTTCCAGATCTTAGGGGCATCTCATCCCTTTTGTTGGGTTTTCCCACTCTCTAAGAGAAATCACAATTCTAGAAATATTCCATCCCATCTTTATGAACCGTTGGCCACCATAAATCTACATGTAATACCTTTTGCATTGTATATTTTCCTGCATAATGTCCTCCAGCTATACCTTCATGATCTTCTTCTAAAACCATGGGTCATTCATGTTCCAATACACACCTTCTCAAGATGTTTTCTACGCGAAACTTGTATAAATGACCTGTAATGAGTTGATAGTTTGTAGTTCTGTCTACCAGATTTTTCTTTTGCACAATACTAAACTCCTTTAAGGAAACTCTTGTATGCAAGAATTAAATGACATGAGTGAAGTACTCATCAACTACATGTAATGAAAATAACTATGCATCAGGGAAGTTGTCTTCTATGTAAGTAGGTTATTTTCCATTGGTTATCCTTGACAAGTGATATGGTCCTGCATTCAACTTCCCCAGTTTGACTATTACTTCAAAATAAAATTCCTGGAATAATAAAAACCATCTACAGATTCTCCCCACCCAACATTATCTTGTTGACTAGATATTTGAGGGAAGAATGATCTGTGAAAAAATTAAAATGCTTTCCCAATAAGTAATGTCTGAATTTATGTAGTACATATACCATGGCCAGGACTTCTTTTTTTGTGATGTTGTAATTCTTCTCTGATTCTGATAAATTCCTTGTTTCAAATATTATAGGATGATCTAAGTCACATGCTCCTGGCTGCGCAAGAATTGCTCCAAGTGTTATTGCTGATGCATCTATATGCACATGAAATTCCTTTTCCCAATCGGGAAACACTAACATAGGTTTTGTCACCATATTCTCTTTTAAAGTATCCAATCCCTGCTGACAATCCTCGTTCCATTGAAATTTGGTGTCCTTCTTCAACAACTTTTCCATCAGCACGGTAATCTGTGCATACCATTTGATAAAATTCATGTAGTAGTTGGTATGTCCAAGTGTGGATATTAAATAACGAACTGACTTTGGTGGTAGTAAGTTCACAATTAAAACAATCTTAGTAGGGTCAACCAATAAACCTTGTCTGCACACTATATGTCGCAACAATATCCCAAAAGGCGTGTCAAAAATGCATTTTTTGGTGTTTAATGAGATTTGACATTGCCTTCATATTTCCAACATTAGTATTAGGACTTCCACATGATATTCAAAGGAATAAAAACAATCCATTCATCCAAATATACTTCTAATATCTTATGTATGAAATATTTAAAAACAGCTATGACCAAGATTGAAAAGATGGTTGGTGCATTAGTCAATCCAAAGGGAATAACTGTATATTGGTAGGATCCCCATTCTGTAGAAAAGGTAGTCTTGTGTCTATCCTATGGAGCTATTTTGATCTGATGATAACCTGAGAATCCATTTGTGAATGAATATACTTCCTGGCCTCACACATTCTCCAAGACCTCATCTGTAAAAGGGGTAGGGAAAGGATCATGTAAGAAAGAATAATTTAATTTCCTCAAATCTACACAAATTTGTATGCCTCCTTCCTTCTTTTCCTGGTCTACAATGGGACTGATCCATTCGGATTCCTCCACTAGCTCTATGATACCAGCTTCTAGAATTTGGTCAAGTTTTTATTTTACTTTCTTCTTATACACTGGATTGAGCCTATAAGGTCCATGTCTAATAGGTTTGGCATCTGGTTTCAGGGGTATCTTCATCTCACCTAGCTCACCTTCTATTTCTTTCAGCTCTATAAAAGTTGTTGGAAATAAGTCATTGTATTGGCACAGTAACTTTGTTATCCTTTCTAGTGTCTTCTCATCCTAGTAGTCTCCAATGCTTTCCATTTTATGATTTTCTTTTGTCCCAATGTTAAACTTTTTTACCTTGATTGGTGCAACCAATTCCTCTGACTCCATATATGGACCTTCCACCTCTATCTATCCTTCAATATCTTTTATCTATATGTTGCGTGGATTATCTTCATCTCGTGATTCCTCTATGAAATGATAACATGAGAGTAAATATTTGATTGTCTGTCTATTTTGTTGATGATATTATGTTATAATCTCCACCTTAGGTTCCTAAAAAAATATCATTCCCTGTATCATCTTTAGAGCTGAATCAATATTGGGGTTCTCATGCTCGAATGAGAAATTTACCACAAAATTATGTTGTAATAGTGTCCATTCTATAGTGCCTCTATGCATCTCCTAGTCTATGTATTAGTTCCCTAGTATCCCTTCTAATGTATGGATAAAGTAGTGAGGCCATTCTTCTGGTGGTGTCAACCTCCATTGTGTTCTTCATTTATCTAAGTGCTCAACTGGCCTCACTTGCCCATCATACTTATGCAATGTAGTGTTCCTTTGTTCTGCACCAAATCTAATGCGTAGTAACCTTTTACACTAATACCAATCCTAAATTGTTTCCTTGTGCGCACCCCACCATCTTGTAGGTGTTGCCTTGAGTGCAATATCCATGGCTAACAACCTATGATTTTCCAAAACTTCCTCCTCATAATTTGTCAAGAATTCTTCTAAGTCGTTCAAACCATGAAAAGTGGGAGGTTCCCTTATCTCCGTACCAACCCACCTTATTGCGCAATGTATTCTTGCACACCTCCTTGTGGAGACTTCATGTACTCTTTTTTGCCAGTTTTCTAGACCTGTGTCTGAGTCTGAGGCACACAATGTAATGCTTCTCCATTTGAGTACCCCATCTGCAGTTGGGTTGACATAATATTCTTCTCACACAGTATTCCTATATAACTGATTTATTTCTTCCAAGTCCAAACATGTCACCTCTACAAACCTTTCTCCTTCTAAAGTATCAAATGGTGCAATCACTCTATATTCACCTGATTCAAAAGTCATTTTCCTTGTCTTTAGGTTTATCACAACCTAGTTATCAAATTCCCAATCCAATCCAAGTAATTTTGGGTAGGGTGTTGTGCCATCCATTATCTCTATCACTTCGAAATATTCCACAATGTGCACTCCATCGAAGTCTACTATCACACCTTTAAGTCTACCAATTGGTAACACTCTATGTTGATTTCCTAATTTCAACTAGAAAGGTGAATATGCTAATGTGGGTTCCCCCATACACTGCCATGTCTTCTTAGGTAAGATGTTTACTTCAAAGCCTAAATCAAGTATGACATATCCCATATTGAAATCCCTAATGTTGGCATTTAGACTGAATTCCCTACTTGTTCTTCTTCTTGTATGGAGATGATTGATTGTCTTCTGCTCTAACTTCCCTTCTACTTATGTGTTGCATCTTTGTATAAAATTTTGTAAGACCTTAATGGATGATGGATCATTCAATAACTTATCACAGGATTGGAGAAAAGTCTTTATCTTACTTACTTTCTCTAAAGGTTGTCCTTTGCAGGTGTGATCCATTGAAGATGGCATATCGTACATTGGTGGATCTTGATTTTGTTGTGCAATTGATGTAAATGAAATGTTCTATTTTAGAATCTCCTGTCTAGCCTCCTTAAATGTTTCCTTTTATTTCTGTATGTCAAAATGCTTATGTGGCTCAGTGTTGTTATTAACCCACTGGTGTTGAGATGGATCGTGTTTTGTTACATCAGATCCTATCTTGTCTCCTCCTTGAGTCACTATGTTGATGTTCTTCCCATCATCCATGGGTTCTGTAGAAATCCATTGGACATTATGATTGTTCTGGTTCCTTTTTTTCTGTATTTTTCCCAATAGTGTTGGGCAGTCTTCTGTGTCTTGGTCCGCTGCACAACAATACATACACGTCGCAGGTGGAAGTGGAAAATCCCTTGCATAATGTCCTAGTTTTTGAAAATTTTTGTAGACTATTGGCCCCCTTCCTCGTCCAAATCCTCCTCTTCCTCAACCTCCACCTATGAATCCACCTCTATCTCCTTGAGGTGTATTTTATTGGGGTACCTAGTTATATTGTGGAGGATTATATTGTGGCTGCACATTGTTGTACTCCGGTTGTGCATGATTGAATCATGGTTGCACATTATTTAACTTAAGTGCATCTTAGCCTATCATCATCTTTGATTGCACCCTATAGGTGTCTAAATTTCTTTCTCTCATCAATTCTAGCATTCTACAGTCCTTATCATCATGACTCACTGGTTTGTAAAAATTGCAGTAAGAAATTTTTGGTGTTGTATTATACTTCTCCATCATTGGACAATGATATGGATCATACCAATGTGTCTTAAAAATCTCGTAAAATGGTCTTCCTATTGGCAGGGAGTTTGGCACCCCTGCTGTCAAGTATTGTGAAAAGTTTGGACATTCATTCTTATGATGTCCTTCTGTCTTGCATAACGTACACCAAACAACTTATCTCTTCTCTTTCCCCTTATTTTGGTTCAATTGAAATGTCAGATTCTTCAGATCCTCTTTCATCTCCTCTATTGTTGGATATGTCTATTGATACTAGTTTTATTTTAGGTACAGGGCTGCTTGCAGGGCCTCTTCCTAAGTTTGGAACTTCTTCTGTCTCAGAGGATACTTCAAGTGTGGTAATAGTGAGTTCAAAAATAACTGCATATGTTGTACGTCAGTAATAGAATACTTCAAATTACCTTTCAGACGTTTGAACCTTTGATCAATCTCCTAGACAAACTCACTTGGTTTCTGTCTGATTTCCATCATTTAATTCATGTACTGGTATTCTGATCTTAGTTTCTAAAATTCATTTACTAGTAGCATTTTCACCTCTGTGATAGTATTTGGTGCTCCTTGTGAACTGTTTACATCAAGGCTCATGTACCAATCTAGTGCATGGTATTTGAGTGTTATAGCTAACTGCAAAAATTTCATATTCTCGTATGTGATCTTCTTAGCTTCCTAGATATTCTCACAGATAAATATATGTTTTTCAGGGTCCTCTGATGCCTCGCCCCGAAAATCTGGTAATATGATGGTGGAATCTAGTTCTGCCATTTTGAACTGTGTTAAAATACTGCCTCCACATGGTGTAGATAATTGAATTTTACTTCCTGAACTTGATCCCCTAGTTGGTTGTCCTTGATTGGACCCCTGACTTGTTTCTCCTCTTCTACTAAAATTTGGTTGTCTAAAAGTTGGTTTTCTTTCAGGTGTGTTAGTCACACATGGGGTTGTAGGTTCCACACTTACTGTGATCTGGATTGGACTTCTTCCTTATATTCCTAACCCTGGACCTCTTGTTTTCCTCTAATATTTTTTACGTAGGATTTCCTCAATCTACTCCATATCCCGGAGAGCCTCTACTTCTTCTTCATTGCTCGTCAATCCCTCTTTGTCAGCTATGGCCCTCTTTTTGTTATTCATCTTATATTGGTAAGGTCTACCACTATGCGTCTTTCCAAATTTTTCCATTATCTTCTTTGTCTAGTCTACATCCATCATGATTGGGTCCATGGCCTCCTTCTACTTCCCCTTATCCATCTCTATGTCCATATCAAAAACTCATGTCAGTGCTTCCCCCCTTCCCCCATGTGCGTAGGGAAGTTTAGATGTCTGATTCCATGGTCATCACACCTTTGCCACACAATAAAATCTTGATAGAAGTATATAATGATCTTATGTACCTACCTCTGGGTCCTTTCAGAAAATATTTCTCCGCAATAGTGTACAAATTTGCAGTATCAACTACAAATTTAGTGACAAACCCTGCAATAATACTGTCTAACCAAAAATCTACTGTGTGTGTAGATTTATTATCGACTTTCTAGAACTGTGCGATCTCCACTAGGTGCCACTCTAGCTATCTGATCCGATTCATAGGATGGTTTTCCTTGAACCTCAATAACCACTCCTGCAACAGATGTGGGAAATCACATAAAAATACTTCATGCAAGTCACTAAACACATATTTGTCGAGATATTTACGTGGTTTAAATTTAGGGGTTTTGTTGTCCTTCTACACAAACTCGAGTTCCTTTGTCCTCAACCATATTTCAATCTTTTCCTTCATTGGATTCCATAGCCTAAACATTCCCTTCTATGATTTCATTCTCCATGATTTTCTTCAACAGATCCCTTCCACTCAATATTGTGCAATTCCAACCAGCAATGGAACCATTTTTTGGATGCTTGGGCTGACCCATGTTTTGATCTCAATAGGTTTCTAACAAAACCCTAAAAACTATCGGCCCTCCTGGTAAAGAAAAAGGCAACACTACGTATAGAGTGCACAATGCAGTATCACCCGAGATAGCTTTATGGGGGACTACAATACTTAGGTGTTTATAGTATAGGAAGGGATTGGGGCTGTTTGTTGGTCCTTTTCCTCATGCATCAATATTATTATCCATTCATCTAATCTAATGTTCATTCATTCATCTAACTATGCGTGCATGCTATGATTAGCTAGATTATTATTCATTATGTAAATGATTCATAACATAACATCAAAGAAACCCTTCAAACACAATAACACGCTAGATTTACCATGGCTCACCCCCCTTGGGGATACGTCCACAAATATCTATCTCTTCTTATCTTTTATTCATTCTTCTACAAAATGTGCGATGTGCACATTACATTCGTTAGGATTACAATCAAAAGGAGGGTAAATACCCTCTGCGATTTGTACTAAATCACACCAAGCTCCACATCCTATGACCTAACCCTCAGAAACTAGATTACTCAACCCACAAATATATCTCTTTGCCTAAACCATCAATAATCCACTGATCAACAATAAACAACCTCTACCTAGACCTCTTATGTATTTATTTATACTATTCTACTGACGTATATCCATTACATTCTTTTTAAAACCCTAACCCTAACATGGTTAGGTATGTCTGCATGCACGCCATGATGCTTTTCCTCCTTTTGCATGATGCTTTTCCTTCTTTTCTACATGCTTATTTTTTTCCACCTATGGTATGCGCTCCAAAAATTGATCTTTCTCTCCAAAAATAGGTCTACGCCCAAAATAGACTTTCTTCCCCAAATGGTTTTGTTCCCAAAATAGATTTTCCTCCCAAAGTAGGCATGCACCAACATGTTTGTTGGTGCCGACCTAGTTTTGATTGCTTCAATATTTTCTAGATCCACTGCTATACCATCTTTTGAAATAATGTGACCCAAATAATGGATCTGATTTTGATAAAAAGTGCATTTACTCAACTTGGCATAGAATTGGTGTTCTCTCAACACTTGTAGAACCATCCTCAAATGTTTCTCATTATCCTCCTTTGTATTCGAATAGATAATAATATCATCCAAGAATACATTGAAAAACTCATCCAAGAAATCCATGAACACCCCATTCATCAAACACATAAATGTAGCCAGTGCATTTGTCAACCCAAATGGAACCACTACAAATTCATAGTGTCCATACCTTATCCAAAAGGTTGTTTTGCTAGCATCCTATTCTTTGATTCTCACTTTCTAATATCCTGGCATTAAGTCAATGTTGGAGAATATATTTTCTCCTTTCAGATGATCAAATAGATCATCAATCCTTGAAAAGGATATTTATTATTGATTGTAACCTTGTTCATATATCTGAAGTCGATACACAACCTTAGTGTTCCATCTTTTTTCTTGAAAAAAATAACTAGGGCACCCTAAGGAGAAAACTTGGGCATATGTACCATTTATTTAACGACTCTTCTATTTTCATTTGCAACTCTTTTAGCTATAGTGTGGTCATTCTATAGGGAGTCTTGGATATCATGGAAACTCTAGGTATTAATTCAATAGAGAAATCTACATCCAACTTCGATGGCAATCCTAGCAGCTCTTCAAATACATCCTCATATTCTTTCAATATTGGATAATCTTTAAGACTTGACTCCTCATCCTTCATTGGCTATTCCATATGGGTTGCATATATCCAACACCCTTTTCTAAAACTTATTTTCATATGCAATGTTGAAATCCCTTAGACAAATATAGGCCTTGGAATACCTTGTACTATCCTTTAATTTCCTTCTTCATCAAGACATGTGAAAACCTTGTTATAACAATCTAAAACAACATGATGCTTTTCTATCTAGCCCATACCAATCAAGAAGTCATAAGACCCAAGCAGTATGATGTTTCAAATATACCTAGGTGTTAATTCCATTCATGTTTATAGGGAATTCTTTAACAAGCTCATTAATTCTTCTCTTGGTTCTAGTAGATAGTTGAGGTAACCAAGACTTTTCATGCTTACATTTCTTCAATTTAAATATTTCAACTAGATTTAGATCTGTATAGCTATGAATAGCTCCATAATCAATCAAAATATATATGGGATGATTATCAATCTTATCTTCCAATTCAATCATGTGGGATTCATAGTTTGCTTATCTATTATCCAAAGATGCACAGATCCTTAGCATGCTTCTGCCCATG
The DNA here is from genome assembly GCA_009831015.1 of Picea engelmannii. NCBI lineage: Eukaryota > Viridiplantae > Streptophyta > Pinopsida > Pinales > Pinaceae > Picea > Picea engelmannii. The sequence continues at coordinate 782,904 of ML789311.1, forward strand.
TCCTCTATGGTCTCCTCTTGCTTTATGTTATGCATAGTCTTCATTTTATCTTCTCGGTGAGGAAAATATTTATGCATGTGATATCCTTCACATCCCCAACACTTTATGGGTTGTTGTCTTGGCCTCTTTCCTAAGGAGTCTCATTTTCTAATATCCTTGAGATGACTGCCCTTGTTGATGTGCTTGAGAACTATTTCTCATGATAGGTGGCTTGAATCCTTTTTTATTTTGATCCATATTTCCTTTCTTCTTATCATCCCAAGAATTTTGGAATGTTGTACTTCCTTTGTTCTTCTCATACAAATACTTGGCCTTCTTTATGGCTTCTTATAAATTCTTGGGCTCATCAAATTGAATTTTATCCTTGTAGAAGGATGGAAGTCCACTCAAGAACCTCAAAATTTTGACCTTTTCATCCCTGATGAAGCTCATGTTAGAAAAGAGGATCAAACAACAATAAAATAAAATAGATGCAAATATAAAACAAAAAAGATACATAATACAATAGAGACATAGTTATATGTGGTTCAGCCAATGTGGGTTGCATACAATATATAAATTTACATTCCTTTCTTTATTATGATCCAACAAATGATGGGATACAACCTACAAAACACTTGTTGTAACTTCCTCTTATTTTATCACAGTCTCCTATCTCAAAATACAATATTCACTCTCATTCATAGTCGCAATACAATTCCCTCATACATAAAATAGGGTTTCCTTCTAGGTAAAAAAACCCTAACATAACTTCTATCATCATATCTACAACCTATTGATAAATGATTCAGATTGACTATGAAATTACAATATTTAATAAGGTAATTTAAAAAAAAAAACTTTTTGGGAGTGTTTCCCCTAAACCCCCATGAGGGAGGGGCTCCAAAATATTGTCTCTACCCCCCTTGGACCCTCCCAACAATATATTTTGGGGGAGAAATCTCCCACACATCCACTATCGGTAAATGAGATCCAAACACATATGAAACAAGACCTTTTAATTAGGGAGATAATCAGGTGCCACAACCAATAACTCGGATTCCTGAGAAGTTATAAGAACTTTATCTCATATTCATCCATGGTCATTTTCCCAATTTTGAGTTCAAATAATTATTTCATATTATTTTCATAATATTTCTCTGACAAGTATTATTGCTGAAAATATTTCTTGAACTGCTTCCAATAACCTCTTTTCTCTTCAAGTTGCTTAACCTTCTTCAACCGATGCCATCACATCGGTGCATTTTCTTGAAGGTGATAGGATACAATTCTGGATTCTACATTTGATGAGTAATCATGTAACTATAAATATTTCCTCATTCCAAGAAACCATGCTTCTACATATTCAACTTTCTTGTTCTCCCCAACAAATGACGGTGGCTTGATTTTCCTCAACTCCCCTTGCAAGCTATCTGATCCATGTCTCCTTATTTGATTTCAGATAGGAGATATACTTGGGATGGTCTTTGACCTTGAGCATGCATATGATATTTGGGTCGAGTTCCCTGGGGATTGATGGCGTTGATGCCTACTACCACTCCTTTATTGTATAAATCCTTCATGATCATCCCTCCTATCATGAGATCTAGATACTTCCACTTGCCTTGCACTAGATTCCTTCTTTATGCCTGGATATTTGTTGAATTGCTTCTACAACATATTTACGATTTGAATTATTTTCTCATGATCTTTCATGATATTTTCATTATCATCCCTATCGATTTGCACTTCTCTTTGCAAGATCCTCATAGTTACAGACTCCTACCCATATCTTCTTCCATTAGATTATGTGTCAGCATTTCCCATGTTGGCATGAAGACCTATGATTTCTTCTTCGTGGATGTAAGAAAATTTTTCTTCATCGATATCTCTATTTCTCATATAGGATCTAAAGTCTTCTTTCCTATATATCTAATTATGAAAGAATGTGCATGTAATAATTTCTATTAGAATTAAGCATATTGAAAAATATTTATTAATTAGATTACATGTTATTATTCACATCAATTTATGAATAACAAAATGCACCAAGTCAAAATTTTATTCCTTAAGAACATTCTTCTCCAAAACAACGTTCCAATGGCTATACTCATGCCTCATTCTGAGTTCTGAGTGGAAAGTTACAACATTCACATGCTGGGATTTCCACTTTCTTACTACTACATAATTAATTTATTACTTTATAAGAAATGTTCAACGCCCAATTCAAAATTTTGGGTGGATATATGTCTTCTCCTCCTCAATACCTTTCCAACGACTATTGTTTTTCTTAAAATTGAGCCCCAAGCTATTTGAAGAAGTTTTGACTGTTTTTCTCAATTCATCCTTGTATGTTACAAGTCTCTTCTTTCTCTTCCTCCACATTTTTACATACCCAAATCCAAAATATGGCTCCATGGTTGTCTTATATGGTTCATAATATTTCCATATATTGATCATGTGCCTCAAATGAACTCTTGATCAAGGATTTATGCCCATTGGAAGTAAACCGATGTTGAAAATTTACCTTAATTGTTTCAGCTGTAACTTTCTCATACAAGTTTTGTTTTTCACCTAGAGTAGTTTGTTAGATAACTCTCTTCAAGTTATTTTATTTAAGATGTAGAGATAAAGTGTACCTTGGTACACTATTATTTTGTGGGTTTTGATTGCCTAAAAATGTCATTTAAGGACTCAAAAATGCCTTGCAAGTTCATGACCTTCAAAAACCCAAAAAATTCACAGAAAATTGACTATTTTACTGCTATAACAACCTTTAAATCTAAGTAGTTGATCTCAAAATCGGGTGAGATATCAGTCATTGATTTGGCTAAAATTCCCAAATTGTTGACTTGACCATTGACCATAGGTCGTTGACGATTTCCATCTGGATGAATAAAACACCTTACCAACTTGGCTGGCACTACCATCAACCATCGACCATCCCTGTTGTCTAGAAAAAAAAACTTTACCAACTCATTTGACCCAACTGTCGACCATCAACCATTTTTTGGCTAAAATGACAACTACTAACATGGCATGACACATCATCACCCTATTTTCTCCTCCGATGAGCAACAATTTCCCCTCGACAACCCGAACACCTCATCAGTTTGGCCAACCCTCGACCATCAACCATCGAGTGTCGACACTTTCTCTTACTTGATTCAAATACTTTGTTGGATCAATTCACCAAAACATCGATCATCGGAAATTTTTGTTGGAGACTAGAACACATCGTCAATCTAGCCGAATCGACCATTGTCCATTGGGTATTTTCATTGGTGGCTAAAAATATTCTCCATTCTGGCTGACCCAATCACTGAGTGTTAGAGATTTGTGTTGGTGGAAAAGTCACTTCGCTAATCCAGATGACCTGACCATCTGTCGTCGACAATTTCCCTTGGCCAACTCCAACACTTAGAATTTTTTGACCAAAACCCCAATGATTTTGGATCGTCGATATTCCATCTCGAACAATATTACCCATTAATTCACCAGACTTTTCCCAACTCTACCAATAAATATAGATTGTTGATTTTCTCTATTTTCCAAGATTCAAAAGTAAATCCCAACTATCAATCAGATCCAACTTCCCAGCAGCCGAAAATGAACCTTGACCGTTGATTAAACAACCAAAAATGAATCTTGGTCGTTGATAATCCATACCTTAAAAACCTATGAAATCCTTATAAATTTTTAATTTTATCAAAAAAATCTAGGTTGTTGATCTTGAGATCGAATGAGGCCTTGATCGTCAATTCTTCAAACTCTCCCAGCTCTATTGACCTCCACTAAAATGTTAATTTTGACCTTGAGGGTCAAATCTAACTCCACAATTTGGCTGATCGATTCCATTAAACATCTCAGACAATTCCAAGGCAATTATATATCGAATGTTTGTCACAAATTTGGGGATTTCTCTTTGGTTATCATTGTTTCCCCCCAAATTTGTCACAGATTGAAATCTATGAAAATGAATTTTCTGAAATTCGGACTGGTTCTTGGCCCATACGAGCCTAATGTTGAACTTAAGCTCTGATACCACTTTTTAATGTTTCTAGCCTCCAGTTGGGCCACATCACTTGCTAAAATGACTCAATAAATATTTCTTATACCAAATCTATATGCAAAAATAACACACAACATGACATTCAAACTCATGCAGCTATCCATGCTAATTAAAAACGTAATTGCAATTGCTTAATTGTGCATAGAAGAAACTAAATGACATACAATAACATTCAACCACATAAATAAGGAATTAAATGCATCATTCTTCTCATAAAAAGAAACAATACCCAAGATAACTTAGATTAAAATGCACAACAATATATATATATGAGACTATAACGCAAATCAACATAGCAGACAAGAACACTTATCTCATGAAATATACAACTTGATGGAGAGCACAATTGGCCCTCCCAACCGTAGGCTTGTTTTTCTATTTCTCAATAGAAAGTCACCCCTAAGTTGGGGCTATGAATCCACAAGAGATTGTGGTTTCTAAGGATGGCTAATGCCCCCCTCTCAAGAGTCAAACTCATAGCTAATTCCAGTCCACTAGATCTCTTCCCCTCAACCTGCACAACACAAGGGATGGAATCCCCCTTCACAGCTCACAGTCCCTCAGGATTTTCCACTCCCCTCCAGGGCTTCCAGCATAGGTTGGACAATAAATATACTTATTGGGACCTCAAGAATTCTATAGATGCAAACAAAAATTCTCCCAGTATAAAAAATCATGCTTCCCTTGACGAATTTCAAACAACACATTATTCCCAAGCACCAAACCTCTTTGTCCATGAAATTTTATCTCCAAACAACTGCTGAAATCACCCATAATAGCTACCTTCAAGCTTCAACACTAAAAAAATCTTTGTTTTCTTGAAAACTCCATGAAAAAATTACTCTCTATGCAAAAACGTGAATCTTTCATTCTCCTTTTCTACCCATACAAATTTCCTCTCTTTCTCTTGCTTGCTTGACTTGCACTCTTCCCCAAGTTGATTGTACTCAACCCCCATGCTCTCAATAACTATGGGAAATGACTATCACACCAACCCTCTTACATGAATTTAATGATTGTTCTTTATTTAACACAAATCAACACAACAAGAAAGAAACAATAACATGATGTACCCAACCCCCATCTAGGTCACGTCACTACTAAAATGACCTAATAAATTTTTTTATACCAAAATATATATGTAGAAATAAAACACAACATGGAATTCAAACTCATGCAACCGTCTATGCCAATTAAAAATGTAATTGCAACTACTATAACCATGTGTTATCACATAAACTGGTCAAGGTCTTGTGAGTCTATATTTTCTACCTAGGTCTGTAATTTTGCCTATTTTTCCTCTTTTTGCAAACCCAATCTTAAGATTTTCCTCTCGGCTTGTAGTTTTCATGCTGTTTCTTTCCACCTATTTGATAGACTTGTTTTTTATGGTTATCTCCCTAAGAATTATCGGCCCTAAGATTTTATGTTTTCTCTAAGGTCGATCAAATTTATTTTGACCTCTGTCACTGATCATTTGTTTTCCCGAGCCCTTAGTCAGTCGTCCAGGTAATTTTTCACAAAAACCACATCCATAATAAAAATCTCAACACTTAGAGCGGGATGGTATTGTCTTTAATCAAGCAAGCGAGAAAGATCAGATTTCAACAACAGAGATCCATCAGGCAGATCAAATCAACGACCATTGGGCGATTGGGATCAAAATGTTTCACGAAGTATAGCGTCAGAGTTCTGAAATCACGAGGCCAATCCTAGTCCTTGATCCTGGGAAGGACATGTGGTGCAAGATTATCATTTCGCTGACTCACAGAATGGAGCAGTCAAAGTGCAGATTCATGAGGATTCGCGAAATGCGATATTGCGAAATAATCTAGGCCAATCATTTCAGAAGGACACATGTCGCTCGATCCAAGCAATCATGATTTCACAACTCAGAGATTTCATCATGGAACACAATGCAAACTCGCCAAATGCAAAGTCATGAAATGATCTGAGCCATCCAACTAGGGGAGAACATGGTAGCAGATAAGCGAAATTGTGATTTCACATTTCATAGATTTCCACATGGAGAAAGGAGCGAAGCCTCGAGTCCCAAAATGCCAATGTTAATCAGGGTCGTCTGATGTAAAGGGACATGTGGCAGTGGATTAAGAAATGTCATGGAACTAGGTTTCGGGGGTTTTGATTTGAGCCACAAGAAAATGTCATGAAGTGCAAAGTCACTAAATGATCTCGACCGTCCAAACCAGAGGAGCATGTGGTGCCTGATCAAATGTTTTGTGGTTTCGTGGATCGATATTTCTAAAGTCTATCATATAGGAATCCCCGAAAGGCAAAATCCTGAAGCGCCTTTGGAGATAGGCGCTAGGTCATGACCCATGGTCATATGAAAGTAAGGTTTAGTAGGAGCATCCAGCCCCCAGTTACATATAGAGGACTATTTCAGAGTCTAGAGGAAGCATCGCAGCCGTTGGTTGAGAAGCATATCTGACTGTCGGTGAGATAAGCGATTTCACTGATTATGATATTGGGAAATATGAAGGTGAGCCATATGAAAACCCCCGAAATGTGAAATGTAGAGATGACATTAGCATAGGGTCATGGCCCTGGGTTACATTTAGGAGGGGCCAAAGGAAAGGAGGATAGCTTCTGAGTCTTGGAGAGAAGGAATGTGGTCGTCACCTGAGCATTTCGTCTCAGCCACTCTCTGAGGAAAATAAGTTAATGTAAATTGAGTAGGTGGTTGAAACCTCGGCTCAATCCATAAATGAAAGGCATGGAGGTTCTGGAGTGGTCATCATGTCGTACCCCTGTGGATGGATTTCCCTTCTAGAGCCATACCGATATGATCTTGCATTTGACAGAGGAGTGCAAGTGCATCCTGATAGAAGAATATACAGATGCAAAGCTTTGATTGCTATATCTAGGTCACACTCCTGGTGTTGGCATGTTGTTTTGAGTAGAAATACTCAGTTTTGATATTTTGTTAAGGGTCAATGGTAGAGAAAAGATCTTGTATTGTAAAGTTTTAATGAATCTTCTGGTTTTTTGGCTCTGTATTTGTTTTTGAGACTTCTTGTTCAATGAAAGTCAACTTTCTTACTCCATCTTGTTTGCCTCTTTTACTGAGAGGGCTCATGGTGACTGATTCACATGAATTGTTGTGACTATGTTATGATGGATGTTTGATCATAATGTGGTTATAATTCCCTCTAGTTTCTATGAGATTTGAATTTCAAGAAGATCTTGTGTTTAAGTATTTCCTCTTTGGGCTGCTGGAAGACAAGATGTACGCGACAGACCTCTAAACCCTTCTCACCGAATTCTTAATCCTACTCATCCTCACTACAACCTACTGACTTAAGTTAAACTAGACCTCACCTTCTTATGCATATCAGTCCATTTTTATGAGTTAAGACGATATTTTCTTCAGATTGCGCCCATTTGACCCTTTTATAACCAACCTGTGACATAAAATACTGATGGGTATCGGGCTTACCTCTGTCGTAATCTAGGGGTGACTTCTAGTGCTAACATTTCTGGTGTCATTGACAAGGATGAAAATGAATATTTTCCCTGGGATTGAATGACAATGATTATTAGTTCTGAAGGTGAATCAAGACTTAGTACATCAAAGATTGCAACTGTGCACCTGGTGAATCCACTTTGGTGACTCCATTGATGTGAATCCACTGGAAACTCCACTGATTTGAATCCACTAGAGACTCCATTGTTTTAGCTCTGGATTCTAGATGCAGACACACAAGATCTACTCCACAGCTTCCTCTAGTGACTCTTGAAGTCGACTCGAAGAAAATTGTTAGAAAGGGGAAGGCCCCTCGAGAAAGTACTTCTACTACTGAACCAAGTATTTCTGATGATTTTTACTGTCCTCCTTTAGAAACTCCAATATCTTCTTCTCATTCTCCTATTATACTGTCTGTTGGAGTTTCCCGAAGTTTAAATTTTTGGAGTGTTCCTGTTGATTTTTCCCCTCCAGGTCTGAATTTGGAGGAATAAATCCTTGTCACTCCTCTCTCCCCTAAATTTTTTCCTTGGTCTAGGCCCCAGACCTCAGAATATTTTCCTACTCTAGTCTTGATTACTCCTCCTCTTGTTAGAGTTACTGATTTTGTAGAAAGGGAAACCTCAGTTCCCCCAAGTCTTGTAGATTTTCCTTCAAATCCTTTGTTGTTTATTTTCCCTCCTAGAAGTTCAGTTCTAGTCTCCCTTGCTCAAACCCCTTATCCTCCTGGTTCTCCTCCACCTATCATCCCTATGGAAAGTGCTAATCCTCCTAGAAATGTAATGGATGCCATAGTGGCTACAAGATATTCCCCTTTAGTCCTACCTCAGCCAATGAATTCTCTCCCTGCTAGATATTAGCTAAAGTATATGCCCAAGCTCAGGGGAGAAGAAGACATTACTGTTGAATAACACCTTGTTTCCTTCTACAGTTATGAAAACAACCTGAATATTGAAAATGAAGATGTCTGGATGAGAGTTTTTATCCAAATCCTTGATGGTGAGGTTAGAAAATTGTTTAGGGGATTGACCCCTGGAAATATTGATGGGATCAAAGCCTTAGATGATATTTTCTTGAAGCAGTGGGGGGATAAAAAAGACTTTATGTATTCTGTCACAGATTTTGGGTCCCTAAAAAGAAAGGAGGGGGAATCCATCTTTGACTTCTCTAAAATATTCAACAAGATGTACAATAAGATCCCTGTTGAGATAAAGCCTACACAAGCCTGCACCAAAATCACTTATACTAGTGATTTTGACCTCGATTTCTTCCTCCTGTTAAGAAAAAGAAGAGCTACCTCCTTGGATATTATGCAAGATGCAAACCTGGAAGTAGAATCCAATGTGTTAGCAGTTGACAGACTTAGAAATAAAGCTGACAGAGATAGAGGAAGGGGCAGATATGAGACCTCAACCTATGGTTCTTCTGCATCTCACCCTCAAGTAGATGAATTGACCAAGATGGTGAAGTCCCTTTCTACAAAGATGGAGAAGATGAAATTCGAAGGGAAGCAAGTTTATAAGAATGTCCAAAATGTTGATAACAGAGCCAACTTTAGAATATTGTTGGCAGCCAATTCGCATTTTTATACTGTCCTTATAAGCTACCTACACCAGAGTTTTGCAAACTTTGATTTTCGTCGCAACCTTCAAATAAGACGACACTATTGTTTTATATGCGTTTGCCCACTTTCCCTTGTTCTTGTTTTCATGACTGCAAGCGTGAAAACTTTGATTTCGAAGTCATATTAAAAACGTCACTGGACTGTTATGATCGCTCTTGTTTAAATGCTCATTGTGTTTCCAATTTATTTATCGTTATACAATTGACAAGACTCCAAGATCCTTATTCATTTCGCATTCTTTATTTGTTAATATGACTTCGATTTACAAGACTGTGATGACATTCTTTTGATCGAGTTTGTGATGCATTGGTGATTTGATTTATATGTTCTTTGATCGATTCCCTTGACACATTGGTTTCATGAGAACACATTGGTATTGTGGTTAGACCCTTGGTATAAATCTTTTCATACAACGCATAGTTCATATAATCGAACCCTTGGTGTGATTTCGAATTATTGCTTGGTTTTAAAACTATGCTAATATTATTGCTTGCACAAATGTTTGGTCGATTTACCATAAGGTTTCATTAATTGAATAGCATGGTTTTTAACATATGCATAATAGTTTGAATCGTTGTATGCACCGACGGTTGTACTATGGGATATGACTATTTTGCATGGGATGAATTACCTCCACCACCTTTTCACGTTCTGTCATTAATGTTTTCCCCCTATCCCGGTTCACCTTTTCTAGTTTTCGGGCGAGCCTGTGAGTTATCAACCCTGTGTATACTCTGTTCGAACCCTTACCCACTCACCCTGCTCACCGTTCACTCCTATCTATGGCACCGGTGGTGTGCATAGAGACAAATGGTAACCAAGCTCTATTACTATTCGATAATGCTCAAAAGGATTTAGAAAATAGTGGTTGGTTGGTGTTTATACAGAGGTTCGAGGGTTTCAACCTTTCAGTTGCCCAACAATTCACCCTCACCTTTGATGGGTGCAGGGCTAAAGTAGGTGACATACAGCTTGAACTCAATGAAGAATTCATAAGCTCTGCTATAGGACTGGAAGCCATAGGGGAAAAGTGGTTTAAAAACTCCAAAGTTGATGAGGTGTCGTGGCCTTTGCTATTTGTATCATGAAAGGTTTCATCCTGTGATAAAGGTATGCCTATTTCTACCCTCAAACCCTGGTGGCACGATCTTCTGGTAATTGTGAAACAATTTGTGACCTGTAAAGGTCAGTATGGCTTGGTTTTTATGTATCACCTCCGGTTTTTGATGAATTTCATGGGCTATCCTTTGAACATACCACATTACTTCTTGCGTAGCCTTTACAAGATGTCAAAGAGATTCAAAAGCGAGAAGGCTGATAGCAGCATGTTTCATCATGGCTTGATTAAGCTCATCGTCGTCCACCATTTGAGTCTTCATGGAGATAATTGGCAAGCCTTTCTATCCAGAAATGGCTTTGCTAATCCGGAGTCTGCTCAAATTGACAAGGCTGTGGTCAGTGAGACTATGGTCAAGCCACCCGTGCCTTTTCGTATCCTTCTACCCCCTTCCAAACCCTCAGTTTTCCCTGACATCGACCTACCCGACATCATAAAAGACAAGACTGAGGCTGTCAAGAAGCCTGTGAGTAATAAAGTCAAGGGTAATCCTACTGTCGACAACAAGGGTAAGAAAAATGCTTGATTGATATCGAGACTTGCCCGGAATAAACCTAATCCAAACGTCGACCAAAATCCCATAGTTCTGAGCGAGGACTCGGACTCTGATATCAAGCATTTCCTAGCTGAAGAGTACCCCTATTCTCATGGATTGTGTTCTATGAAACCCTGTGACTTTGTATCTAATTTACCCCCGTGCCTCAAAAACAACCCTAACTACCCAGGAATCAAGTTGCATGATGAAAACCCTGGTGACTTAAACAAACCCTCGCCTGTGATGTCGAATCCCGAGAAAACATCATGTATCCAATGCAATGTGTGGCTAGAGTGTTATTACATCGACGTTCCCTTGTTGCAGTCAAAGATCAAATCGTTAGAGGAGCAAGTTACAGTGTTGTCAAAAGAAAGAGACAGGCTTCAGGCCAATGAAAAGAAACAAAAAACAATCGGTTCGATTATCTTCAGAAACGTCGAGGCAACAACGACCTTCATCAATTCCAAATTATCATAACCGAGTTGTTTTTTGATTGTTCAGGTATGAATTTTGATATTAATTTCTCTTTGTGAGTTTGTTTCGATTAATATATCCGATTGGATTTGCTTTTTATAGCTTTGTCCGTTTTGATTCAAAATGATTATGTTCTTTTTTACCAAATTAATTTCGTTATGAACCATGAGTGGGAAATTTTCTTGCTAAACTCGGACACACCTACGATTTAGTTAATATGATTCTATTTTTCTCAGATTAGTGGAAGCGATTGATTGGTTTTGATTTTGGTTTGGTTCGCTTTAGAATAATTATGTTGGTTTGAATTAATGTAGTCGATTGGGGTTTTGTTTGTCGTTGGTTCTGTTCAAATTTTATTTAAGGAACAATTATGTTTTGTTTCCATTTTAGACTTTGATTTCATTTGATCTATATAGGAGATTTATTTATCAGACACAGCTATGATTTGGATTGATACGATTTTCTTGTTTTTGGATTGTGTCGGTCCCAAGCTGGCTCGATTCATTTCTTTTGGATTCATTGTGAAACGATTTCGTAGGATGGAATTGGCATGATCCTTTACCTGTATAATGCATCAATATCAGTGAGTGGTTTGATAAATATAATGTAATCTATTGATACTCAAAACAACTCTGTTGATTCCGATTTACCAGGAACGACTCTATTTTTTATTGAATCAACATTCTCGTTTGGGTTTTGATTACTTTTGACCTATGCAAAAGATCTATTTACTAAAATAGTGGATTTGTTTTGATTCATAACGATTGTATCGACCCCAGATTGTTTCGATTCGTTATTGTTTTGATTTGATTTGCAAATGATTGCTGCGTGCCACAATTAGTATGATCATTTGTATATGTTTAATATAGTTATATCAATTTGAAAAATGATCCTGTTGATTTCGTTTTGATTCGAAAATGATTTTGTTAATGGATGAGGTGACATAAACTATTGTATGGAAAATTTGTTTAGATTTCAATTGGTCCATGAAAATGATTTCATTACTGTCAAATTATCTAATGTGATTTTGTTTACCCCGAGTTGGTGATAACAAACTGAACAGAGTGCATGTATCTTTGTTATCATTCGATTGACCACAATTTCGTTTGCTCTCAAATTAGCATAACAATTTTGATTTGAATGATTCGTTTGGTTTCTAATTAGCAATAAAATATTGGTTTAATAGTCGAATATAATTCTTTAAGATTTGAATTAGTTTTGAAACGATTCTGTGTTCAATTTAGACCAACTACAGAATCGCAAGATTTTGTAGATAGTCTTAAAATTAGATTTTTGTCAATTTTATCAATAAAATATCCTCTAATATTGTCTATTCTTGTCCCCTTTCAGGTGCATACAAATTACAATGATCAAATGGGCATGCTATGGCAGTTTAGGAGATAATTTGGATATGGTTTTGTGTTAGGTTGTTAGTTTGAGTCAGAAATAAAGATTTGGGATATTATCCTCAGATTTTTGTAAACTGTTTTGATAATTCCCACAGGGATGTTTTACCCTGTGGGAAGTCTTTAAATACTTGTCAATTTTTTGTAAGGCATCATCATCACTGTGGAGAGAACTAGACTATGGATTTATGATTCAGACTGAGATGAAATTTGATGTCTTGTAACAGCTTTCACTTTCAATATATCAAACTTTTGTTTCAAGTTTTATGCATATCAGTTTGCAATTAATTATCAACTACTTTAGCTATCATGATTCATTGCATGTTGATGTGATTTGATTTAAATGATGTCCATGTCTGATCTCTCTTATTTAAAAATACAACAATTGGTTTGCTTCAGTTTAATGAATTACAGGTTTACCTTTTTCATTAAATGAATCACATTGTACAAGTCTTTGCACACAGATTTATCTAGTTGTGACGATTTGTAAATTATAAGATTGTTGTAATTTTTGTGTCTTGTTTGTCCTGTTGTTTATATTTGAAGAGCACAAAAGCTTTCGTTTATGAGAATATCGTGGTGAATCTGGTGCGGGTTTCCTCCCATCAAACAACTGAATCAACTACTGCATACAGGACAAGCCTGAAGCGTTACTTCAGGTCAGTTTGCTATATTTTGTTTAATAATTAATTTGTTAGTATAATTTAAGCAGTTTAGTTAGATATATATATAGTTTAGATTCTTAGTTAGAATTATCATTTTAGTTGCTTAGCTTAGATATTTTTTTTCAGTTTATTTCTTTCTCATAAAAAAAAAAAAAACCAATAGTTTTGTTGTCTTAGGACAGTTTACAAATGATTTTTGCAGGTTTTCATTTAAATCTGTAATTTGTAAATAGTGCACATTTGTGATTAAGATTTAACTTTGTTGATAGTTAGATTTTTAATTTCGTAGAGTTATTATAGTATTAGATAGTAAATTGTATATATTAGTAGTTCAGATTTGTTTATTAGTTTTGTTTTAATTGTTATTTTTATTTAGATTAGTTCATTTAGAGTAGTTTTATTTTGTTTTTCTAGGACTTAGATCGGCTAACGGAGCCTCTAAACCCGTCAGGGTGGGTTATCCCAAACGGCTTGGGTTATTTAGACAACCCTAGACCGGATCCACTCTTCCAGTTGGCGAGTGTTCATTTTTGCCCGTCAACAAATACCAAACAATTCCCCCCAAATACTCCCGAGAGAGCCCAGAAATAGAGAGAGGGATGATCATAAAATCCAAACACCTCTCCAAAATAACCTAGTTGCTAATGAAGAGAGGCAAGAAGAAGAGCTTGACACTGAAATTAATTACATTGGAGACACCTCCCCTTTTCCCCATTTAACTCAATCTTCATACGAGGAGTCCCTTATAGACGGTAAAATAAATGAGTCGAGTAAGGGCGAGAAGGAAAATAGTGGTCCCAGAAAATACAACCTCTACTCTAAGAAGAAAGAAGGCAAGTCCGATGTCCCTGATCTAGCTCCCAGAGCAGAGAAGCCTTCTAAAGATGTAGGAAACAACAACAAAGAAAAGAAAGTTCATAACCCCTCACCGATACCCCTGTCCCAGAAGTGACGGAAGTTTTGAAGCCCCTTTCCTCTTTTAGTTTTGAGCATGAAATTCAAAAAATCAGAATCCCCGTACTCCTTTCAGAGCTGGTCAAGCATGAATATTTCAAAATAATCCTCTCTAAATTGTTGTTTCTTGAACCCCCAAATCATCCCACTGACTCAATCAACCTTCAAGATGAGAAGCCAACAGTCATCCTATGTCCTATGATAGAAGATAGATATGATTCATCCCCTCCTTTCTATACATCCCTGAATATATATGATAAGGTGTTTCATAATTGTCTGATGGATTCAGGGGCATCTCATAATCTCATACCCAAAATTGTCATGGAAGAACTAGGACTAGAGATCACAAAAGTATACCATGACTTGTATTCCTTTGACTCTAGGAAAGTATAGTGTCTTGGGGTTATTAAAGATCTATTCGTGAACTTGTTTCAGCAGCCCATGAAAAGTGTGGTCATGGATATCATGGCAGTTGATATTCCTCCCAAGTTCGGAATGCTGTTGTCAAGATCATGGATAAAAGGACTTGGGGGAACCCTGTAGATGGATCTCACATATGCTACCATTCTGATGTTTGTGGGGGAGCATATACGAATGTACAAGGAATCTCAGTTGACCTACATTGTCAATGATGAAGTAGACCCTACCAATCATCCTATATTTTCCCTTGACACTGATTTTGGATCTTGTTTGTTACAACTCACTGATGCTCTTGAAACTCCTCTTGAAATCAGAAAGAAACCCATTTCCTCTCATGAAATACCTCCCCCAACTACCTATGTGTGGAATATGTTCTTCGATGGAGCCTCTTATAGGGAAGGTGCTGGTGTCAGAGTAGTTTTTATATCACCTTGTGAAGAAGCCATATCCATGTCATACAAGTTAGAGTTTGAAACTACCAATAATGTGGAAGAGTATGAGGCTGTTGTTTTGGGTTTGAGGGATGAGAAAGACATGGGAATTGAAGAGTTAGTAGTATTTGGAGATGCTAAACTAATTGTTCACCAAGTCAAAAATGTTTATCAAGCCAAGAACCCTCTACTCAGAAATTAAAGAAATGAGGTGTGGGATCTGGTTGACAACTTCTTCTTAGCCTTTAACATTTCATTTATTCCGAGAGAGGAAAATACTATTGCTGATTCTTTGGCCGTTTCAACGAGCTAGTTTAGGGTCCCATTGCCACCTAAGCTCAGGTATGATGTTGAGATTAGATATAGCCCCTATGTACCTGATAATATCAAGAAGTGGAAGGTGTTCGAGGATGATCTTGAAATCAGAAGATTTCTTGAATCGGTTGATGAGTTCTCTGCATTACACATTGATCATGAGCATGATTCTAAAGGTGTTCCTCCCCCTGAAGTATTTTTCAATAAAATTGATAATCACCATATTGTTCAACTGCCTAGCAACCACATTCCAAATGGACTAGTTCCTTTACAAAGATTGTTCAATGGGAACGATGTGTCGGTAAAAGTTAAAGTCCCAATCGAGGATGTTGAGGTAACTGAATGCAATATTGGCACAGAGGAGGATCCAAAATTCATCAAGCTGAAAAGAAGCCTGTCAAGGGAGTAGAGGGCCGAGTATGTTGAGTTATTAAAGGGAGTCGTTGATGTGTTTGATTGGACCTATTAAGACCTTAGAACATACGACACAACTGTCATTGATCATAAGATCCCATTGAGAGAGGAGGCCAAACCATTTAGGAAGAAATTAAGACAAATAAATCCTATGTTACAATCTATTATGGAAATGGAGGTAAAGAAGTTGTTGAACACCCAAATCATTGTCCCTTTGAGATATTATGAATGGGTAGCCAACTTGGTCTTGGTGAGAAAGAAAAATGGAGAAGTCAGACTGTGTGTTGACTTCAGAAATCTGAACATAAGCTCTAAGAAGGACAATTACCCTTTTCCAAATATGGAACACATATTGCAGAAGGTGATGGGTGGATCCATAATTTCCATGATTGATGTCTTTTTTGGCTACAACTAGATATCTATCCTTCCTGAAGATAGAGAAAACACAACCTTCACCACTCCTTGGGGCACATTCATGTGTGCCAAAATTCCCTTTGGATTTATGAATGCAGGAGAGACCTTCCAACGATCCATGGACATCGCCTTCATTGGAGAAAGGGATAAATTTGTGGTCATCTATCTGGATGACATAACAGTCTTATCCAGATCTGATAAAGAACATTGTCAACATCTGAGAAAGGTCTTCTCGAAATGCAGAAGGTTTGGTCTCTCCCTAAATCCCAAGAAGTCTTTATTTGCTATGTAGGAAGGAAAATTGTTGGGACACATTGTATCATCCGAGGGGGTCAATATTGATCCAAGCAGGGTGGAAGCTATTCAAGCCTTGTCACTTCCCAGGTCCAAGAAGGAAGTTTAGTCTTTCCTGGGGAAAATTAATTTTTTGAGAAGGTTTGTTTGAAATTTTGTTGAATTGGTGAAGCATATCACCGCCATGCTCAGGAAATGGAATGAAGTAAAATGGAATACTAAGCCTAGAGAATCCTTCAACCAAACCAAAAAATATTGACTGAGGCTCCTATGATGATCAGTCCTGATTACTCCAAATATTTTCTGATTTTTTCTTTTGCTTCTTTTGATACAGTGGCAGATGTTTTATTGCAGAAAAACGATGAAGGGCTAGAGCAGCCTATTTCATTTTTCAGCAAATCACTAAGAGACACAAAGGTTAGATATTGCATCATGGAGAAGTAGTCCTATGCCTTCGTGAAAGCTCTTAAGGCTTCCAGAGTCTATGTCTAGCATTCAAAAATCATTTCTTATGTTCCTTCATCTTCTGTGAAGGACATTCTCATTCATCTTGAGATAGATGGGAGAAGGAGCAAGTGGATTGCCAGAATCCTTGAATTTGATCTGGAAATAAAACCCTCCAAGCTAGTTAAAGGCCAGGGTTTAGACAAGTTATTAGATGAATATAATTGTAAAGCTTTGGGGGTCAATTTCATTGACACTTTTGCAAAAGATCAACAAGCTGATTTGTCTGATAAAAATTGGGAAGCCCTCCACTGGCAGAATGCACCTGGTATAAAGACATTATATATTTCTTGCAAGAGTTGTGACCTCCAGATGGAATGGGGAAAACCAAGGCACGAGATTTAAAGCTCAAAGAAATCATATATTTCATTATTGACCAGGTCTTATACTGGAAAGACCCATTAGGAGTGCTCCTGATATGTCTAGACCCACAAGAGGCCCAAAGGATTATGTTTGATTTTCATGGAAGCATATGTGGGGGACACCATTTCTGGAAAACCACGATCTACAAAATTCTCAGGGCTGGGTACTACTGGCCTACTCTCTTCACTAATGTCTATATGAAAATCAAGGCTTGTATTAAATGTAAAAAATTCTCTGGGAAGCAATAGCTCAAGTCTCTTCCATTGAATCTTGTACTAACTTCAAGACCCTTTCAACAATGGGGCCTAGAATTTACTAGAGAAATTCATCCTCCTTCAAGTGGTTAGCACAAGTGGATTTTAACTGCAACAGATTATTTTACAAAGTGGATAGAAGCTATCCCCACCAGGAGCGCTTCTCACAAAGTGATCATTGGTTTTCTCGAAGATATTATAGCAAGGTTTCGTTGCCTGAACGAAATTGTTATTGATAACACTGCTTCCTTCAGGGCCAAACCGTTGATCAAGTTTTGTGAGTAGTTCAAAATTTCATTAATCCACTCCACCCCTTACTATCCACAAGGAAATGGATTAGCAGAATCCTCCAACAAGAGCCCGATAAAGATTATAAAAAGATTGTTAGAGGACAACACGAAGGCATGGGATTTGAAGCTCAAATTTTCTTTGTGGGTTGATAGAGTGACAACAAAGAGGTCCCTGGGAATCTCTCCTTTCCAACTGGTATATGGGACTGAGGCCATTTTTCCTTCTCACCTCGCCCTACCTATGGAAAAATTCTTTCAAGACTATCAGGGAGAGCCTGACGATATGATCAAAATAAGTCATCAACTGGTAGAAGTCCAACAGACTAGAGATCAAGTGATGGACAGAGAAGATGGTCGATAGAGGAAAATCAAGCAGACCTTTGACAGGAAAGGAATTAAACAGGATTTCCAGTCGGGATATATAGTACTCAAGTGGGATGCGCCAATATAGGACAAGGGAAAGCATGGAAAATTTGAAGCCCTTTGGATCGATCCCTTCCAAATCTCTGAAAAGTTCACAAATAACACTTACAGGTTGAAAAATTTGGAGAGAGATGAATTTTTTGGTGGCCCTACAAATGGGCACTTCCTGAAAAAGATGTTTGTTTGAAGCCACAGTCGGCACCCCACCATTGTAAATATCGTTCATGTTTTATGTTTATTTTGTTTTTAATAGAAGACTCCACAACCCAACACTAAGGCACTGAAGCCACAAAAAAGAGTTCTTAGATCCTCGCAGGGAGGACTCTATCCCCCATGGAGCCAAATGTTATCACATAAACTGGTCAAGGTCTTATGAGTCTATATTTTCTACCTAGGTCTGTAATTTTTCCTGTTTTTCCTCTTTTTGAAGACTTGATCTTAAGATTTTCCTCTCATCTTGTAGTTTTCCTGTTGTTTGTTTCCACCTTTTCGATAGACTTGTTTTTCATGGTTAGCTTCCTGAGGATTATCATCCCTAAGATTTTATGTTTTCTCTAAGTTCGATCACATTTCTCTTAACCTCTTTCACTGATAATTTTTTTTCCCGAGCCCTCAGTTAGTGGTGTGGGTAATTGTTCACAAAAACCATAGCCATAAATGCAAGCTCAACACTTACAGTGGGCTGGTATGGAATTTAATCAAGCGAGTGAGAAAGATCAAATTTCAACGGCATAGATCCATCAGGTAGATCGTATCAATGACCATCGGGTGATCGGTGTCATAGGGTTGCATGAAGTATAGCATCAGAGTTCTGAAATCGCAAGGCCAATCCTAGCCATTGATCCTTGGAAGGACACATTGCACAATATTATCATTCTGCTGACTTGTAGAATGGAGCAGTCAAAGGGTAGATTCATGAGGATTCACAAAATGTGAATTCATGAAATAATCTGGGCCGTTCATTTCAGAAGGACACGTGTTGCTTGATCCAAGAAATCATGATTTCGCAACTCAGAGATGTCAACATGGAACAGAATGCAAACTCACGAAAAGAAAAGTCATGAAATGATCTAAGCCATCCAACTAGGGGATCACATGGCAACAGATAAGCGAAATTGTGATTTCACATTTCATAGGTTTTATAATGGAGAAAGGTGCGAAGCCCCGAGTCCCGAAATGTCGATGTTAATCAGGGTTGTCCGATGCAAAGGGACAGGTGGAAGTTGATTAATAAATGTTGTGGAATTGGGTTTCAGGTCTTTTGATTTGAGCCACAAGAAAATGTCCTGAAGCACAAAGTCACAAAATGATCTAGATCCTCCAAACCAGAGGAGCACGTGGTGCTTGATCAAAGATTTCAAAGTTTTTTGGATCGGGAATTATGAAGTCTATCATGTAAGAATCCCTGAAAGGCGAAATCACGAAGCGCCTTTAGAGATACGCACTAGGTCACGACCAGTGTTCATCAAAAAGTAAGGTTTAGGAGGAGCATATAGCCCCCAGTTACGTATAGAGGACTATTTTAGAGTCCATAGGAAGCATCGCAGCCGCTGGTTGAGAAGCATATCTGACCGTCGGTCAGATAAGAGATTTCCCTGATTCTGATTTTGGGAAATCTGAAGGTGAGCCATATGAAAACTCCCGAAATGTCAAATGTCGAGATGCCATTAGCATAGGGTCATGGCCCTAGGTTACATTGAGGAGGGGCCATAGGAAAGGAGGCTATCTTCTGAGCCTTGGAGAGAAGGAACGTGGTCGTCACTTGAGAATTTCATCTCGACCACTCTTTGGGGAAAAGAAGTTAATGTAAATTGAGTAGGTGGTTGAAACCTCAGCTCAATCCATAAATGGAATGCATGGAGGTTCTAGAGCAGTCATCCCGTGGTACCCTTGTGGATGGATTTCCCTGCTAGAGCCATATCAATCTGATCTTGTGTCTGACAAAGGAGTACAAGTGCAGCCTGACAGAAGAATATACAAACACAAATCTTTGATTGCTATAGCCAGGTCACACTCCTGGTGTTGGTAGGTTGTTCTGACTATAAATACTTAGTTTTGATATTTTGTTAAGTGTCAATGGTAGATAAAATATCCCTTATTGTAAAGTTTTAATGAAGCTTCTGGTTTTCTGGCTATGTATTTGTTTTTTATACTTCTTGTTTAATGAAATTCAACTTTCTTACTCCATCTTATTTGCCTCTGTTATTGAGAGGGATCATGGTGACTGATTCACATGAATTTTTGTGACTGTGTTATGATGTATGTTTGATCGTAATGTTGTTATAATTCCCTCCCATTTCTCTGATATTTGAATTTTAAGAAGATCTTATGTTTAAGTCTTTCCTCTTTGGGCTGCTGGAAGACAAGATGTCTGTGGTAGACCTCTAAACCCTTCTCACCAAAGTCTTCCTCCTACTCATCTTCACTACAACCTACTGAGTGAAGTTAAACCAGACCTCACCTTCTTATGCATATCAGTCCATTTTTCTGAGTTAAGACGATATTTTATTGAGATTGCGCCCATTTGACCCTTTTATAACCAACCTGTGACATAAAATACTGATGGGTATTAGGCTTACCTCTATCACAATCCAGGGGTGACTTCTGGTGCTAACACCATGAAAAACATCAACTCAAAAACATACAACAACATTCAAACACATAAATAGATATTTGACTGCATCATTATGCTCACAATAAGTAGAATTTAACCAAGATAACTCAGATTAACTTGCAAACCAACTATATCAACATTCAACATAAATGAACACAAAAAATAAGAAAACCTATCTTATGAAAATGTGAAACCTCCTATAGAGAATGGAAATTCCTCCCAACTGTAGACCTATTGTTCAATTTCTCAACAACAAGTCACCTTCGAGATTGGGCTACGAATCCATAAGAGACAATGGTCCCTAAGGCTGGATAATGTACCCCTCTCAATGGTCAAACTCATAGCTAATTCTAGTCCACCATCTCTCGTCCCCTCAACCTCCATAACACGAGGGATGGAATAACCCTTCACTGCTCACCGTCCCTCAAGACTTTCCACTCCCTTCTAGGGCTTCCATCACATGTTGGATAAGAAATATACTTGCTGGAACCTCAAGAATTCTACAGCTGCAAACATGAATTATTCCAACAACAAAATGTGTGCTTCCCTTAACAAATTTTGAACATGACATTACTCCTAGGTGCACATACCAAATCTATATGAATAAATAATAAAAAACATGACAATAAAACTCATGCAACTATCCATACTAATTAAAAATGTAGATGCAATTTCTTAATTGTGCATAACAACAAATAAATAACATACAAAAACATTCAACCACATAAATAAGGATTTAAATGCACCATCCTTCTCACATCAAGCAATAATAACCAAGATAACTCAAAGTGAAATGCATAGCAATATATATATATATATATATATATATATATATATATATA